>JANAVB010002199.1:28338808-28938808 GCA_029216955.1 Iris pallida | reverse complement strand
GTTATTGTAGTTTTGGAGGAAATTTCACTGGTCCTGGAAGTTGTAACATGGGTCATTTTCATGATATTTTCTATTTATATTTCACCATGTGACATTGTACTTTAATTTTTTTGTTTGAATCTGAAATAAGAGGAAAAGGATTGGGGTGATGTAATTTCTTTTTATTTATAATTTGGATGTTTGTGACTTTATATTCTTGTTATTCTCATGTTGGGTGTGTTTAACTTTTGAATTGAGTTGTTCTTTAGGTCTTAATAAAACTGTAGTTGACTAAAACTTGAAGGTTTTGAAGGTCCCTTGGACTAGATTCTTCAAGAAAAAAAACTATATTAGTTCCATGTATGTTTTTCTGACGGTTAGAAAAGTGAATTTACCAACATTTTTTTACTGTTAGGAAAGTAAATTTACCAACAGTTTTAGTGAATTTTCCAACAGTCTTTTACCGTTAGAAAAGTGAATTTTCCAACGGTTTTTTGCCGTTAGGAAATTTATTTTCCCAACGGTGTTTTGCCGTTAGGAAATTTATTTTCCCAACGGGTTTTAACCGTTAGGAAAATTTCCAACGCCATACCAACAACGGTAAAAAAAATCGTTAGTAATAATTTTCCTAACGTTTATAGTCGTTAGGAAATGACTGTTTTGGTGTAGTGAGAGTGCCACCTTCACACCCCCATCAGGCGCATGGCAAGGCCAAGCGCCGGGGTGGTCAAGTGAATGTTGTGCCCCTTGATCCAACACCAAACAGGCGCTCAGATCAGTAGTAGGGGTACAGCACTTAAAGTGACTTGAACGAAACCTCGGACGCACAACCAGTGGAGGTACGGGAGTTCAAGACCAAAGGGTTTGCCTTGCTCGACTTGGTTACGAACGCAGTAGATGCGCCCAAGTGAGATAAGGACTTTTGAGGGTCGGCTCATTTCAGGCGCAGAAGCACCTGAGTCAACTTTGTACAGCTTACCATCAGCAGCACGCATGATTGTGAGCACATGCTTCTGGTTTGCCGTTGGCATAGCACGTTTGAGGCGCATGGCCCGTGTCGCCTTGGAGTTCTTCATACTAGCCCGCGAAGGCGCATAGTACTCAGAATCCAACTTTTTCTCGCCACGACAGCGAGTGAAGAACTTGCAGCCAACCCAGACGAAGAGAAGAACTGCTGCAACTTTTTATGGCTCGAACGGGCTCCCTGGACAATGGGCTCCCTTTTCTTTATTTATTTTAGTGCTCTTTTCAAAGGAGGCCAGAGGGCTCTATATATAGAGTGGAATGAGGCCTCTCTTCTTCTCCTTTCCGATGTGGGATTAAAAGTAAAATTCCTTCTTTTTTATGCTTCTACAAGACCCCCTTCAAAGTTTTTAAAACTTTTGGACAAGTTTTGAAATACTTTGAACAAGAAGCATGAACAGTAGAGCTGTTTAGGTGTGGCAATCCTATCAGAGATAGTATGTACGTGATAGGTTTGGGTACTTCCACTGGGGAATTTATGTGGACTTATCATCCTTGGCGCACCTTGATTCTAGGTACAGATAATAAGTTGAGAGAGAGAAAGAGAACCAACATATTTACTCAGAGGTAGTACGGACATGGTAAATATGGGATTGATGGTAGAGCTTTCCTACTCAGAGGTGATATGGACGTGGTAAGAATGACTTTGGAGGGAGATACGCAGAACTACTCAGAGGTAATATGGACATGGAAGTTCTGCTGGGGAGGGTGTAATCCTTTACTCTCTTTTTTAGAATAAATAAATACAAAAAATTTTGTGATATGTTCATTTTTGCTGTCATGAACTTGATAGTTTGTGTGGACCTATTATCTTTTGTGCACCTTGGTTTTTAGGAACAGATAATAAGTTTGAGAGAACCAACATGTTTGCTCAGATGTGATATGGACGTGGCAAATATGGGATTCAAATGATAGAATATTTCTACTCAGATGTGTTATGGACGTGGTAGGAACGATTCGGGCTAGTAGTCAGGCCCCTGTTGATGAAGAGCCTATTGATACCGAGGTTCCAGCCTCGCAGGTTGAGGTCGGCGGGCCTTCTTCCGGTCCGCTAACTAGAGCAGCTCCTCCAACTCTTGTTATGACGCCGCAGGTGCTGACGGATGTAGATGAATATGTGAAATTCATCATCGAGGTGGTGTATAAAATGCTGCAGAGGGGTGTATCAGCCGTGATGGACACCAATGGGAGTTTTGCGACGGCAAGAACTCTGGCAATGCCTCATATTAACCTGATCCGTCTTCATCAGGGCCATGATCGTATGGCCGACATTCTAGAAGCCTCAGTAGTTGAGTTGGACCTGCGGCTTTCCGAATTACAACGCATCCAGCGAAATGACCTCTCCGTCCTGATAGATGCGGAGAAGGAGAAGCTGATCGCCAAGACTGAGTCTTCTTACCAGGCCACTATGAGTGTCTGGGAACGCGAAGTGGCTGAGACCGAAGCTGCAGTGGAGCGGTTACCTCAGTCTACGTGGGAGACAGTGGAGGCGCGAGCTGCGTTGGACGCTAGTATCTCGGAGATTGATGCCCAGATCCGTCGTCTTGAGGACCAGCGGGCCCGACTCTTATTAGACGCCGAACGTGTCCAGGCTGAACACGTAGCATTCAAGAAGGAGGAGGCAGCTTTTACCCACCGGGCTCTTGCTCTGGCTCAGCAGCGGCAGCTGCTGGATGAGAAGCATGAGAATAAAACTTCTCCTGAGGCTATTGAAGCGATGCGTCAAGAAGCTGAACGTCGAGTCTTGGCAACTGTGGAGACTCGGGCGGCAGACTTGAGGCGTCGGATTGAAGAGCTTTCGGCCAACCCTGGGGATGTTTAGGGATTGCAGTCTCTTCTTTTTGTATTTTTGCAACTCTTGCTGGGGATGTAAACTTTTACTCTCTATTTGAAAATAATGAATACAGAGTTTTTGTGATGGTGTTCATTTTTGCTGTCATGAACTTGATGATTTATGTGGACCTATTATCTTTTACGCACCTTGGTTTTTAGGTACAGATAATAAGTTTGAGAGAACCCACATGTTTACTCAGAGGTGATGTGGACATGGCAAATATGGAATTCAAGTGGTGGAATCTCCCTACTCAGAGGTGTTATGGACGTGGTAGGAATGATCCTGGGGGATACGCGGAACTACTCAGAGGTAATATGGACGTGGAAGTTCTGCAATCAATGTACGACAACGCCGGGGTTGTCTGTACGGGATGTTTACTCAGAGGTAATGTGGACGTGGTAAACATGAAGGATAGCGTAGTCTTACGGGGTGTAAGATTCCGCTTTGTAGGGCATAGGGGAACAACTCACAAGTGATGTGCACGTGGTTGTCCTTCTACTGGAGGATGCTACGGAACAGCTGGGTTCCGGTAGCGTATGATTTTGTGGAAGAAAATTGTCTGTGAGCCCTGATAATTGGGTCCATAGATCCCCTGGTGGAAGCACATGTCTGAAAGATGTCAAGAGTAGTACTTCTTTAGGAACTTGCCGTTGATGGGCATCATGAACAAGTCCTCATTGGGTTTGGCGAGGCGGTAAGCACCGTTTGAGTATACCGTCTCTATGATAAAAGGTCCTTCCCATTTGGGCTCGAACTTTCTTGGTGTCTTGTGAGTCAACACCATCGGCCTCCTGACTGCCAAAACCAGGTCGCCTACTTGGAAAGTCCTCTGCTTTACCTTCTTGTTGAAAGCCTGTGATATACGGGCTTGGTAAAGTTTGATGCATTGTTGAGCTAGGAGACGCTTTTCGTCAAGTGCCTCCAGTTCCCGCAGACGACGACGTTGATTGTCCTCTTCTGTGAGTTGGTTTGTGATCGCTACACGGAGAGAGGGTATCTGGATCTCGAGAGGCAGTACCGCTTCACTCCCGTAGACCAGGGAAAATGGTGTGTTGCCTGTTGGTGTCCGTACCGTCGTGCGGTAGGCCCAAAGGCATTCGTCGAGCTTTTCGTCCCAGTCGCATTTGTTGGATGACACGACCTTTTTGAGTAGCCTGACGATAGTCTTGTTGAATGCCTCGGCCAATCCGTTTGCTGCCGGATTGTAGGCGGTTGATGCCACATTTTGAATACGATTCTTGTCACAGAATCTGCTGAAAACATGGCTGATGAACTGAGGACCATTGTCGTGGATGATCCTCCGGGGTACTCCAAAATGGTAGATGACGTGGTGTTTGATGAAGCTGATCACCCTGGAGCTTTTCACTTCTGCCAGTGGAACTGCTTCTGCCCACTTGGAGAAGTAGTCAGTGATGGCTAGGATGAAGCGGTGTCCTCTTGATGAAGGAGGGGTGATGGGTCCCACAATGTCCATGCCCCAAGCTTTGAAGGGCCAGAAGGCGACTGTAGGATGTAGTGGTTCTGACGGTGTATGAATGAAGTCTACGTGAAGCTGGCACGCATGACACTTCTTAGCATAGTCGACAGCATCAGCGGCCATGGTTGGCCAGTAGTAGCCCATACGTCGCAGTCGGTCCTGCAACTTAGGGCCAGGTTGATGGGCCCCGCAGGTTCCATCGTGAGCTTCTCGAAGGGCTTCGGCTGCTTCTTCGTTGGACAGACATCGCAAGAGGAGTCCATCATAGGAGCTGTATCGTAGTAGAATCGAAGGGAGCACCTCCTGACTGAGACGGCTTCTTTCGGGTCCTCTGGGAGAATTTCGTAGACAGCGAAGTCGATGAACGGGAATCTCCAGTCTCGGACATTAACACCAGCATTTGTTGACATGGCATGGGTCACTTGTGAGCACAAGTTATTTTTAGGACAGACCAAGTCTCGACCAACTACCGTGACGTAGTGTTGAGTTCCGAGAGGCGCTGCTAACGAGGCTGCGAGGCCAGCCAGAGCGTCAGCCTCCAGATTTTGTAAACGAGGTACATGTTCGATGAAGAACTCAGCGAAGGTTGAAATGATGTTCAACGCAACTCCATGATAAGGGATCAGGTCTTCATGGCGAACCTCGTATTGCCCTCTGATCTGGTTTACGACGAGTTTTGAGTCACCGTAGACTTCCAGATGATCAACCCTCAGCTGTTGGGCTAGCTGGAGTCCCATGATGAGCGCGTTGTACTCGGCAACATTGTTGGAGCACGACTTCGAAAGGGAGTAGGCGCGCTGGATGACCAGCTGATCGAGAGAGACCAAGACTACCCCCACTCCTATGATAATTTGGCCTTTGGGGCCTGTTCTTGAAGCGCCATCGAAAAACATCCGCCAGATGGAGCTTTCTTCGGTGACGTTAGATTCTTGGACCTCATCTGGGATGTTTTCATAGAGTCTGGAGGACTCCGGGATAGGGACGATGCCGTCTTGTGTTGTAGTTGGCGGCAAGGTACCGAACTGGAGCGACACCACGTTGGCCGAAACCGTCTTCTCCTCGTAGTCGACGGAGATAACATCCGCATTGATCATGCGCTGGATTTAGTTTTTGAGGACGTAGCAGTCCTTGGTTGGGTGTCCGACAAATCGATGGTAGTGACAGTACCTCGGGTTGTCCACTTTCCCAACCTCGTCGGGATGCTTCGGGTCCGGCAGCTTGATCTTGTCACCCTGCTTCAGTATCTCAAAGAGTTGCAGGGTGTCTTCGTCGTTGAACGAATAAACCTCCTTTGGCCTTGGGGCAAGTGGAGGCTTTTGAGTAGGCGCTGGTGCACCTTTTGAGGCATTGACAGTCAACGCCTGTTTCCCTTTCGTCTCTTGTCCGGGGTTGTTAGCTGCAGGCCGTTTCCCCTTGTCCTCAAAGGCAGGGAAACTGACTCCCAGAAGACGAGCATTGGCCGCCTTCTTTTCTGCGGCTTCTGCTTCGATGATCAAGGAGCTCCAGTCGGGAGGAGGAGTAGAGTTGAGCCAGAGTTTGACTGCAGGCAGCATGTTCATGCTGCAGGAGGAGAGGAGTGCATGTTCTGGCATGCACGGGGGCAGTCTGAAGCAGGCCTGTCGAAAGCGTTCGATGAACACTCGAACTGTTTCCTTCTCCTTCTGGCGTATCTCTATAAGGGACGCCATTGTCATGTCCTTCCTGCCGTCGTAGAAACGGTCGAGAAAAAGGCGCGTCAGGTCGTCGAAGGAAGTTATGGAATTGTCGGAGAGGCTGCAGTACCAGTCGTACGCCACTCCCTTCAATGCCCCGACAAATATGCTGGTAAGTAGCGCATCCTCCTTCGGAAGATGTCCCGTCTGGGACTGGAAGTACGTCAGATAGCAACACGGAGAGTCCTTCCCGTCGTATGGTGTCAAGGTTTGTGGTTTATATTTGGGAAGATAAACCACCTTATTCCATTCGAGGGGATAAGGTTGGGGAATGCCCATCTTCTGGCGCTCCTCTTGTCTCGTCTTGGACTCAAAGCGCTCGCGCAAGTCCCTGATCATCTCGACCACGTCTTCCATGGAGCTGGGAGTCGGGAAAGGTGGTACCACCTGAAGTTGTGCATCTGAGGGCTCCGATGTCCGAGGTGCTTCTCGGCGATCCGTATCCGAGGATACCCGTTGAAGGGGTACACTCGATTCTCCGTTAGCCCCCGGGTCGGGACCGGTAGAAGGTGTCTTGGCCAAAGCTGACCGTATCTCAAATACTGCTTGAGTCAGTGTTTGCATAAAGACATAGAGGGTTTTGAGTCCTCCCTTTAACATGTCCATGCACTGGACGAGGTCTGGTGGCGGCACATCAGACTCGGAATCACCCCCAGCCATGTATACTGTCATGACACGGTTGGAAGTGGATGGATTGGTTGAGGCTTCACTCTCGGCCTCACTCTCCTGTGAGGGAGTTGCCTCTCCTGGAGCTTCGTCTTGGCCACCCCCAGCTATGTGATCATTCTCAACGGAAGCATCTGCAAGGGCCTGATTACCTTCAGTTCCGTCTTGAAGGACTTCTTCGTCTCTGAGACTCAGGTCCACAGGGGCTAGACTACCCCCAGCTATGTTTTGGAAGACAGCTTCGTCTTCGGAAGGAGGCTCGACAAGGGTTTGACTATCCCCAGCTTCCTCCAAGATCTTCTTCCTCTCCCGAGTGCCTTCGAACACTCCGGAGGACGAGACAGCTGTCTTGGTCTTCCTTGGCTGGCTCTTGGACAGGGACGAGGAATTGCCAGTCGCCTTTCGGACTGACGAGGAGTTGGAGATCACGTTGCATGAAGTAACCCTTGGCTCTTCTTTTGTTGACACCTTCTTCCCGAGGCGACGTTGTAGAGGTATCGATGATTGCAGCCGCTGGAACACTGACTGCCTTGGTGGGACTGCCGCCTTGCAACATCAGTTGATGGTGACCACAGCACAAGTGTGCCCTGTGAGGGGCGCATCATGCTTGTCAGTCGAGTCTCCTGATCGGCGCTTGTGAGTGATCAAGTTGCGCAGATCATTGGAGGAAAGTGCCACCTTCGCACCCCCTTCAGGCGCATGGCAAAGCCAAGCGCCGGGGTGGTCAAGTGAATGCTGCGCCCCCTGATCTAACACCAAACAGGCGTCCCGATCAGTAGTGGGGGAACAACATTTGAAGTGACTTGAACGGACCTCAGACGCACAACCAGAGGAGGCACGGGAGTTCAAGACCACTGGATTTGCCTTACTCGACCTGGTTGCGCACGCAATAGATGCGCCCAAGTGAGACAAAGACTTTGAAGGTTGGCTCATTTCTGGTGCAGAAGCACCTGAGTCGACCTTGTACAGCTTACCATTAGCAGCGTGCATGATTGTGAGCGCATTCTTCTGGCTTGCTGCTGGCATAGCACATTTGGGGTGTATGGCCCGTGCTGCCTTAGATTTCTTCGTACCAGTCCGCTGGGGTGCATAGTACTCAGAATCCAAATTTTCCTCGCCATTACAGCGAGTGAGTCTGTCAAAGACAGAGACCTTCTGTAGCGCATCAGCGGTGATGCACGGGGTATTGGCTGCGCCCCTGCTCCGTTGATGCATCTTTCTCGCCTGAGAGGAAGATGGCTGGGGAATGTGGTCAGCCGTACGTTTCGCCGAGAGATGCGCTGCACCAGTGGACGCGTCTTGGTTGCTGAGGACGTCAACAGGAAGGGAATGCTGGATCGGCATATCCCCTTCGATGGTGGTGCCCGAGACGTCGACCTTGCGCACCCTGACTCGACGGGTCTTCTTCGGCTTCGGCAGCCGCTTTGAAGGACTCGCACTACCTTCAGAGATGAACTCCTCATACGCCTGTTGATTGAGGCGTACGACCAGCGTCTTGTGGGAGGATCCTACCTTCACGTCGTCGGATTGCGACACGGCTTTCTCGATGGAGGAGAAAGAGGTCCCCAGCAGACTCGCCAGCTTGTTTGCCATTAAAATTCTTTTATTGCAAATTTCAATACAAACAGAACAGTATTACAATATAGGACTTAGATGTAGTCCTAGGAGTACACTTTTGTTTATCTGGGTCCCTTGTGCCGATGGAGTGAGTGGTAATGCGTTGACTCCGTTGACGATCTGACGACGGTTATCGGTTCTCTGAAGGTTTGGATTGCTCTGGGTGCTGGAGCTTGCTGAGAGGAGGAAGACGTTGAGTGTCTGTATCTGCCTCTCTGGTGGTGTCTTCGTTCCTGTGTTCGTAGGTGAGAAGGAAATGATTTCTCTATTTATAGCTTTGCAGGCTGGCTGCTCATGCGCGCATATGTAGGATGCACTTGGACGTGGGGACGCCACGTGGTGATTGCTGATGGAGGTGCATGGACGATGCGCCCTGATCGAGGGGTTGAATTCTTCATGCTGCTGTTGTGAGCTGGCACGTAGCAGAGGAGAAGATCTTTCTGTTGCTGAGATCTGGGTGAGTTGAGTCAAAGGACACGTGTCGTCGACCCATGGCTTGAAGATCTTGGATTTGATGGGGAATGATCTGGTAGGATACGCCTGGGATTGGACGCGTGAGGAGACTTTGGCTCGTAACCATTGGGAGTCACGAACCATTCGGGACGCATGGCTTTTGAGGCGCATGCGAGGCTTCAGTAATGACTTTACTTCTGTCTTTAGGGATCAGAGAAAAGTCTGAGGCGTATGGCTTTTGAGGCGCATGCAGATCTTCAGTAGTGACTTTACTTCTGTCTTTAGGGATCAGAGAAAAGTCTGAGGCACATGGCTTTTGAGGCGCATGCAGAGCTTCGGGCGCATGGCTGCGGAGGCGCATGCGAGATGGTTGGGCGGCCACGTGGCTTGTAACCGTCGGAGGGGAGCAATGATGATGTTGACGTCGGCGACGCTTTGTCTTCTGAAAAAGCTGTCAACTGTTCAGTCCTCGGAGGACGTGCTGCCGTCGTGTCAGACTTCAGCATTTAATGTTCTTTGGCTGGTGATGGCTGTTGAGTGGGCGCATCGGTCCATGTTGATTAGGGCACATGGATCTGTACTTTGTTGGGCGCATCCTTACGGGGCGCTTGGTGCTGATGGGCGCATCTGTTGCATGGCGCATCTTTATTGGTCCGTCTGTTGAGTTCTTCGGAGCATTAAGCTGAATTCGAAGAGGCGAGTTCATTCATCATACATACAAGTTCATTGCACTGACTTCGGGAAGGTTGCCACTTGGCGTATGGGTTTGATTTGCCCTGGCCTATGAATAGCAACAGTTTGAGAGAGTTTTGTTGTCTCTCCCTTGACTTCTCGACGAAGATGGATTCGACTGATCCTCCTCCTTGGCAAGACGTTGTACTGTGGGTGATGGTTCTCCTTATTCGAAGAAGTTTTGACGGTAAACTCCTTCAGAGGACAAGAGCCCAGGCTGGTAGACGCGCCTGTGCATTGACGATGAAGTGATTCACTCCGACGGGGCGGAGTGATGCGCTAGGATACGTCGGGCTGAGACGACGCGGCTAGCTGAGACATCTGAGTGATGGGCCTAGTTGAGAGTAGGCTGTTATGAAGTCTTCAATTGGCATCATGTTTCTGAGACGATGTCGGACAGGCACAGCATGTTGCAACTACTGGAACACAAACTGCCTTGGTGGTGGAGCCACTGTCTTACGGCAGCAGCAGTTGATGGCGACCGTAGCACAAGTATGTCCCGTGAGGGGTGAGTTGTGCATGATAGCCGTCTCTCCTGATCGACGTTTGTGAATGATCATATTACGCAAATCGTTAGAGGAGAGTGCCACCTTCACACCCCCATCAGGCGCATGGCAAGGCCAAGCGCCGGGGTGGTCAAGTGAATGTTGCGCCCCTTGATCCAACACCAAACAGGCGCTCAGATCAGTAGTAGGGGTACAGCACTTAAATTGACTTGAGCGAAACCTTGGACGCACAACCAGTGGAGGTGCGGGAGTTCAAGACCAAAGGGTTTTTCTTGCTCGACTTGGTTACGAACGCAGTCGATGCGCCCAAGTGAGACAAGGACTTTTGAGGGTCGGCTCATTTCAGGCGCAGAAGCACCTGAGTCAACTTTGTACAGCTTACCATCAGCAGCGTGCATGATTGTGAGCACATGCTTCTGATTTGCCGTTGGCATAGCACGTTTGAGGCGCATGGCCCGTGTCGCCTTGGAGTTCTTCATACTAGCCCGCGAAAGCGCATAGTACTCAGAATCCAACTTTTTTTTGCCATGACAGCGAGTGAAGAACTTGCAGCCAACCCAGACGAAGAGAAGAACTGCTGCAACTTTTTGTGGCTCGAACGGGCTCCCTGGACAATGGGCACCCTTTTCTTTATTTATTTTGGTGCCCTTTTCAAAGGAGGCAAGAGGGCTCTATATATAGAGTGGAATGAGGCCTCTCTTCTTCTCTTTTCCGATGTGGGATTAAAAGTAAGATTCCTTCTTTTTCATGCTTCTACAGAGCCTTGAGGTAAAATTCTTTCTTTTCCTTCCTTGTTCAATTCATGATTGTTGTGTTAGTTCTCATTCAATTTCGAGGACGAAATTTTTTTTTCAGGAGGGTAGATTTGTCACCCCCAATTTTTGAACTAGGGGTATTTTTGTCATTTTCCAAGTTTTATAATTTTTGGGAATTTCATTTGATTTTATATGATTTTTAGGGATTTGTTTGATTTGGTTTGAATTTTATCGAATTTGGACTTAAGTTGGAGACCCGGATAGCCTGGACACTAGTGGAACCCACATACAAGCTGGACTTGGCCCACATACCATCCTAATTAGGCTAGAAACCATAAAACCTACTTCCATGGCTTAATTAGTCATTTTAGAGGCTTAATTAGTTAATTAGAATTAAACCGAAACGAACCGAACCAAACCCGAACCGAACCCAACCTAAGTCTAATGGGTTGGAGGCTTAGTGGATCCACATCCGAACCCACTAATCCCCCCCCCCCCCCCCATGGCTGGCCAAGAAGACCACTCCCCCTCTCTTTCTTCACAACTAAGCAATCTCTCTCTCTCTCTCTCTCTCTCTCTCTCTCAAATTTCATTCTTTTCAAGCTCCTTCTTCTCCAAGGATTAATCCATTAGGTAAGTTCATTACTTCCCCATTAATTCCTCTTTAGCACTTATTGCTTTCACAATAAATGTCGAGGAGATGATTCTCCACACTTTGACCATAGATTTATAGGTTTCCCCTAAAATCTAGGTTAAGGATTAATTAGGGGTTTTCATATATAGAGTGGTATATATATATGTATATATGTATATATGTGTATATATATTAATATGTATTGTGTGTGTAGAGGAAGGAGAGTGGTGGTGGTGGTGTGAGAGAGTGTGGTGTGAGAGAGTGTTTGTGTGAGGGTGTGTTTGTGTTTGAGTGAGGGTGTGTGTGTGTATGTATTTATATATATATATATATAGGCATGTGTGTGTATGTATTTATATATATATATATATATATATAGATACGTGTGTGTGTGTATGTATTTATATGTATGTAGATATGTATGTGTATATATATATATATATATATATATATATATATATATATATATATATATATATATATATATATATATATATATAGATAGATAGATAGGTATATAGATGGATATATATATATATATATATATATATATATATATATATATATATATATATATATATATATATAGAGTGGAAGAGATAGGAGAAGAATTAGAGAAGAAGGAGAACAAGAAGTAGCAGCTGCAGCAGCATCATACAGCAGTAGCAGCAGCATTACCAGCTGCAGCAGCAGCTGGTAGCAGGAGCAGCAGCAATAGCATAGGCTGCAGCAGCAGCAACCCTCCTTAAACCCCCTTTTTAGCCCCTTTAAACCCCCCTTGTATATATATATATATATATATATATATATATATATATATATATATATATATATATATAGATAGATAGATAGATAGATAGATAGTTATATAGTTAGATGATAAGAAGAATAAGAAGAAGTTTAGAAGAAGTAGGAGAAGAAGATTAGAAAAGAATGAGGGAAAGGAGAATAGGAAAAAAGGGGAATTAGAAGAAGATAGGAAAAAGAATGAAAAGAAGATTAAGAAGGAGAATTTGAATGAGAAGAATAAGGAAAAGAATGAGAGGAAGAGTTAGAAGAAGAAGAATTAGGAGAATAGGAATTAGAAGAGGAATGAGAAGTAGAAAGTGGGAAATCAATTTAGGAGAGACCGAACTAGAGGGTGAAATCGAGCTCCGAGTGTCGGAACGCGATGAAACTTGGGGGAGACCTAGAATACGTGAATTAGACTTTGCGGGTAGGCTCCCGAGTTGAAATCGGAATTTTAGGGCGACGGTATCGCACCGTACCATTGTGTATCTTGAGATATTCAAGATATCGACAATAGGCCGTAAGATGGACTAGACGTCCACTCTACCTAGGGATCTTGGTAGGTAATGAACGTATAGACTAGTATCCTACTACCCTAGGGAGCACGGGTCGAAATACTAAGCGTAGGTAGGCTAACTTGGTATTTGCCTAGATTAGAATTTACCTTTGTGAAAGGGTAAATTAGGATATTGGCCTATGGCCAAGATCCGGGTTTAGGAGTCCAAGATAGACTTGGATATGGGTTGTAAGGGTTGGTAATGATTAGAAATAGTCGCCTAGACCTAGTCTTGACCTCGGTTGACCACGGTTGACTTTTTAGACCAAAAGTCAACTATGGATCAACACATTACCCAATTTAGTCCCAAATTCCATTAGACTTGAACAGTTGACCAAAAGTCAACTGTTAGTCACCAGTGACCTAGGGTTGACCTAGGGTTGACCTAGAGTTGACCAGAGTTGACCCGTTGACCCGTTGACCAAAAGTTAATTGTAAGTCAACTTTTGACCTAGTTTGATTCGGATTTACTTCCAATATTCTCCTATGACCAAAGTTGACCTAACTAGACTTGTCTTGACCTGGAATGACTTAATAGGATTTAATTTGATTTAACTTTACTTCCTAAACATAGTATTGATACGTCTTGTTCTCTATAGGTCCTCGAGACAATGCATTGGATCCGGTTAACATATCTTATTATATTACAGGCGAGTACATTCTCTGATAACTTTTTTCCAATTTATGATAACTATTATGATTCATGTACTTAGTGTAGATATGCTTATTTCTGAAACATGGTTCTCACGGATTGGTATTCCTGGATCCCGACGAGAGATGTTTCTCCTTCTTAGGTTGCAATGTATTGTACAAGCTCCCTTGTAGCTCTTGCTCAATATATGGTCACTGATTCTAGAGAAGATTAGCTCCCTTCTCATTAGAATCCCGTGCAGTGACGTGTCCTGTTTAGATCCATTCTACCAGTTGGGGTAGGGGGAGTAGTAGCGTATGTCTGTGATCAGATCCATCCCGCATTCCCAAACAGTATGAGTCATATACCGCACATATGACTTGCCAGGCCAGTTCTTGACAGGTACCCAAGCCGATCAAAAGTTGAAACTGCTACTCACACACATTGGATATATGGCTTACCTTGATTTGTGTACATACCATAATTCAGTTCTACTTTCTTGTTCTAGCTCTAGCTCTACGGCTTACCATGCCATGATATATATATGTACACTCCATGATTCATTGTATATGCTCTATTTACAGTCTTATAGCTTTTATTCTATCTTGAGATCTGTTATGAGATATATGTACTCGTTCCATCCTGACCGGATATGTTGAAAATATTACAGATGCAGATAAAAACAATATTTGCACTTACTACGGCCCACCGGACGTAGTGGGTTTAGAGGCAGATACCCTAGACCCACAGGGTGCTGTACCGTAGGGCGAGACACCGCCTGTCCTGTAGATAGAGTAGGTCTTTTGTACTGGACCTTGTCTCCAGTTACTTTTGAGACGTTTATATTTGGATTGTATTAGAGACTTGTACTTGGACTTGGACTTGTATATTATTTGTGTTTGGACTTGACAGGTTATATTTTATCGTCATGTTATCTTTATCTTTCAGTCTTTACTTTATTATCTTAGAGTTGTGATTGAGCACTCATATATTATCATTGCTTGTCCTCCGTTCAGAGTTGACCATATTCTCGACAGGTTTTGATATTATATATAAACTGTTGTTAGAGTAGAAAACCTACAGCATTTTACGCCATTTTTACGGTGAGGGCTGGGCGTTGTTACGCACACGTGCCCTTACAGCGGGCGCGGGTCGTGACACTAGCCCCTGCGGATCCGAGTCTCGAAGACGACGAAGTCCTCCGGAACATAGCTGGGGGTAGCCAAGACGAAGCTCCGTGAACAGCAACTCCTCTACAGGAGAGTGAGGCTGAAAGCGAAGCCTCAACCGAGCCATCCGACTCCAGCCGTGTCATGACAGTCTGCATGACTGAGGGTGACACCGAGTCGGATGTGCCACCAGCGGACCTCGTCCAGCGCATGGATACCCTAGAGGGAGGACTCAAAACTCACTCTGCCTCCATGCAAACACTGACTCAAGTAGTGTTTGAGATACGGTCAGCTTTGGCCAGGACACCTTCTACCGGTCCTGACCCAGGGGCCAATGGATGGTCAAGTGTACCCCCTCAACGGGTATCCTTTGATACGGATCGCCGCGAAGCCCCTCGGACGTTGGAGCCCTCAAATGCTCAACTCCAGGTGGTACCACCTTCTCCGACTCCCAGCTCCACGGAAGATGTGGTCGAGATGATCAGGGACTTGTGCGAGCGCTTTGAGTCCAAGAATAGACAAGAGGAGCGCCAAAAGATGGGCATCCCCCAACCTTATCTCCTCGAATGGAACAAAGTGGTTTATCCTCCTAAATATAAACCATAAACATTGACGCCCTACGACGGGAAGGACTCTCCGCGTCGCTATCTGACGTACTTTCAATCCCAAACGGGACATCTTCCGAAGGAGGACGCGCTACTCACCAGCATATTTGTCGGGGCACTGAAAGGAGTGAAGTACGGGTGGTACTTCAGCCTCTCCGACAATTCCATATCTTCCTTCGACGATTTGGCGCACCTTTTCCTCGACCGTTTCTACGACGGCGGAAAGGATATGACAATGGCATCCCTCATAGGGATACGCCAGAAGGAGAAGGAAAAGTTTGGGTATTCATCGAACGCTTCCGACAGGCCTGCTTCAGACCGCCCCCGGGTATGCCAGAACATGCACTCCTCTCCTCCTGCAGCATAAACATGCTGCCTGCAGTCAAACTCTGGCTCAACTCTACTCCTCCTCCCGACTGGAGTTCCTTGATCATCGAAGCAGAAGCAGCAGAAAAGAAGGCATCCAATGCTCGCCTTCTGGGAGTTAGTTTTTCTACCTTTGAGGACAGGGGGAAACGGCCTGCAGCCAACAACCCCGAAAGAGAGACGAAGGGGAAATAGGCATTGAATGTCAATGCCTCGAAAGGTGCATTCGCGCCTACTCAGAAGCCTCCACTTGCACCAAAGCCAAAGGAGGTGTATTCTTTCAACGATGAAGACACCCTACAACTCTTCGAGATACTGAAGCAGGGTGACAAGATCAAGTTGTCAGACCCGAAGCGTCCCGACGAGGTTGGGAAAGTGGACAATTCGAGGTACTGTCACTACCATCGATTTGTCGGACACCCAACCAAGGACTGCTACATCCTCAAAAACTACATCCAGCGCATGATCAATGCGGATGTTATCTCCGTCGACTACGAGGAGAAGACAGTTTCGGCCAACGTAGTGTCACTCCAGTTCGGCACATTGCCGTCCACTACAACCCAAGATGGCGTCGTCCCCATCCCTAAGGCGACAATGGAGGTGGTCAACTTACCACCTACTCGTGACAACGTGAGTGGACTCATCCTACTCATCACATCTCGGGGAAAGATCTTATGGGTTCACCCTGATCTTGTCTCCGAGGTTACTCAACCGGAGGTACGCTCTGCCTCCAGAACCAAAGGCAGGAAGATCAAGTCTTGCCGCATGGTCTCTTCCTCCACGGAAGAGGCACTTCCTGTACAGACGCGTTCACAATAGAACGACCAACCCGACGAAGCTGCCGTCGAGGTGGAGCCTCCTTGCACCGTCCCTGTTGCCCAGGAAGAGGGCCCATCTAAGCCCCCAGCAGCCAATAAGCAGAAGAATGTAGAGGCTCGTTTTGATAGGCCTCTACAAAAGAAGAATGCTTCGAGGCTAGCCAAGCCCCACAACTTTGACATACTGGCACAACTTGCCAATACTCCTGCCCGCCTATCTCTGTTTGAGCTCCTTCATCTTTCTAAAGACACTCGTGAAGCTCTCTGTGAAGCTCTGAAGGATACCGAATCCTTCATCAGTCAAGTCAAGCAGCCTGAAGATCTCCCGACTACATGTGCGCACTGTCATTGTGCGGATAAGGTTATCCCCAATATAACCTTCACCCAACAAGACATGTTGCTCAAGCACAACCGACACAACAGGCCGCTGTATTATACAGGGTATATCGGTTCTGTCAAGATGAAGCAGATTCAGATCGATCCGGGGTCTTCCCTCAGCATCATTCCGAAGACGCTGCTCTCAACACTGGGGATCCCAATGTACCGACTATCACGACCCGTACCCTGAAGAGGGGCACGAGCACGTGGTTACGTCCAGCCTACGCCGCAGTATCGGCAGTAGAACGCTGTATATAGGGTCTGTAAATACTACGACTAAAACAGATAAAGGTACATGTACAGTATATACACTCCGAATGGAGGTGACATAGCAATACAGTCTCAATCATATATATCAAACTAAGGTAGATAGCATGGAAAGGAAAATACGATAGATGAAACAGGAAATGAGTCCAAGATTCACAAGTCAGAGCTATACACAAACATCCATGGTCTCAGAAAATATATATAATAGATACTATAACTGACAGTGCTAGCTGGCTCGCAGGCCAGACAAACCTAACTAGCTATACTACTCAGGGTGAGCAAAATCTAGTGGCTCTACCCACAAGCTACGGTCCAAGTCTACTCCGTCAGACTCTACCCCATAGTAGGTCGGGCAATCAGCCTCGGAATCATCTGTAATATGTCAACGGTATCCTGTCAAGAAAATGAGCAAGTACAAACACCAACAGCAGTTCTATATGAATTGACAAATTTTATAAGAGACAGTGTAATGAAATATAAGACAAAATCAACTGGAAATACATATCATGATGTGAGTACTGAAAAGGATGACGATATGAATGTATATAGGGCGACTTGGGAACTATTCGAAAGCTGAGTTACAACCCCTAAACAAAACAAGGACCGGGGCTGTAACCCTTCTCCCGAACAGAACTTAGTCACCAAGATAATAAATATAAAAGGTGCCTTGAATTATTAGTGTGTCATGTGATCGGCTTGGGAAAATATGCTCAGGCTTTCCATCCGACCGGCTATGAACCCTGTATACAATAGAACGATAAGGCCAGTCACCATGGAAAGCTATGAACCGTATAGGGTAAGGCTTTACCCGTCGTGAGGCGAGGGTATAGCTATGAACCATATGTACCATAGAACCATGTGGGAATTTGATCACACAACCACTAATAACTCTCCCATCCTCGAATAGTACAATGGATCTGGACATGACACTTTATGACACGGGATTCCATAAGAGGGTAGCAAGTCCCCTTTTGAAATCGGTGTCTATACCAATACACTGAAATAAGACAGAATATGTACCAATATACCATGTAACTCTAGGAATAACATCCTATGTCATGATCCAACATATGCTAGTCCGTGAATTGTCGTGACTGGAAATCGAGTATAACACTACAACTGAATCGGATATAGCAGATATCAAGACAATAAAAACTATCAGTAAATGTACTCGCCTGTGGTCCTGAGCTGATAGGGTGAACAGACGTTCAGAGTGATCACAGACCTAAAATAAGATACTATAAGTCAAACAGGACTAAATACTGAAAAAGGAAGCTAATTCAAGTCATGAATGCAAGTCTAAGTCAAAACTAGGTCAATCTAGGTCAGACTGAGTCACACTAGGTCATACTGGCTCATACTAGGTCATACCGGGTCACTGGGAGTCAATCCAAGTCAAACTAGATCAATCTGGTTCAAGGGTTGACTTACAGTTGACTTTTGGTCAAAAAAGTCAACTCTGATCAACACTGAGTCAACCCTGGGTCAACTCTAGGTCAAACGGGATCAAAGGTTGACTTACAGTTGACTTTTGGTCAAAAAGTCAACTCTAGTCAACTCTGGTCAACACTGAGTCAACCCTGGGTCAACCCTAGGTCAAACAAGTCAAATGTTGACTAACAGTTGCCTTTCAGTCAACTGGTCAACTCTGGTTTGGTTTCGGTCAATTCTAAGTCAAGTGTTGACTTAGAATTGACTTTGGGTCAAAAAGTCAACTCTTGGTCAACGGGGGTCAAGACTAGTCTAAACTACCCTCATCTAGTCATTATATACCAAGACAACCTATTTCTAATCCCATCTACCAATTAGAAACCCAATACCTTACATTACCCAATACCCCTTATATTTACCCTTACAAGGTATTCTCGATACCTTGCCCATTACAAAGGAAACCCTTCTAGATCTCAGGATACTAGCCTAGGCTTCTTAGGGTAGCTAGATACTATCCTATCTAGGGTTTACCAACCAAGAAATCTAGAATTCTTGGGCATCTAATCCATCTTATCTTTCATGTTGGTCATCCCAATATTACCTTAAGGTAATCTTGAGATATCAAGATACCACATCTAACATAACCCATTTCTTCTAAATCACACTCACTCTCCCTCACAAACGTCATCTATCTAACCCCCATCTAACTTAGAATGCTACTCCTAAGATAACTCTCAAGAACCAACTCAAACAACTACCACAAACCCCCTAATGTATCTTAACATGACATATAACATAACATGACCAACCTTATTTTCTACCACTATAAACACTACTCCACTAACCATCTAACACACTAATAACACTCTCTAACTTAGGGGTTTCGTAGTACTAAATGTGGTTGACAAGTGGGGGTAGGTATTTGGGGCTAAGGTGGTTCAAAAGGGGATGTTTCGGGACCACAAAAACTCCAAAAAACCATCCTGCACTGCTTCTGCTTACTGCTTATTCCTGCTTACTGCTTATTGCTTACTGCTTTCCTGCTCATTCCCTCACTCTCTAACCATCTATCCACACCCACAAATAAATATATATGCACATTCCACTCACAAAAATATATATATATATATATATATATATATATATATATATATTGACACTCTCATTATAATATATACACATGAAAATATTTTAAGAACACATTTTAAAATAGACACACCCACAACTTACGTATATATATATATATATATATATATATATATATATATATATATATATATATATATATATATATATATATATATATATATAAGACACACATACAAATATATAATCAAGATACCTAATAATATAGTCACACACACAACCATAAGATATATATATATATATATATATATATATATATATATATATATATATATATATATATATATATATATATATATATATATATATATATATAAATATATATAGAATCAAATCACAAGAACAATTTTCATCCAACGATCAAGAACAGATAGAATCAAAGTTCAAGACAGTTTATAAGAAGGCAAATACGGAAAGGAGATTCGAAAGATTGGAACCTGCTATATGCTCTTCTACTGCCTGAGTGGGCTCAACTGTCATGGCGAAAGCTCGCCCCTGCTGGCCTCCTATAGCCTGCTGCACTCTGTCCTGGCCTGCCTGTCTGGCTGCACGGACCGCACAGTCCTTCACCTGGTGGTCTGGAGCTCCACAGAATAAACAGACTCCCAGCTTCATCCTACAAGCCTTCTGGGTGTGCCCCATCTTCTTGCAGAAGGCACACTGGATGTCCTGCCTCCGGCCCTATCCCTGGTGCTGCTGGGCATGCGCCGGTGACTGCTGAAACTGCAACTGAGGCTGCTGCTGCTGAAACTGCCTCTGCTGGAAATGTGGACGCTTCGCCGGCCCCGCACTAGAGCTGGCTCCGAGAACGTCACTGCCCCTCTTCGGCTTGAGGCCGAAGTCCTCCTCTGTAATCTGTGCCTCCATCAGGATCTGCTCGAAGGTCGCGTCACGTCTCCCAGAGGTACGAGTACGCACTGCATATACATGACCCCTCCGAAACTTTCGGGCCTTGCACCCCTCATCCTGGACCAAACTAGGTGCGAACCTGCTCAGGCGGAAGAACTCCGCTGCATACTCGTCTACCGACGAGTTCCCCTGCACCAGACTGGCAAACTGCCCCTCCAAAGCTGTCAAGGCTACATCTGGGTAGAACTTCTCCTTAAAGAGTTTCCTGAAGTCCTCCCAAGACAAACCTCTCGCTGACGTACGCGGATCCGTGCGGTACCATGTCAGTGCTATATCGAAGAACTGGCTCGCTGCAGATATCATCCACAGACCTCTCGGGACCTCTGCAAACTCCAGACTCCGCTGGACATCCTCTAGCCAGTCATCCGCGTATAGGACACCCTCGGTACCCTTGAACTCCCTCGACCTCATCTTCCTGAAATCAAGGTGTGTACCGGGCCTCCCCTGACCCTGCTGCTGCTTTGGTGCTCCCTGAACTGTAGTCTGTGCACCTCTCTCCACTGATGCCATCGCTAGCTGATACGAGTTCTCCATAGTCTGTCGCAGTACCTCTGCCTGACGATGCTGTGCCTCTGCCTGTGCTCTCTGTGTCTGCAGCATCTGCTGCAGAAGGGCCATCATTCCCTGAGTATCTGTCGGTAACTGAGGCGACGGTGGAAGAATGTCAGGGATGACTATGGACGGTCTCGCTGATGGAGGTGAAAGACCTCATGAAACCGTCGCTGCTGCTGCTTCCGTCGGAAGGACAGGGACTGATGTGGCTGCTCCCTGAACTGCAGCTCCCTCAGCTGGAGGTGGAAGACCTCCGGAAACTGCCGCTGCTACTCCTGCCTGAAGGGCAGGGACTGTGGCTACTGCTCTCTCGACTGCTACTCCTGTAGCCGGAGGTGGAAGACCTCCCGGATCTGACCTCTCTGGAACTGTACTAGGCCCTGCCGCCTGAGAACGAGTCACCGTCATCCTGAAGATGAATTGAACCTAAGAGATCAATATGGCACATGATAAGATATTATCAAAGGAGGACAATTGAATTCAAATGCAAGAAGAGTTGTCATGGTAATCAAAAGATCAGAAATTTTCTAAAATGTGATTGAGTAACTCCTATCATACCCTAGATCCTACGTCCTAGTCGCAGGCTCGTAATTAGCACTCTAAGTCGAGCACCATTACGAGATCACACTAATTGCGACTCAGACCTGCATGGGCTACCACAAAAACGTGTCACGACTCGCACCCTGAAGAGGGGCACGAGCACGTGGTTACGTCCAGCCTACGCCGCAGTATCGACTGTAGAACGCTGTATATAGGGTCTGTAAATACTACGACTAAAATAGATAAAGGTACCTGTATAGTATATACACTCCGAATGGAGGTGACATAGCAATACAGTCTCAATTACATATATCAAACTAAGGTAGATAGCATGGAAAGGAAAATATGATAGATAAAACAGGAAATGAGTCCAAGATTCACAAGTCAGAGCTATACACAAACATCTATGGTCTCAGAAAATATATATAATAGATACTACAACTAACAGTGCTAGCTGGCTCGTAGGCTAGACAAACCTAACTAGCTATACTACTCAGGATGAGCAAAATCTAGTGGCTCTACCAACAAGCCACGGTCTAAGTCTACTCCGTCAGACTCTACCCCATAGTAGGTCGGGTAATCAGCCTCGGAATCATCCGTAATATATCAACGGTATTCTGTCAGGAAAATGTGCAAGTACAAACACCAACAGCAGTTCCATATGAATTGACAAATTCTATAAGAGACAGTGTAATAAAATATAAGACAAAATCAACTGGAAATACATATCATGATGTGAGTACTGAAAAGGACAACGATATGAATGTATATAGGGCGACTTGGAAACTATTCGGAAGCCGAGTTACAACCCCTAAACAAAACAAGGACCGGGGCTGTAACCCTTCTCCCGAACAGAACTTAGTCACGAAGATAATAAATATAAAAGGTGCCTTGAATTATTAGTGTGTCATGTGATCGGCTTGGGAAAAATATGCTCAGGCTTTCCATCCGACCGGCTATGAACCCTGTATACAATAGAACGATAAGGCCAGTCACCATGGAAAGCTATGAACCGTATAGGGTAAGGCTTTACCCGTCGTGAGGCGAGGGTATAGCTATGAACCATATGTACCATAGAACCATGTGGGAATTTGATCACACAACCACTAATAACTCTCCCATCTCCGAATAGTACAATGGATCTGGACATGACACGTTATGACACGGGATTCCATAAGAGGGTAGCAAGTCCCCTTTTGAAATCGGTGTCAATACCAATACACTGAAATAAGACAGAATATGTACCAATATACCATGCAACTCTAGGAATAACATCCCATGTCATGATCCAACATATACTAGTCCGTGAACTGTCGTGACTGGAAATTGAGTATAACACTACAACTGAATCAGATATAGCAGATATCAAGACAATGAAAACTATCAGTGAATGTACTCGCCTGTGGTCCTGAGCTGATAGGGTGAACAGACGCTCAGAGTGATCACAGACCTAAAATAAGATACTATGAGTCAAACAGGACTAAATACTGAAAAAAAAAAAAGCTAATTCAAGTCATGAATGCAAGTCTAAGTCAAAACTAGGTCAATCTAGGTCAGACTGAGTCACACTAGGTCATACTGGCTCATACTAGGTCATACCAGGTCACTGGGAGTCAATCCAAGTCAAACTAGGTCAATCTAGTTTAAGGGTTGACTTACAGTTGACTTTTGGTCAAAAAAGTCAACTCTGGTCAACACTGAGTCAACCCTGGGTCAACTCTAGGTCAAACGGGATCAAAGGTTGACTTACAGTTGACTTTTGGTCAAAAAGTCAACTCTGGTCAACTCTGGTCAACACTGAGTCAACCCTGGGTCAACCCTAGGTCAAACAAGTCAAATGTTGACTAACAGTTGCCTTTCAGTCAACTGGTCAACTCTGGTTTGGTTTCGGTCAATTCTAAGTCAAGTGTTGACTTAGAATTGACTTTGGGTCAAAAAGTCAACTCTTGGTCAACGGAGGTCAAGACTAGTCTAAACTACCCTCATCTAGTCATTATATACCAAGACAACCTATTTCTAATCCCATCTACCAATTAGAAACCCAATACCTTACATTACCCAATACCCCTTATATTTACCCTTACAAGGTATTCCCGATACCTTGCCCATTACAAAGGAAACCCTTCTAGATCTCAGGATACTAGCCTAGGCTTCTTAGGGTAGCTAGATACTATCCTATCTAGGGTTTACCAACCAAGAAATCTAGGATTCTTGGACATCTAATCCATCTTATCTTCCATGTTGGTCATCCCAACATTACCTTAAGGTAATCTTGAGATATCAAGATACCACATCTAACATAACCCATTTCTTCTAAACCACACTCACTCTCCCTCACAAACATCATCTATCTAACCCCCATCTAACTTAGAATGCTACTCCTAAAATAACTCTCAAGAACCAACTCAAACAACTACCACAAACCCCCTAATGTATCTTAACATGACATATAACATAACATGACCAACCTTATTTTCTACCACTATAAACACTACTCCACTAACCATCTAACACACTAATAACACTCTCTAACTTAGGGGTTTTGTAGTACTAAATGTGGTTGATAAGTGGGGGTAGGTATTTGGGTCTAAGGTGGTTCAAAAGGGGATGTTTCGGGACCACAAAAACTCCAAAAAACCATCCTGCACTGCTTCTGCTTACTGCTTATTCCTGCTTACTGCTTATTGCTTACTGCTTATTGCTTACTGCTTTCCTGCTCATTCCCTCACTCTCTAACCATCTATCCACACCCACAAATAAATATATATGCACATTCCACTCACAAAAAATATATATATATATATATATTGACACTCTCATTATAATATATACACATGAAAATATTTTAAGAACACATTTTAAAATAGACACACCCACAACTTATGTATATATATATATATATAAGACACACATACAAATATATAATCAAGATACCTAATAATATAGTCACACACACAACCGTTATATATATATATATATATATATATATATATATATATATATATATATATATATATATATATATATATATATATATATATATATATATATAAGACACACATACAAATATATAATCAAGATATATATTTGAGTGTCATATATATATAATCAAGATATATATATATATATATATATATATATATATATATATATATATATATATATATATATATATATATATATATATATATATATATATATATATATATATATCTTACGGTTGTGTGTGTGACTATATTATTAGGTATCTTGATTATATATTTGTATATATATATATATATATATATATATATATATATATATATATATATATATAAATATATATATATATATATATATATATATATATATATATATATATATATATATATATATAAAGAGACACACCATTCTAAATATAAAATGAATATGATAAAATATGATACCATAAAGAACACATTAGGAACAACTCTCTAAATATATAAATCTGAGATTAAAACACTAATTAATTATTCCTACATTATATTTATGCATACAAGTGTCCAAAATAGGGATTTTTTCACTAGGACACAACCACAACACAAAGGACACTCCTATGACCTCCAAATGGACACGAAATGGACACAAATGGAGATACAACCATGGGGGTCATTCCTATGGGTTCAAAATTATCCTATATGCATGTTGGGGTGGATTAGAGGAGAGATTATACCTTCCGGGAGAGAGATTCAAAGGAAAAAGGCTTCCGGCACGACACCGACACGTAGAGATTCCAAAAGGGCACGAACGAGCTCCGAATCCTCCCAAACTTGGCTAGCTCCTTCCTTTCATGGAGTAGAGGAGAAATGAATAAGTTTTGGTGGAAGAAGGAGTTGATTTGGAGATAAAATCAATGGGGTTGCTCTCTAGAAATTTGGGGAAGAACATGAGAGAGAAAATGGATGGATAAAATGAAATAGAAGAGATGATGACTCACTCCTTATCCCCCCCCCCCCCATAGGTGGCTGCCCAAAAAGGGTGAGGTGTTTCCATTAGAAAAGTCCAAAATGCCCCCTACTTGACCTATTTGATTTAAATTAAGAATGGGTTAAAGGTTGAGGTCAAATTAGTCTAGTTTTAAGTCTCTAATTAAACTAAACATATCCATAAATAATTAGTCTAACTACTAACTAAAATTAATATCATGTGGACTAAAATTAATATTATGTGGGCTATGCCTAACTAGTGTGTGGGTCCCACTAGAGTAAAAACTATCCCGGATCCCCGTTTCAAGTCGGATTGAGCTGAAATTCGAACCCGACTCAAATAACCCCAAAATAATATTATAAATAAATAAATAATTTCAAAAATATTCTAAAATGAAAAATAACAAAAATACCCCGTTTTCTGGAAATTGGGGGCGACACCGACTGGCGCCTTTCAACACAACAATCAGTGGCTTCAACGCTAGCAAAAGCGAGCCGCTGGGCAAAATACGGCTAAAGTGCCATATCGGTAACCTCAAAACCGAGGTGACTTGCTATGTCGTGGACGCCGACGTCAACTACAACCTCCTGTTGGGTCGTCCATGGCTGCATGAATACATGGTGGTGCCATCCACACTCCACCAATGTATGAAGTACGTGTCCACCAACGATGTCATTCGGACGGAGTTCGCAGACATTGACCCTTTCAAAGGGGTTGAAGCCTACTTCACTGATTCTACCTTGTACAAGTCACCTGACGAGGAGGAAGCCAATGATGCTGACGATGAAGCAGAAACGGCAGTAGAGCCGGACATGGAGCCTGAGATGACTCCCGACGCTCCTTTGAAGATCTGACTCAAAGGCAAACCGCCTCAGAAATTGCCTCCCATGAACATCAAGCTACCCGGGAAAGCACCAACTGCTCCAAGTAGCACATCTACGGAATCTCCCTTGAAGATACGGCTCAAGGAAAAGCCACCTCCAACGTCGGTTCCCCTTGTGGCAAAACTACAGGGGAAGGCACCAATCACCGGAGGCACAGTGGAGGCACCTCTGAAGGTGCGTCTTAAGGGCAAGCCGCCGCAATCATCTGTCTCATCCAAGCTGCCAGAGAAGGCCCACATAGCCCTCTCGGACCCCAAGATGAAAGCTGTGGTGGACTCTCCCGATCCCATCCCAGTACTCACAGATGAAGAGCTAGGGGAATATATCTCTGCTGATGTAGATGCACCCTCTCTGGACAATGTAATCCCGCGGGATAAAATCTCGTGTTTCATCAATAATAGAGTGTCTTTTAATTATTCTAGTCTTTCACATTGGAATGCAATGTATACATTAGATAACGCTCTACGGTCGTTGCAAACACAAATGACGACCGTCCATCATGTAAATCGAGTAGTCCCGTCCCAAGGGGTCTATTTTGTAGTCCCGCCGCGGAGACGAGATGAAGAATCCATCATCTTCGGTAAAGTTGAGCGTCATCAAGACCTCCCGCCCCTCGAGCCAGAACCAGATACCGGCAGAATACAAGTCTATCGGTACACGGACAAGGCAAAGTACCTCATCCAAAAGATGGATTACGACCTACGAAGCAACAAAGGCCTGAACTACGGCAAGGGTCGACGTCTCCCTCTCCGGCTTCCAACACCTAAAGGAAAGCCGTAGGACTACTATAATCGAACTCGACGGGGGGTGGGCTATGTCACGCCACCGTCAACTCCAGAGAGTTCGGAGGCAGAAGAAGTAGACCATTCTCACTCATCCGAAGCATCAACTTGGGATTTCGATACCAGTATCGGCTCAGTCTTCAAGAGAGTGCTATCAGCCAACATGACGTCTGCACAATCGTAAGAAGATGAAGATGAAGACCAAATGCCAGAATTCTTTGAAGAAGAACCCTGGGCTCAACGCCTAGGAGAACAGTGGGAGTCTCGTTTTGAATTACGCGAACCCCCTACCAAAGACGAGGTCGAGCAGATCGAACTTGGGGACGGATCTTCTTCCAAACCCATCTTCATCAGCAAAAGCCTAGAAAGAGAAGATCGAGAATCGTTAATCCAGCTGGCTAAAGAGTATATCGATGTCTTTGCCTGGAGCTACGAAGATATGCCGGGACTTGATCCCCAGATCGTGATGCATAGTCTTAACATCTTACCTGATGCCATGCCTATCAAACAACAACAGCGACGCTTTCGTCCTGACATCATGAACGCCATCGATCAGGAGGTGGACAAACTCTTGACCAGCGGTTTTATTCGTGAAGAACAACACCCGGTTTAGGTGGCCAACGTTGTCCCTGTCACCAAGAAGAATGGGAAGATACGAGTCTGCATCGACTTCAGGGATCTCAACTCCGCTTGCCCGAAGGACGAGTTCCCGCTTCCAATCACCGACGTAATGATCAACACATGTGGCTTCGAACGCATGTCTTTCATGGACGGGTATTCGGGCTACAACCAGATCAAGATGTTCCCCGATGACGCAAAACACACGTCATTCAGGACTCCAAAGCGTGTCTTCTGCTACACAGAGATGCCCTTCGGCTTGAAGAACGCTGGTGCTATATACCAACGAGCTATGAGCACCATCTTTCTTCAGCATCTTCGTAAGACAGTCGAATGCTATGTTGATGACATCGCAGTCAAGAGCCGCCTCAAAGGAGATCACCTACAAGACCTTAAGACAGTCTTCGATCTCATGCGAGCGCATCAACTCAAGATGAACCCCGCTAAATCCTTCCTTGGAGTTTCTAGCAGAAAATTCTTGGGCTTCATTATCACGACGAAAGGCATTCATGTCGATCCCGAGAAGACCAAAGCCATCCTTGACATGGACCCTCCGAAGAACCTCCGAGAACTTCGAGGCCTGCAGGGGCGTCTGGCATACATCCGGAGGTTTATAGCAAACCTTTCCAGAAAATGTCAACCCTTCACCCAGCTCATGAAGAATGGAGTCTCTTACGTCTGGACAGAGGAATGCCAAAAAGCTTTCGATGATATCAAGGCTTACTTGACGAGCCCGCCAGTCCTGGTGGCACCCGTCGCCGGCAAACCATTTCTCCTCTACGTCCGTGCCATGGATCATTCCCTCGGCGCTCTGCTTGCTCAGAACAGCGATACAGGCTATGAGCAAGCTATCTACTACCTTAGTAGAACACTGATCGGGGCCGAACACCGGTACAACCCCATTGAAAAAGAGTGTTTGGCTTTGGTATTTGCCATCCAGAAGACTCGCCATTATGTCTCAGGCCAGACAATTCATGTCATCTCCCGAGTCAATCCACTCAGAGTTCTCATGACGAAACCAGGGTCATTAAACTCCCGGCTAGCTACGTGGGCAATCCTGTTAACGCCATACAACATGGTGTTCGTTCCATAAAAAGCCGTCAAGGGTCAGGCTCTGGCCGACTTTTTGGCTGCACACCCCATCCCAGAGTCCTCCAGACTCTATGTAGACATCCCGGATGAGGTCCAAGAATCTAACGTCACCAAAGAAAGCTCCGTCTGGCGGATGTTTTTCGATGGCGCTTCAAGAACAAGCCCCAAAGGCCAGATCATCGCAGGAGTGGGGGTAGTCTTAGTCTCCCCCGATCAGCTGGTCATCCAGCGCGCCTACTCCCTTTCGAAGCCGTGCTCCAACAATGTTGCCGAGTACAACGTGCTCATCATGGGACTCCAGCTGGCACAACAGCTAGGAGTGGATCATCTGGAAGCCTACGGCTACTCAAAACTCATCGTTAATCAGGTTAGAGGGCAATACGAAGTTCGCCATGAAGATCTGATTTCTTACCATGAGGTTGCATTGAACATCATTTCAACCTTCACCAAGTTCTTCATCGAATATATACCTCATTTACAAAATCTGGAGACTGACGCTCTGGCTGGCCTCGCAGCCTCATTGGCAGCACCCCTCGGGACTCAACACTACGTCACGGTAGTTGGTCGAGACTTGGTCTGTCCTAAAAACAACTTGTGCTCACGGGTGGCCCATGCCATGTCAACAAGTGCTGGGGTTAATGTCCGAGACTGGAGATTCCCGTTCATCGACTTCGCTGTCTACGGAATTCTCCCAGAAGACCCGAAAGAAGCCGTCTCAGTCAGGAGGCGCTCCCTTCAATTCTACTATGATACAGCTACTAAAATGCTGTACCGACGCTCCTACGATGGACTTCTCCTGCGATGTCTGTCCAACGAAGAAGCAGCCGAAGCCCTTCGAGAAGCTCACGATGGAACCTGCGGAGCCCATCAACCTGGCCCTAAGTTGCAGGATCGACTGCGACGTACGGGCTACTACTGGCCAACCATGGCCGCTGACGCTGTCGACTATGCTAAAAAGTGCCATGCGTGCCAGCTTCTCGCAGACTTCATCCATACACCGTCAGAACCACTACATCCTACAGTCGCCTCTTGGCCCTTTGAAGCTTGGGGCATGGACATTATAGGACCGATCACCCCTCCTTCATCAAGGGGACACCGCTTCATCCTAGCCATCACCGACTATTTCTCCAAATGGGCAGAAGCAGTTGCACTGGCGGAAGTGAAGAGCTCTAGGGTGATTAGCTTTATCAAGCACCATGTCATCTACCGTTTCGGGGTACCCCAGAGGATTATCTACGATAACGGTCCTCAGTTCATCAGCCATGTTTTCAGCAGATTCTGTGACAAGAATCGCATTCAAAACGTGGCCTCAACCGCCTACAATCCTGCAGCAAACGGATTGGCCGAGGCGTTCAACAAGACTATCGTTAGGCTACTCAAAAAAGTCGTCTCATCTAATAAACGTGACTGGGACGAAAAGCTCGGCGAATGCCTTTGGGCCTACCGCACAACGGTACGGACCCCGACAGAAAACACACCATTCTCCCTGGTCTATGGGAGCGAAGCGGTACTACCTCTCGACATCCAGATACCCTCCTTCCGCGTAGCAATCACAAACTAACTCACAGAAGAGGACAATCAACGTCGTCATCTGCGAGAACTGGAGGCACTTGACGAAAAGCGTCTCCTAGCTCAAAAACGCATTAAACTCTACCAAGCCCGTACATCACAGGCTTTCAACAAGAAGGTCAAGCAAAGGACTTTCCAAGTAGGCGACCTGGTTCTGGCAGTCAGGAGGCCGATGGTGTTGACTCACAAGACACCAGAAAAGTTTGAGCCCAAGTGGGAAGGACCTTTCATCATAGAGACGGTATACTCAAATGGTACTTACCGCCTCGCTAAACCCAATGGGGATTTGTTCATGATGCCCATCAACGGCAAATTCCTAAAGAAGTACTACTCTTGACATCTTTCAGACATGTACTTCCACAAAGGATCAGTGGACCCAATCATCAGGGCTCACATACAATTCTCTTCCACAAAATTATATGCTTTCGAAACCCAGTTGTTCCATGGCATCCTCCAGTAGAAGGACAACCACGTCCACATTACCTCTGAGTTGTTCTCCTACGCCCTACAAAGCAAAATCTTACACTCCGTAAGACTACGCTACCCATCATGTTTACCACGTCCACATTACCTCTGAGTAAACATCTCGTACACACAACCCCTGCGTTGTCGTACATTGATCGCAGAACTTCCACGTCCACATTATCTCTGAGTAGCTCCGCGTATTCCCCAGAGTCATTCCTACCACGTCCATAACACCTCTGAGTAGGAAGATTCCATCATTTGAATCCCATATTTGCCATGTCCACATCGCCTCTGAGCAAACATGTTGGTTCTCTCAAACTTATTATCTGTACCTAAAAACCAAGGTACGCAAAAGATAATAGGTCCACACAAATCATCAAGTTCATGACAGCAAAAATGAACACACCACAAAAACTTTGTATTCTTTATTTTCAAAAAAAAAGAGTAAAGGATTACACCCCCCAGCAAGAGTTGCAAATACACAAAAAAAGAAGAGACTACAATCCCTAAACATCCCTGAGGTTGGCCGAAAGCTCTTCAATCTGACACATCAAGTCTGTCGCTCGAGTCTCCACAGTCGTAAGGACCCGGTGTTCAGCTTCTTGACGCATCGCTTCTATGGCCTCAGGAGAAGTATCATCCTCATGCTTCTCATCCAACTGTTGCCGCTGCTGAGCCAGGGTAAGAGCCCGGTGGGTGAAAGCTGCTTCCTCCTTCTTAAATACTACATGTTCAGCCTGGACATGCTCAGCATCCAATAGGAGTCGGGCCCGCTGGTCCTCAAGGCGGCGAATCTGGGCATCAACCTCCGCGATACTAGCGTCCAACGCAGCTCGTAACTCCACCTTCTCCTGTGTGGACTGAGACAACCGCTCCACTGCAGCTTCAGTCTCAGCCACTTCGCGTTCCCAGACACTCACGGTGGCCTGATAAGAGGACTCAGTCTCAGCGATCAACTTCTCCTTTTTTGCGTCTATCAGGACGGAGAGATTATTTCGCTGGATACACTGAAACTCGGAAAGCCGCTGGTCTAACTCGGCCACCGAGGCCTCCAGAATGTCGGCCATATGATCATTGCCCTGGTGGGAACGTATCAGATTGATATGAGGCAGTGCCAAAGTTTTTGCTGTTGCAAAGCTCCCATTTGCATCCATCACGGCCGATACGCCCCTCTGCAGCATCTTGTACACCGCCTCGATGATGAACTTCACATATTCATCTGCATCCGCCAGCACCTACGGTGTCATAGCGAGAGTCGAAGGAGCTACTCTAGAAAGCGGACCGGAAGAAGGCCCGTCGGCCTCAACCTGCGAGGCTGGAACCTCGACATCAACAGGCTCTTCCCCAACAGGAGCTTGACTACTAGCCCGAGGAGCCAAAAGAACAGAAAGAGCCGAGAGAGGCGTCGATATAGTACCCTAAGTAGAAGGAGCAACAGAGGGCTCCGCCATACCCTTACCCTTCTCAAACTCGGAAGGACCACCGACGTCAGCGGCTACCTCATCAGTCCCCAACGCACTATCAGCAGGCGGTACGGAACATTCCCCCTTCGGCAGAACAGTGAGATCAACACTTGTCTTCTGACTCGCCCTTGGAGTCAGGACCGGCAGACGAGTCTCATTTTCATCATCAAATCCCTCTACAGGGACGGGATCTGTCGCTACCTTCCGGTCGGCAGCCACCTCAGCCTCCGCTGCTGAGTCTGGGGTAGGGCTCGGCAACGCTACAGCCGACCTCCCCTCGTCATGACAAGGAAGGGAATCAATCCTCTCCTCTGTTACAATCACGTCTGTTGTCCCCGCAATAGGCTCATGCATTTCTGGAAGAACGTCATCTGAAGACGACGAACTCCACCCCACTTCATCATCAGGAAGCCCCGTGTCTGCTGGACCCTCGGTGTCCAAGGTCCCCGCGGCGGCCTTCATCATCTCGGAAGCTGCTGCATCCTTAGCTTCCCTTCTAACATAATCCGGGGATGCCGGAATCTCCACAACAACGACATCTTCAGGATTCTTCTCCATTGGAGACGTCACCATCGGAGGAATGCGCTCATCAGAAGAGCTTGCCACCTCCTTAGATTTACTGACGCCCGGTTTCGAAATACGGGTTTTCTTCTTCGACGATCCCTACAGGAAAAAAAGCACAGGTCACCAAAATGACAAGATGAGCCAGATTGCGGAGGACTCTTTACCTCGGCAGGGACTGATTCCATTGACGCAGCCTTTGGAGTCGTCACTTTCCTCAGCCTTTTTGGTACAGACGAACCGGCTTCTGCGTCAGACCGTCTCTTCCCAGCAGGGGGATCTCTCAATGATGCTACAGCAGCAGCCCGATATCCCGCCAATTCTGGTGGACGATATGACCGAGCCGCCACCAACATATTCGTCGTAGCCTCTAGCTGAGTTCCAATGATGAAACTGGTCTCCCTATCGTAATCATGAGACACAGTATTCATGGTGCAATACAGCTTAACGGTCGAAAACAGGATCTGTGGCCGAGGGTTACGAACTGGCGTAGTGAAACGAACACCAGTGCACCCGGTATTGTATTATTGCCAGCCCCGGGCTCCGTCCAGCAAACTTCCGGCAAACCCCAGACTGTTACTGGGATTCCGTAACATTAGCTGGGTATAGCCAAACTGGCGAGCAAATCGGCTTGGCAGATATGGCTCCAGATAACACCTATTTTGGTTGCGGTAGACCAAGTGGGAAGGCCGAATACTTTGTAACCAAAGAAAACCCTATTTCGGCAGAGTAATCGCATCTTCACCAGAGTCGTCCAAATCTTGGTCAGCCTCGAAATCTTTGAAGATGGGACCGACCTTGACAATCTTCCACCCCTGAAGATAGGATAAAACTCTCCTGCAGACGGGGACACCAGTGTGCAACCACTTCCTCTTGTAGAAGCGGCAGATAAAGGCATCACCTTCAACGTGATCCTTCTCCGGGCCTGGAATCATCACGTTCGGGTGATGTAGAATCAACCATCCCATCAGATAATGGAATGGTAGCTCGGCCCGGGGAAAGTTGTCGTTCCTACCTCCCCCATGGATCACATCCTCAGCAAAGGTCCTCAAGCCCCGCAACAGGTTACACACCATCGTGGGAAGAAGAGCCAAAGGGCGACCAAAAGCCAATTTCACTACTGGCAAAATGAGGCTCCGGTGTACCCTCTCCACAGAACCTGATCCGCCCGCGAACACACAATCTCGGAGCCATATCATCAAGTATGCCGTCAACACGGCCTTAGATGACATCCGGTGCACACAGGGCCAGAAGCAGCTATACGCGTCTTCGTCACTCTCATTTGAACGGGGATCCCTCTCGTCTAGTCAGCTCATTTCGGAAGTTACTTTCGCAGGTTTCAGCCCTTGCGGGGTCATAAACCGGATCTTCGAGGAGTCCGCCAAATCCTGCTTGAAGACGTAATCCCTCCAAGCAGTCACATGAGGTTGAAACTTGCCTTTGTCCCTCCATTGCATCAGATAATGATGGCTCGCTACCTCTTTGAAAACAGCCATCATCTCCGGGTCCTTCTTTTCCAAGACAAGGATCTCTTCGTTTGACAGGAAATATTCCTCGTACGGTTCCGAGCCCCAGGGAAGCCTGAATATCTCGTATATTTCATGGAGAGCCAATCCCAACTCTTCTACTGGAGTAAAAAAGTGCCAGTCTGGGCATTGAACAATTCCAAGAGCGCAAGGAACATATGCTTATTGAGATCCATGCCAGCCTGTGTGGCACGGGTAGCGGCCGTCAGCCCAATTTCTTTAAGCTCAGCCTTGAACTTTGACAACACCCAAAGGGTCAACTCGTCCCACTTCGGCATGTGGTGACACCAACCTTCAACCCTAAAGCTACCTTTCGGATACATGACCCTCGATGTTAGCATCTGATTTGCAAAGGTCGAAACACTGAAGGCAAAGGTGTCATTAGGGACCTCACTATAAAGGCTCCTAGGACGCAAAGTTCGGCAACTGGACGAGGGTCTAGCTCGCGAGGCGGCCAAGGTATCCCTTTGATTCGAAGTAGCATCAATCGAAAGAGTACCCCCCACTGTCCCTCCTTTAGAAGGAGTAAGTTCCCAGGGCATCCTCCTCTTGGAAGCTAAACGGTAGAAGGCCGTCAGTGACAACTGGCGTTCAAGTTGTCGCATATACAGAACCATGCCCTTCGCAGAGAAGAACCAGTCTTCTTTGATCTTCAGTATCTTCGCCTCGGTGGAGATCAGTCGGTCACCGAACAAAAAGGCAAGTTTTAAGAAGGTCACATCCTCAGATTCACCAGATTCTAGTTTACCGCTCTCCATCATACTCTGGAGGAAAACCGACGACTGATTCTGGATTTGCATCATTCTCTCAGGAGGTTGATTCAGCAAGATAGCATCCTTCGCGGGGTTGATAACCTCCTCGTCAAAATCAACTCCTATTTGACAAAGAGAAGCATCCAGAAGGACTTCATTCAGCAAAGGGATAGTCATCAACACTGACACAACAAAAACAAAAGTCAGGCAAGAAGCTCTAAGAAGAGAAAGTGTGTCAAGCAGCCTGGCGCATCATTTGGGTCTAAACCCATGCGCGTTAGCAGTGAAGCTTCGGCGTATCCCATGCGCGTCAGCAATGAAGCTTCGACGCATCATCATGGTGTAAACCCATGCGCGTTAGCAGTTAAACCTTGGCGCATAATCAGGGCCTAAACCTATGCACGTCGGCGGAGTAAACCTCGGCACATCATCAGGACAGAGGTCCATGCGCGTCGGCAACAAAGAGTTAGAGCACACCAACTCAGCCGTGTGATCCAAAACTCGCCTGAACAAAAAATAATGGAAGACACCCACCCGTCACCGCAGGCCGAACGTCGGTCGGAGTCACAATGGTGACAGGAGCGTCTTCCTCGGCGAACTCTGCAGGCTCCTTTTCCTTGCCAGCACCGCCACGAGGAATCTTGGGAGCCATTCCTTGAAGGAAGAAAGTTCAGGTTTTTCAAAGAAGAACTCTAAAAGACAAAAGCAAAAGAGAGGAAGAACTCTCTCTCTCTTCACCTCACACCTATTTATAGGCTCAGTCGCATGCGTGAACCGATAAAGTGTGACTTCAGCCGCCACCTCGGGTTCTGCGAGGAGATGACTGCAAATAAATCCAAAAACATCATCATTAATCTTCTTGGTTATCGAGGCGTTATCATTTGTATTAACTGAGAGGAGCATGCGCCCCATCACTGATACGCGGAGTATCCATGCGCCCGAACAATCATGCGCCCCAACCACCATGCTTCTTATTCAAAGTATTCCAAAACTTGACAAAAAACTTTTGAAAACTTTGAAAGGGGTCTTGTAGAAGTATGGAATTTCACGACCAGAAATCCTATGCGCCAAACACTACATGCGCCAGAAAACTCAGACAAAATACTTGACACAGCAAAACAAAAGTATAGACATTGAAAGAGGATTTTTATTTGCATATAAAAGACTATTACATGTCTAGAAAAGGCTGTACAAAGGAGAACTTCTACAAAAAGAAAAGACCCTAAGTCTACAGCCAGGCGCAGCAGTCATCATGCGCTCCTGAACGGGCGTATCTCACCATGCACTCTCAGTCAGGCGCATCCCACCATGCGCTCTCAGCCGGGCGCATCCTTTCAGCAGCTCAGTTATGTGCATCCTCAGTTATGTGCATCCCTTCAGCAGCTCAGTTATCCTTCCAGCCAGGCGCATCATGAAGTGTCAGCATATACGCCATCTAATGCTTCGACTAATGAAGCATTTATTGAGCAGAACGAGGGTGGCAATCAACCCTCTAGCTGGAGGAAGAGCTCCCCAAACCGAGGAAGAGAAGAGCACCGCAAATCAACCTGTGGCCAGGGGAGGCTTCGAAAGAGCCTCCAAAGACCAAGGAAGACCGCAATCAAAACCGCGGCTAAAGGAGCAGCTTTTAACACAACCAGAATGGGCAACACCCATTCTGACAGAAGAAAGAGCCTCCAAAGCCGCAGCACCGCAATTTCGATCTGCGGCTCTTCCAGTATAACGGAGACGAGGCTCGAGCATCCCGATCTTTGGATGCAACAGGCACCATCCGCCAGCCTCAGAAGCCCTCGACTCCGACTTTTGGATGTAACAGTCACCTTCAAGTACATCAATGAGGACAATACGTCGCATCTTCACCTTCGGGAGCATCTCATCAACAGAATGCACTCGAGTAAACAAGTTCATTTCGGAAGGACGTGAGAGAAAGAGAAGTAAACTCTCTCCATGCCACTATTTATAGGCCGGGCAAATCAAACCCATGTGCCAAGTGGCTGGCTCTCCGAATCCTATGTAATAAATTTGCATTAAATGGATGAACCTGACGCTTCAAATTCAGCCAAGTCAAAAACAGCTATTTAAAGCACTCGAAGAACGTAACAGTCGCACCAAAAGACGTGTCATGCGAAGTAGATGTGCCGGTCAGACCGCGCATCACATAGACGCACCTCAGCACCAAGCGCTTCACAACCATGCGGCCCTATGTGCCTAGTGGAACGTCGATCGATGCGCCCACTCAACCGACCATCACCTGTCAAAAACATTAAATGCTGAAGTCTGACAGAGTTGGCAGCACGTCTCTCGAGGACTGAACAGTTGACAGCTTTTTCAGAAGACGAAGCGTCACCGACGTCAGCATCATCATTACTTCCCTTCGACGGTTACAACCACGTGGCCGCCCAACCATCTCGCATGCGCCTCCGCAGCCATGCGCCCAAAGCTCTGCATGCGCCTCAAAAGCCATCCGCCTCAGACTTTTCTTTGATCCCTAAAGACAGAAGAAAAGTCACTACTGAAGCCTCGCATGCGCCTCAAAAGCCATGCGCCCCGAATGGTTCGTGACTCCTAAAGGTTACGAGCCAAAGTCTTCTCATGCGCCCAATCCCAGGCGCATCCTACCAGATCATTCCCCGTCAAATTCGAGATCTCCGAGCCTTGGGCCTACGACACGTGTTTTTTGACTCGATTCACCCAAGATCTCAGCAACAGAACGATCCTCTCCCCTGCTACGTGCCAGCCCACAACAGTAGCAAGAAGAATTCAACTCCTCAATCAGGGTGCATCGACCATGCGCCTCCATCAGCAATCACCACGTGGCGTCCCCGCGACCAGGCGCATCCTACATATGCGCGCATGAGCAGCCAGCCTGCAGACTATAAATAGAGGAATCATTTCCTTCTTACACACAAACATACATAGACAGACAGAGACATCGCACAACCACCGAGGCAGATACAGACACTCAAAGTCTTCTTCCTCTCCGCAAGCTCCAGCACCCAGAGCAACTCAGACCTTCAGAGAACCGATAACCGTCGTCAGATCATCAACGGAGTCAACGTATTACCACTCGCTCCATCGGCACAAGGGACCCAGATAAACAAAAGTGTACTCCTAGGACTACATCTGAGTCCTACATTGTAACACTGTTCTGTTTGTATTGAAATTACATCAAAAGATTTTAATGGCAAACAGTATGAAACGTAAGAACATAAAAAGTTAATGGAAGAAATACGAGATGACAAAGTCTGAGTCTCGGACTCAAGACTATGCTTGGTTGTTTGAATAATAAGGGCATTGCATGGTCGAATGGGATGGACTTGAGATTAAAATGTAATAAATCTCCCATGCACGGGTGTTCCCTCGAACGATTAAGTGCCGGAGCGCCCCAAAACCGTTTGGCCTAAGAGGGAATGTGTATCTTTGATAGGCGCACATCCTTAAGACGAGTAGTACTCGCTTATAGATGGAGAAAAGTCGCAAATGATGGTATGCAGCGGTAACATTTCGGTTATTTGGGATAGCAACCCAACCCGTGAAACCCCAGGATACCCAAACGAATTCGAGAAAAGAAGGAGAGAAAAGAAAGTAAGGAACTCCTTTAGTCCATTCCGGCACGGATATGCCAAGACCTTCATATAGCTAAGGAACGATGGGTTGAAAGTGTAGGCACGTATGTATCCCACACGCATAGATCCTGCTTAGAGATGCACTTATAACATGACAGGGAAGGAATGGGGCGTATTCACCTTGCGTCGGTGCAAGGGCGAGTGCGTTGACTTGGTAAGAAGTCGCACCATGAAACAAATACGAGATTGCTTGCCAGCTTGCCTATTTTAATTCGAATAACATGCTTGCCATGCTAACATGCTTTACGCTTTCGAATATGCCATGAAATTGACCCTAAGGAGAACATAGCAAGATCATAAGCTAAGTTGTATTATTCAATATAAATACTAAAATATCGGTTTGGAAAGAAGGACTTTGCATCAGTACATGCGAAGACGAACGTATTGATCCCCCACCAGCTTCATACAGGGTGCAGGGAATGGATTGCTCACAGCGAAGCGTCGCTGGAACGCGATGAGGCTCAGAAATGCCGAAGCGTATTGAAGCGTGCGATCGCATTGACGCTCGGACTTGCAACAGGATTGATACGGCCGAGATATAGAAGGCATGATGTATGAAACGGTAAAATCTTTTGTGGTCAAGAGAGAACCTGAGTGTTGTAGCCAATCTGGCATATATTGTTAGGCTATCGAAAGCCTTTGTAATCTCATTTCGAATGTCAATAAAGAGAATTGTTTCGTATACTCTGTTTTCCTTTCGTTGTTAATATCGAATCAAAAGATAATCATTCGAGAACTTGTCATCTTGCCTAGCACGAGCGCAACTTCAGGCTCGTGCGGCATCACACCCCCTGCGAGAATGATGATTCAAATAATTTCGGGTCGGGGCGTGACACTACGCCTTGAATCAGTCTTCTTGAACCAGACTCAGAAATTAGCACACATAGTACGCTAGAGGTACTTGGGTCTATCGGGTGGCGCGTTTGATTGGCCATACGCACTTTTATATATTCATGAGAGTTGTCTAGGATCGCCCTGTCCTATAGTCGCGGCCATCACGACCTCTCATATAGGTAAGTCCTCAAGGGTTGGTGATAGGAATCAACATTGCATATCATGCTTGGACTTATTAAGAGTTTTAAAACTCACCCTATCCATATCACACAAGGAACATTGTCACCATAGGGATGGGGTATGAATGTACACATATACAGCCTCCTGGGCTTTTATTTTAAAGAGAATTTAATCTCAGGTCAGTGTTCTATAATAGTCACATAGTCCAGCTTGTTTCTACCCATTGAACCGGCTTCTTGGGATCTCCAGTCAGACTCGGTTGGGTTACCACTGCTGGTGACTATACTATGGGCTTAACCCCATCCCTCTCGATGATTCTAGGATCAATATCCTAGACAGACCCTTCGTCAAGTGCTCTGCAAGGTTCTTTTCTGACTTTATATAGTCAAGAACTACATATTTGCCCAATAGGCTCTTTATTGCTTTGAAGCGCAGCTGCAGGTGCCTGTTCATCTTAGCATTCACAGAATCATGCTTTAGTAGTTCTATAAAAGATTCATATCACAGTTTATAGAGATTGCAGGAATAGAACGAACATAAACAGGTATATGCATAATAAGATTTCTGAGCCATTCGGCTTCTGTACAGGTAGTATCCAAAGCTATCATTTCAAAGTCCATTGTACTTATGGCTATGATAGTTTGTTTACATGATCTCCAGGAGATTGCAGCTCCTGCTAGGGTAAAAACATATCTAGTAGTAGATTTTATATTATGTGAATCAGTTACCCAATTTGTATCGGAGTAACCTTCTATGATATCAGGGTGTCTAGTATAATAAAGTTTATAATCTAGAGTTCCCTTAAGATATCTAAATATTCTGTCCAATGCAGTCCAATATGATTGATTTAGGTTACTAGTGTACCTACTGTCATGACCCGTACCCTAGAATAAGGGCACGAAAAGTGGATACGTCCAGCCTACATCGCAGTGTCGGCGGTAGAACGCTGTCCTAGGTCTCATGCATCTAACAGTATAAGGCTAAACAGTTTAAACTCCCCGAATGGGGGTGACATAGCAGAATGTAAACTCAATCACATCTACGGTAGAGCATAATAGAAAATAGATAAAACATGAAATCCAAAAGAGATACAGCAGATAGAAGTTTAAGTGTCTAAGATACACAAACCCAGAAATATATCTCAAAGCTCAAATACAGTAATCCATAATACAACTCAAGACAACTGAAAATAAAGGAGAAACTCTAGCTATCTACTCCGACCTCTACTGTGTCTCCTCTAGGCTAGCAATAACCTCCAAGCTATCTGTAAAATTTATCAACAGGTCCAGTCAGGACGGGAACGAGTACAACTCATCAAAAAATCCCAAGTAAATGACAGAGAACTATAAAGCAGTTATAGACAGTTATATTGATAAATATGGCAGTTTTATACAGGTAGTGATGTAGAAAAGCAGTTAAGGTACAATAAAAGTAAGGTAACTAAACAAGAGGAGAAGCATAGCAATGAAGACTGTAAAATAAGATCTAGCTGAACTAGAGTAACATGATGAGTTCAGACAGTACAATATAAGTCGAGTGTAATCCCAATGTGAGTCTAATACAAGAAGAGTCGAATGTGATTCTAATCATTGTTCTAATAAGGTGAATCGAATAAGGTGATACGAATAGTGATTCACATGATGATCTAACAATGATTCGAATAAATTCTCCAAGTATGTTTTAAAATACTTAGATATACATGTAAACGGCTATAGGTAAATCCGGCACATCACGTACTGATCAGGTGAGAGATGGCTATCGTTCGAATATTATTTATATGGGGTAGTTCTAATAGTGGGAATGTTCACATGTCTAATCAAGTATTTTGTCACGCCCCGCTCCCGTAGGAGCGATCGTCCTCGCTAAGGCGTGATGCCGCACGGGCCTAGGTTGCGCCCGTGCAAGGCCAAGTCCAGAAACGGCCGATTTAAGCTAGGCCACAGAGTCGCACAGAGTGTCCCCATTACAGCGAAAAGTAAATAAACACAAGTAAAAGCAAATTCGAACTCTTTATTGATATTCACGAAGGTTACAAGCGGCGCTATGCCGATATTATAAATCGCTCAAGCTCTCTCTCTGAAACATAAAAGGTGTGCCAAGTGGCTTACAAGATGGAATGATACATGGCGATGTTCCAATACATTATGTCCTGTATATGGTGCTCCAGCTCCTTGCAACGCTCCAAGGCTCGAGAGATAGCTCCGCGCCTTAGCACGTTCGAGGAAAGCTCCGTACCCGCCGACGTTTCCTGCTTCCTGCAAGCAAACTATGGGATTATCAGTACATTGTTATGCACTGGTGGGGAGGCTAGCTCGCCCACAACGCCATCATTACCAAACACGTTCCATTTACTTTTGTGCATCTCTATCATTCATTGTCTTTCTAATCTTGCCTTAGGATCAATTTCATGGCATATGTCATAACATATCCCGTGTTGCCAAATTCAAGTGTCGTATGGAAATACATATACGACTTACCCATACTTACCGTCCGGCCTTCCCTGTCCAAAGTAAACCAAGTTAGACAACAGTTCAATATTTCAACTTAACATGATTCACGTAAACATTCTAGTGCCAAGGGCGTGTTCCTGTCTTAGATTTTAACGCATCGTAGGCATGTTTTCCAGTTTATTTACACGAAGTACTCCTTATCATTTGGTGCATTACATTTCAAGCCTATACGTAAGGCGCTTCATTCAATTAACTTTAGACTACTTTGATTTCAATGCAAGGGCTTGCACGTGGATCGCCACCAGCAAAGCCCACTTAATCTATATGCTCCGGTCGCTGGCATGACAAGCCATTTTAGACATTTCCCCTTGGTATTTCTCAACTTAGCGTAGGGTGATGGCTGGTACACCCCGTTAAGTCTCTTGAAATACCCTGCACTTACGTCCCCCGGTGCCCAAGCCCGCACCAGGCAGCCCGTAAGCCCCGTTCTTTTGATTCCGCCTAGGCCGGCCACGGTATACTCCACACAACGCCCGTGCCGCAGAATCCTTTCACTACCACGGCCACAGCATACGCCACACCTCGCTCATGCCGTTTGTCTACGACCATTTCGTATTATCTTATTATTTAACTTAATGGCTATCTCCGAGCCGTAGGCTAACCCTTAGCCTTAATGCGTTATCGACCAGGTTGGCGTCCGTGCAGCGCGGGTAGCGAGCCCCGATGCATGTGCCCGTCACACCAGTCGCTAACCATTTCTTTCTTTCTTTCTTTTATTCATTCATTCTTTTCTTTCTTTCTTTCTCTTATTCGTTCGTTCATTTGTTCTTTCACATATTCGTTCATTCATTCGTTGATTCATTCATTCATACATTTTGTAACTCCCTGTGCGGGAGTCACCTTGGCGACCCATCGGTCCCATACTTTCAATGTTGCTAAACTCTACTCAGAACGACTATGTTGATAGTCTCCCCATTTCATTGTTGTAAACCGTTCATTGTTTCATTGTTGAACGCGTAAGGGACTTGAACGTAAGCTTGTGCCGTAGCACGAGCGTAGGGCACGGTACGAGAGTTCTCGTATTTTCCATGTTCCTTTCCATATTCTATGCAAGCATACAAGATGGGATTAATCCCTTAGCTAGGTGCGTTGGGTCATTTATTAGCATGCGCGGTGTTATCGCCTAGCGATTTCAGTGATAGTGTCCGTATTGTAATGTGTCTAGGCTAAGCACAGACGGGTTCATCGGAGCCACCCACCTTAGCGATGTTCACATCGGCCGAGCGATACTCCGAGCGCGCCTTTGATAGTCTAAGTCTGGATTCATCTTTGACGAGCCAATGTAAGCCTTGCATCGATTCGCATCGATACTTCATCGGGTCGACGCAACTCTTCGAGTCGACGGCTCGTTTGAGTCGTTACACTTGCCGTTTGAATCGGCGTTCCGCTAGGGCGGAGCAGGTCACTACATAATACACCACTCAAAACAAGTCTCGTCCTCGAGACTTCCTGAGTGCAGGTCATCCTACCATTCCTTAATTTGTGTCATCGTGTTTCATAGACAATTCTATCGAACGGCTCTATCGTTCGATGGCAACGAACCATGCTCGGTACCTTTCCAAGTTCCGTGTCGCATACGTTTGATCGATTTTATTGGATAGCTTTTTATTCATCTTTAGAGTCGATGGCACTTATTCGGTTCAAGTGTTTCTTTGACTTGGTTGCTATTTCGTCGTATCATGGGACTAAAACGGTCGCACGAGGTACGTCATATTTTACCAAACTCGAGAGTCGTAGGCTGAGACAAATTCACTCATTCCATCATGCGTATCTCAACACCCACTTGCAGCTGCATTCGAGTTCATCATATCGCTGAGTTTGGATCGTGCACGTATTCAAGGTGTCCCCCGAATATGTACATTTCAACCAAGCTTAGCGACTAGCGAAGTCGGACAAGCTACTCGTGATAGTTTTGATTTGCCGATCGTTTTGCTAACTTCGATTTAAAACCGAACTCGTGTGCATCTCACTATCGTTTATCTCGATCATCGAGATTATTCGATTCGCTTCTCAAGCGCTCTAGTCAATGAAATCAATACGATTTTTTCTTAGCGGGGTCGACCAAGTCTAAATAATTCCCGTCCGATTTCAAGATCAAGTATCGCACTATCACCGAGTACGTCTTCCAATCAATGATTCAATTTGTTATCCCAACTTTTACTTGCGCATCATCCATTCCTATCATTCACTTTGTTTAGAGCCAATCTCATCGTCGTTCACGCACACTCCCAGTTCCCCGTCCTACTCTAAGTCTTGTTGCCACAAGTCTATCGTCCGTCCGGACGATATTGTAAGGTCAATCGTACAAGTTCAATCACTCGGCATAGGGTCGTCCGCCTATCCGCTAGGTCCTCTCACAGGGTCATAGTTACAAGTCAAATGTTGCTCATCGTGCAAGGTCGTTGCACGACGCTCGCCCCAAATCCTACGGTCAAACCATTTGTTCGTTTGCACGGGAGTGTCTACCCAAGCTCGCATCACTCTTTATTTCTAAACATCGAGCATGATCACCTAAATCGCATCAAAACTTACGTTGCACATATTCAATTCCGTTCAATCACCAGTTCTAACCAATTCATGTATTCGATCACGAGGTCATCCAGCTCGACAATACATTGTGCCCCAATCTCATGCGAGTCCGATTATCCACGGCGGTTCATGAATCACCATACAACGCTCCCGCGGAATAATCATTCTCATCGGGGCGTAACTCTTGTTTGAGTTTTAGACTAACCCATTCTCGATACGCGGATTAGACCTACTCAATCCTCAAACTTAATCATCAAGCACACCGAATCATTCTCATGTCACCTTCGTATCAAACCACAAGTCAAAGCAATCAGATTTGCCATGCCATCCAAGTTCAATCACTCCCACCGTATGAATCACCATATCGACGCTCATACGGAGTGATCGTCCTAATCCGACGCGACGCATGTGCGAGGCTAGAGTTGCGCTTGCATAAGACAAGAACGTCAACGTTGTGGTTGTCAACGAAGCAAATCCAAGCATTTCATTTTCTATCCAAGCCAAGATCGATAGTCCATTTATATTTCGTTCAACTAGAAAATCTTCGAGCCAAATCTATCTTTTCTTCGACACCTTTTTAACATTTCAAGTATAGCGTCCAACGGAACAATGATATTTGCATGACCGTCATTTGCTGAGTCAGAGTGCCCCCGAGTTATCGCATATCGATCTTTGATACGCCTCAATACCATCGACGATATACATAACCTGACGATCTTCCTTTGCAACCAATTTTGAGTCGTGCGACTGATATTATTGTCCGAGTTGGATAATCCACAATTTCCTCGATATTCAAGATCAAGTTCGATAGCTATTCCTCAGGCTCGTTTCACGATCGTTGTTCAAACTCAAGTCACAATTCATCTGAATTAATCCGAAATCGTACGCGCGATCCTCTAAGTTTCCTCGATCCAGGCTATTCATTTTTATTCATCGTTCCGAATCGTTTTCTAACTTGCGTTGCCCATTGACAAGTTGTCCAAATGACATCTCGTTCGGGACGTTCGAAGTCACGACCAACTAAGCGTGACGCATTCTAAGGCTTTGTGCGATCGCATCGCCTCGCCGACATACCCGTTCTATCCGTATATCCTTTAGTCCCGCTCGAACAATTTCTATAACGTCCATACACCACTCAGGGTTCGAACCACTCGACTAGTCGTCGACACTCACTTTTATCCATCTTCGAAGCTATCACATACACCCCTCGGGTTCAAGCCATACGATCTAGTCCTCAATCACGTTCGCGTCATGCGCTAAGACATCCTTCAGATTCGTTCGGCGAATCTCTAGCGTAATCGCTAACGTTGCCTCGACGTACTAAGTCGTTCGCACTAATCCTCAAAATCCAAGCCAATCTTTTTGGTACGCCTAAGTGTTAACTCGATAGCGTTCCTATCGATATACACTCTAAGTGTAGCTTCGTTCCCGACCGAGCGGTACTTGATATCGCTCGCAACTCGATTGCACCCAAAGTCGAGGTGCGCGACACGCGGACTAAGTTATACCGTATAACCATCCCGTACGGACTATATTCACATTTGCACGCTAACTTGCTAGGTCGACGCAAGACTAATCAGGAACGCACGCGACATGTTAACTTAGCATGTGTTCTTTATCGAGTTAAGTTTAACATCGTTCGGCACAAAGGCCGTCGCCTATTGATCCCGTTCAACCGAGCACTCGTACGATCTTTTAAAAGTATTAGACTTATTGTATGGAACATTCCAAGGCACAACGAGAGAGAGCGTACACTTTTTTTGTTTCCAACCGAGCTTTCAAAACTGAGAAATCGACGTGAAGTCCAAGGACGTAAAGCCGTGCTCTGATACCAATCTGTCACGCCCCGCTCCCGTAGGAGCGATCGTCCTCGCTAAGGCGTGATGCCGCACGGGCCTAGGTTGCGCCCGTGCAAGGCCAAGTCCAAAAACGGCCGATTTGAGCTAGGCCACAGAGTCGCACAGAGTATCCCCATTGCAGCGGAAAGTAAATAAACACAAGTAAAAGCAAATTCGAACTCTTTATTGATATTCACGAAGGTTACAAGCGGCGCTAGGCCGATATTACAAATCGCTCAAGCTCTCTCTCTGAAACATAAAAGGTGTGCCAAGTGGCTTACAAGATGGAATGATACATGGCGATGTTCCAATACATTATGTCCTGTATATGGTACTCCAGCTCCTTGCAACGCTCCAAGGCTCGAGAGATAGCTCCGCGCCTTAGCACGTTCGAGGAAAGCTCCGCACCCGCCGACGTTTCCTGCTTCCTGCAAGCAAACTGTGGGGTTATCAGTACATTGTTATGCACTGGTGGGGAGGCTAGCTCGCCCACAACGCCATCATTACCAAACACATTCCATTTACTTTTGTGCATCTCTATCATTCATTGTCTTTCTAATCTTGCCTTAGGATCAATTTCATGGCATATGTCATAACCTATTCCGTGTTGCCAAATTCAAGTGTCGCAAGGAAATACATACACGACTTACCCATACTTACCGTCCGGCCTTCCCTGTCCAAAGTAAACCAAGTTAGACAACAGTTCAATATTTCAACTTAACATGATTCACGTAAACATTCTAGTGCCAAGGGCGTGTTCCTGCCTTAGATTTTAACGCGTCGTAGGCATGTTTTCCAGTTTATTTACACGAAGTACTCCTTATCATTTGGTGCATTACATTTCAAGCCTATACGTAAGGCGCTTCATTCAATTAACTTTAGACTACTTTGATTTCAATGCAAGGGCTTGCACGTGGATCGCCACCAGCAAAGCCCACTTAATCTATATGCACCGGTCGCTGGTATGACAAGCCATTTTGGACATTTCCCTTTGGTATTTCTCAACTTAGCGTAGGGTGATGGCTGGTACACCCCGTTAAGTCTCTTAAAATACCCTGCACTTACGTCCCCCGGTGCCCAAGCCCGCACCAGGCAGCCCGTAAGTCCCGTTCTTTTGATTCCGCCTAGGCCGGCCACGGTATACTCCACACAACGCCCGTGCTGCAGAATCCTTTCACTACCACGGCCACAGCATACGCCACCCCTCGCTCGTGCCGTTTGTCCACGACCATTTCGTATTATCTTATTATTTAACATAATGGCTATCTCCGAGCCGTAGGCTAACCCTTAGCCTTAATGCGTTATCGACCAGGTTGGCGTCCGTGTAGCGCGGGTAGCGAGCCCCGATGCACGTGCCCGTCACACCTGTCGCTAACCATTTCTTTCTTTCTTTTATTTATTCTTTCTTTTCTTTCTTTCTTTCTCTTGTTCGTTCGTTCATTTGTTCTTTCATATATTCGTTCATTCATTCGTTGATTCATTCATTCACTTATTCATTCATACATTTTGCAACTCCTTGTGCGGAAGTCACCTTGGCGACCCATCGGTCCCATACTTTCAATGTTGCTAAACTCTACTCGGAACGACTATGTTGATAGTCTCCCCATTTTGTTGTTGTAAACCATTCATTGTTTCATTGTTGAACGCGTAAGGAACTTGAACGTAAGCTTGTGCCGTAGCACGAGCGTAGGGCACGGTACGAGAGTTCTCGTATTTTCCATGTTCCTTTCCATATTCTATGCAAGTATACAAGATGGGATTAATCCCTTAGCTAGGTGCGTTGGGTCATTTATTAGCATGTGCGGTGTTATCGCCTAGCGATTTCAGTGATAGTGTTCGTATTGTTATGTGTCTAGGCTAAGCACAGACGGGTTCATCGGAGCCACCCACCTTAGCGATGTTCGCATCGGCCGAGCGATACTCCGAGCGCGCCTTTGATAGTCTAAGTCTGGATTCATCTTTGACGAGCCAATGTAAGCCTTGCATCGATTCGCATTGATACTTCATCGGGTCGACGCAACTCTTCGAGTCGACGGCTCATTTGAGTCGTTACACTTGCCGTTTGAATCGGCATTCCGCTAGGACGGAGCAGGTCACTACATAATACACCACTCAAAACAAGTCTCGTCCTCGAGACTTCATGAGTGCAGGTCATCCTACCATTCCTTAACTTGTGTCATCGTGTTTCAGAGACAATTCTATCGAACGGCTCTATCATTCGATGGCAACGAACCATGCTCGGTACCTTTCCTACTTTCGTGTCGCATACGTTTGATCGATTTTATTGGATGGCTTTTTATTCATCTTTAGAGTTGATGGCACTTATTCAATTCAAGTGTTTCTTTGACTTGGTTGCTATTTCGTCGTATCATGGGACTAAAACGGTCGCACAAGGTGCGTCGTATTTTATCAAACTCGAGAGTCGTAGGCTGAGGCAAATTCACTCATTCTATCATGCGCATCTCAACACCCACTTGCAGCTGCATTCGAGTTCATCATATCGCTGAGTTTGGATCGTGTACGCATTCAAGGCGTCCCCCAAATATGTACATTTCAACCAAGCTTAGCGACTAGCGAAGTCGGACAAGCTACTCGTGATAGTTTCGATTTGCCGATCGTTTTGCTAACTTCGATTTAAATCCGAACTCGTGTGCATCTCACTATCGTTTATCTCGATCATCGAGATTATTCGATTCGCTTCTCAAGCGCTCTAGTCAATGAAATCAATACGATTTCTTCTTAGCGGGGTCGACCAAGTCTAAATAATTCCCGTCCGATTTCAAGATCAAGTATCGCACTATCACCGAGTACGTCTTCCAATCAATGATTCAATTTGTTATCCCAACTTTTACTTGCGCATCATCCATTCCTATCATTCACTTTGTTTAGAGCCAATCTCATCGTCGTTCACGCACACTCCCAGTTTCCCGTCCTACTCTAAGTCTTGTTGCCATAAGTCTATCGTCCGTCCGGACGATATTGTAAGGTCAATCGCACAAGTTCAATCACTCGGCATAGGGTCGTCCGCCTATCCGCTAGGTCCTCTCACAGGGTCATAGTTACAAGTCAAATGTTGCTCATCGTGCAAGGTCATTGCACGACGCTCGCCCCAAATCCTACGGTCAAACTATTTGTTCGTTTGCACGGGAGTGTCTACCCAAGCTCGCGTCACTCTTTATTTCTAAACATCGAGCATGATCACCTAATTCGAATCAAAACTTACGTTGCACATATTCAATTTCGTTCAATCACCAGTTCTAACCAATTCATGTATTCGATCACGAGGTCATCCAGCTCGACAATACATTGCGCCCCAATCTCACGCGAGTCCGATTATCCACGGCGGTTCATGAATCACCATACAACGCTCCCGCGGAATAATCATTCTTATCGGGGCGTAACTCTTGTTTGAGTTTTAGACTAACCCATTCTCGATACGCAGATTGGACCTACTCAATCCTCAAACTTAATCATCAAGCACCCGAATCATTCTCATGTCACCTTCGTATCAAACCACAAGTCAAAGCAATCAGATTTGCCATGCCATCCAAGTTCAATCACTTCCACCGTATGAATCACCATATCGACGCTCACGCGGAGTGATCGTCCTAATCCGGCGCGACGCATGTGCGAGGCTAGAGTTGCGCTCGCATAAGACAAGAACGTCAACGTTGTGGTTGTCAACGAAGCAAATCCAAGCATTTCATTTTCTATCCAAGCCAAGATCGATAGTCCATTTATATTTCGTTCAACTAGAAAATCTTCAAGCCAAATCTATCTTTTCTTCGACACCTTTTTAACATTTCAAGTATAGCGTCCAACGGAACAATGACATTTGCACGACCGTCATTCGCCGAGTCAGAGTGCCCCCGAGTTATCGCATATCGATCTTTGATACGCCTCAATACCATCGACGATATGCGTAACCTGACGATCTTCCTTTGCAACCAATTTCGAGTCGTACGACTGATGTTATTGTCCGAGTTGGATAATCCACAATTTCCTCGATATTCAAGATCAAGTTCGATAGCTATTCCTCAGGCTCATTTCACGATCGTTGTTCAAACTCAAGTCACAATTGTAATATCTCGAAATTCGTGATACGTATTTTATTGCGTATTCGTATTTCTGACCCGTATTTTAATTTTTCTTGTCTAGTTAATTGTGGTTCTTTCGTAATCTTGTGGTAGTTTAATTGTCATTTATCATTATGGGTTAATCTGGTTAATGACTTCTGGATTTTGATTGGACTTTGGCCTGCATTGTATTTTGCTCAACTTGCAGTATTCTTGGCTTTCGTATTTTGGCTCGAATTTATGTGGAAGAGCTTGGCTTGGTTTAACTTGGTTTGATTTGGAGACTTGGTTCGGTTTTATTTGGTTTGAGATTACTTTGGAACCCTTTAACCTATACTCTCCCTCACCTCCATCACACCCCACCATCATTTAACCCTCTCCCTCATTCTCTCTCTCCTCCATTTTTCATTTTTCCCTCAACCCTTCTTCTTCCCCAAGAGAACCCCCCACCTCCATTAGGCAAGTTGCACCTTGCTATCACTTGAGGGCTATATTTTATTTGTCCAATAGTTTTATTAGCTCATCTTGAGCAACATTAGAACTTGGGTTTTCTCCATTTGGAGCTTAGAATTTTGTAGATCTAAGTCGGAAGTATTTTCGGATTTTGGTAGATTTGATCTATAAAACTTGTTCCTTTTCATGTTTTAATTGTTCCATGTTGAAGAGAATTGAATTTTACACAAGTTAGAGCTTTGGAAATCCGGATTTGGGTTTGTATTGATGGATTTGTGATGTTCCAAAGATTTGGAGTTCTTGGGTTATCTTCTCGGATTTTGGAGAAGACGACCTGCTGTCTCAGCAGACTGCGCCTACTTTTCCCGATTGCGCCTCTTTTTCGAACGCGCCTTCTTAGGCGCGGTTCGCAGACTGCGCCTCTTTTCGAGCGCGCCTCTTTAGGCGCGGCTCGCTCGAACGCGCCTTCTTAGGCGCGGTTCGTCTCCTTCCTCTCGAGCGCGCCTCCTGGGTGCCATTTTAGGCACAGTTTGATTCACCCTTGACCGATTGCGCCCGTTTTCTCCATAACTAGGCGCGTTTCATTTGGACCATTGACCTAGGCGCGATCTGATTTATCAGATTAGGCGCGGTTCACCAACCCACTGACCTTAGGCGCCATTTGATCTCATGGACTAGGCGCGATCTGATCTATCAGATCAGGCGCGGTTTGACTTCATGAAATCAGGCGCGGTTTAACCCTTGGGCCTAGGCGCCATCTGACTTGACTTGACCAGGCGCTCTTTGACCTACGGGTTTTAGGCGCGGGTTGGCTAGCCCCTGAGCAGGCGCACTTTAGTGTGCAGATAGCAGGCGCACTCTAGAGTGCTGCCACCCTGGCGCACTCTAGTGTGCTGCCTCTAGGCGCACTCCAGTATGCCTGGCCTGCCCTAGTGCCCCTGTACCCCTGCACCCCTAGTGCCTGTATTGCTTTCTCTGGGATTTGGTTTTCTTTTCATAAATTGGAGCTTCCTGAGATTTTGGTGCTCACAACACGACTTGACTAGACTCGACACGTCTTGACACGATTTTCTGTATTTGTGTACTGCTTTCTTGAATCTTGACACTAATTTCGGAACACCTTACCCCTGGTTTATATCCTTACGCCTTTTGACCCGAGCTCGACCCGAACGCGATGTGGGCACGATTTGATTTAATGCTAGTACGGCGTTGTCCCTGGTTTTGTTATCTCTTGTTACATCAGAAAGTGTTTTCTTATGGTCTTATTTATAAAGTCATATTTTCAGCCTTATTGTACTTTTCATGCCTTTTACATCGGTGGCCGTTTGGGTGCACTCATGATTATGTTTCTTTTACTTGTAGAATAATTGCATTGTGATATGCCTTATGGCCCTGACACGATAAATAAATCCTGGCTAATAACTTGTAACTTGTAACCTTAACAACTAGATCACTTGATAGTGGCCCGTGGTGGCGCACTCCCGACTTGGCATGACTTGATAACTCAACTTGACTTGACTGGGTATGACTTGGCTTCACTTGATAGTGGCTCGTGGCGGCGCACTTCCAGCTTGTAACATGACATGACTTGACATGATAATTTGACAACTTGAGCTGCCGAGGCAGGCTCACTTGACTAGTATAGCTTGTCTTGACACCGTGGGTGTACCTTCTTGTGTTTGGTCAATTCACCAGTCTTGTCTTGCATCATGTCTAGGACATGAATTCTTGATTTCCCACGGTCAGGAATTCATATTGGAAATGAACTAAGATTAACAACTAGCTTAATTCACTAGTCATGACGAGATGTTCCTCAGCTACAGGCGATCCCGTTACCCCGGCCACAATCGTTTGGACTTGTAGCCTGCCGACGAGTAGGGCGCATTTCCAGCTCACTGTCAAGTGGTGCATCCTCAAGCTACTTATAAGGATAACAAGAATGTAGTCCCTCTCTTTCTAATTGTCGCTATACTAATAATCGCCTGGGTAACCTGGATAGCTGCAGGGCTTGTGGCGGAGATACATCTCACTGCATTGTTAGTAATTAGGCTTGTGATAACCCTAGTTAGTTAATGTAGCAAGCAGTAGGCTATGATTGGCCGTGTATTATTGGATGGTGTCCAGTCTTGTCTGGTCTGGTCTAGGACCAGCCCTGATGGGTCTAGCTCTTGATTGTTCTAGTCTCTGGAAATTGAATGCTTGACTTTCACTGGATGTGATTGCAAGACTTCTTCTCTGTCACTGTAGTGTAACTCTCTTGTATGACTGTCCTCTAGGCAATAACTGGTCAGTGACTATGTACTGTTTAGGTGAAGGGTTACAGTGGTAACCTGGCTACCTGGTACGGTACATTTGTCCTTACCGTGTTTATTGTGTAGATGGCACTTATCTATGTTATAGCTTCCTGTATATGATTGTTATCTTCAAGCAATAGACTGGTTAGTGATTATGTACTGTTCAGGTTTCCTGGTATGGTACATTTGTCCTTCCTTGTTTAATGCCCGGATAGCATTTATTTCTTATTTTTCATGCATCTTATCTGCCATGTTCTCCGGTATTATTATTATTTTCTAATCAAGATACTTGTTTCCTTTTCTGTGATCGGGATACGTGCATTGGTACCGCACAAATCTCAATATGCTTTTACTTATTTCTTTTGCTGCTTTTGTTTACTAATGATTTGCTGGTTTTAGTCCTTAAGTGGAGCCTCCTTTGTGGCACTTGCTCTTTCTGGGGTCTGACCCAGCTGGTTTTGTATGGCCAGATACCGGAGCAGCAGTAAGGGATCTACCTGTCTTCCAGCCAGATGGTGACCGCCAGGCGTGACCAAGGCTTCGAGTGGGTTTCTTTTGTTCGCCCACTTTATTGTAAATTCATATTATTTCGAGGCGTTTAGCCGACGAGCACGTGTTAGCTCGATTGCAACCTGTATTTATTATCTGCCTACGGGCTGTAACGTGATTGACATGCCCCGGGGGTTGATCATGTACGACTTAACTCTGAGCTAGTCTTTACTTTTTGTTACGACTAGTTTTCATGATCATCTTATATGTAATGTTTGGGACGCCTTACAATTGTATATTTGGTGATCTGTTATCTTGTAACTTATTTTACTTGATGAGATTGAGACAATAGGCCATTTGGACCGTAAGAGACTGTTGGTTTGTAGAATACCCTCACATGCTAGACAGCCGTGATCGTATAGCGGGATGGTTGCCGTCCCAATATACGTAGCTGGCTGTTCACGTTCTCGTTCGTCCGTATTCCGGGAGCGGGGCGTGACAGTTTTAGTGGTGGCCCATGCAGGTCTTGTCAAACAAGAAATGTGAGGGTTACCGGTAGATGTCTCAATCTGTGCTCGCCCTTGATCTCCCGTTGTATCTTTGCATCTTCTTGAATTCTCGACTGATAACATGCTTGCATCCTTGAATCATCCTGGTCCTTTCCTTTATTTTCCTGATGTCATTGCTTCAGTGGGGATGTTCCTGCTGACCAGCCAGAGAGAGTTCAGCCAGTAGTCCAGCAGCAGTCAGAGAACGAAGCTCAGTCGTCAGCAGCAGCTTCCCAAGCCATGCCTCCTGTAGAGCCAGAATTCCCAGTCCAGCCAGATCAGCTAGCAGGGTCAGAAGATGGAGTCTTGGTAGGACTCGTCCGTGAGTTGCTTGCGTATCAGAACTGCCGAGATGATGCCTTGCAGCGGGCAGTACAAGATACTCTGAGTGGAAGTGGTCGGAATAGTGCAGTCAACAGATTCAAGCGCCTGAACCCTCCCTTCTTCAATGGTACTGAAGATGCGGTGGCTGCCGATGCTTGGCTACAGGATATAGAGATTATTCTTGAAGCAGCAAAGACTCCAGAAGACGAGAAGGTAGCAGTGGTGCGCCTACAGTTATTGGATCTAGCCCGCAATTGGTGGGCTGCGCAAGCAGCGGGATTGGCAACACCTGTTCCTTGGGCAGTGTTCAGCGAGAAGTTCCAGATCAAGTATTATGATGCCGTGGCCCGGTACGACTTGCAGACAAGGTTCGCGAATCTGAAACAAGGAGGCAGAACGGTCGACGGATACGCGGCCGAGTTTTCGAGACTTAGTCGGTTTGCTCCCACCTTGGTGGCGACCGAGCTTGACAGAGCGCAGAGATTCCAGCAAGGACTTCACTTGGAGATTATCTTGGCAGTAGAGCAGTTCGAGCATCAGACTTATGAAGCCGTGTTGCGAGCAGCGAGAAGGCATGAGTACACTTCCCAGAGGATAGCAGACAGAACTGGAGGACGAAGGTGGTCCCATAGTCAGATGAACCAATCTTCAGCTCCAGCCCCAGCAGCCAGGGCCTTGACCATTGAAACTCCGAGGCGAGCAGCTTCAGTTACGTCGGATCAGTACTCAACCCCGACGTGCCCTCAGCAGAAGCAGGAGCAAGAGCAGTCTTCCTCTATGGGCTGTTCTTATTGTGGGAAGCCTGGGCATGTGGTAGCAGAGTGTCGCAAGGCTCTGGGATTGTGTTTGTTGTGTGGAGCACCAGATCATAGAGTGGGGTCCTGTCCATTCAGAGTTGATCCAGTTCCCGCAATATCTAGTCCTTCAGTTTTGGGACCCGTACCAGTACCAGCTCCAGTTCACCAACAACAGCAGTTCCCGTTTCCAGGACCATTGCCGACTCAGGTTCAAGCATTCCAGCAACAGAACCCGCGGCAGTTTGCCCTAGCCCAAGCTCAGATTCGGAATCGTCGGAGAGGTAGCTGCATCTTTATCTTGCTTTCCCCCGTCGTTACCAAGGGCACATGACTTATTTCATGTAACCTAATTACGACGGCATGTCCCGGACCCGAGTTGTACCCTGATCATTCGAAAAGGTTATTTGGTTATTGGTGCCAACCTTTAATCTTTTCGGATGTGGAGAGGCCCGTGTTCGTATTTGATCAGGGAGTAAGACCTCAATGCGCCAGACTATCAGTTAGTCCGTGTTGCTTGAGTTCATCACTCCTTGAGGAGTCAAACGTGGGAGTGTAAGGATGGCATCCGAACACGTATCCCAATCGGTTTTGGCTCGTAAGGTGTGAAATTTTCTCATGCCTTGCACTTCGAATCCTTACTTGCATGAATGATTGCTTGATTGATTGCTAGCTCTAGATAGCTTGTGCTAGTGTAGCTTGTCCCGACATCTCTAACCTCTTGAATAAATTCCGAGGACGGAATTCTTTTAAGGTGGGTAGGATGTAATATCTCGAAATTCGTGATACGTATTTTATTGCGTATTCGTATTTCTGACCCGTATTTTAATTTTTCTTGTCTAGTTAATTGTAGTTCTTTCGTAATCTTGTGGTAGTTTAATTGTCATTTATCATTATGGGTTAATCTGGTTAATGACTTCTGGATTTTGATTGGACTTTGGCCTGCATTGTATTTTGCTCAACTTGCAGTATTCTTGGCTTTCGTATTTTGGCTCGAATTTATGTGGAAGAGCTTGGCTTGGTTTAACTTGGTTTGATTTGGAGACTTGGTTCGGTTTTATTTGGTTTGAGATTACTTTGGAACCCTTTAACCTATACTCTCCCTCACCTCCATCACACCCCACCATCATTTAACCCTCTCCCTCATTCTCTCTCTCCTCCATTTTTCATTTTTCCCTCAACCTTTCTTTTTCCCCAAGAGAACCCCCCACCTCCATTAGGCAAGTTGCACCTTGCTATCACTTGAGGGCTATATTTTATTTGTCCAATAGTTTTATTAGCTCATCTTGAGCAACATTAGAACTTGGGTTTTCTCCATTTGGAGCTTGGAATTTTGTAGATCTAAGTTGGAAGTATTTTCGGATTTTGGTAGATTTGATCTATAAAACTTGTTCCTTTTCATGTTTTAATTGTTCCATGTTGAAGAGAATTGAATTTTACACAAGTTAGAGCTTTGGAAATCCGGATTTGGGTTTGTATTGATGGATTTGTGATGTTCCAAAGATTTGGAGTTCTTGGGTTATCTTCTCGGATTTTGGAGAAGACGACCTGCTGTCTCAGCAGACTGCGCCTACTTTTCCCGATTGCGCCTCTTTTTCGAACGCGCCTTCTTAGGCGCGGTTCGCAGACTGCGCCTCTTTTCGAGCGCGCCTCTTTAGGCGCGGCTCGCTCGAACGCGCCTTCTTAGGCGCGGTTCGTCTCCTTCCTCTCGAGCGCGCCTCCTGGGTGCTATTTTAGGCGCAGTTTGATTCACCCTTGACCGATTGCGCCCGTTTTCTCCATAACTAGGCGCGTTTCATTTGGACCATTGACCTAGGCGCGATCTGATTTATCAGATTAGGCGCGGTTCACCAACCCACTGACCTTAGGCGCCATTTGATCTCATGGACTAGGCGCGATCTGATCTATCAGATCAGGCGCGGTTTGACTTCATGAAATCAGGCGCGGTTTAACCCTTGGGCCTAGGCACCATCTGACTTGACTTGACCAGGCGCTCTTTGACCTACGGGTTTTAGGCGCGGGTTGGCTAGCCCCTGAGCAGGCGTACTTTAGTGTGCAGATAGCAGGCACACTCTAGAGTGCTGCCACCCTGGCGCACTCTAGTGTGCTGCCTCTAGGCGCACTCCAGTATGCCTGGCCTGCCCTAGTGCCCCTGTACCCCTGCACCCCTAGTGCCTGTATTGCTTTCTCTGGGATTTGGTTTTCTTTTCATAAATTGGAGCTTCCTGAGATTTTGGTGCTCACAACACGACTTGACTAGACTCGACACGTCTTGACACGATTTTCTGTATTTGTGTACTGCTTTCTTGAATCTTGACACTAATTTCGGAACACCTTACCCCTGGTTTATATCCTTACGCCTTTTGACCCGAGCTCGACCCGAACGCGATGTGGACACGATTTGATTTAATGCTAGTACGGCGTTGTCCCTGGTTTTGTTATCTCTTGTTACATCAGAAAGTGTTTTCTTATGGTCTTATTTATAAAGTCATGTTTTCAGCCTTATTGTACTTTTCATGCCTTTTACATCGGTGGCCGTTTGGGTGCACTCAGGATTATGTTTCTTTTACTTGTAGAATAATTGCATTGTGATATGCCTTATGGCCCTGACACGATAAATAAATCCTGGCTAATAACTTGTAACTTGTAACCTTAACAACTAGATCACTTGATAGTGGCCCGTGGTGGCGCACTCCCGACTTGGCATGACTTGATAACTCAACTTGACTTGACTGGGTATGACTTGGCTTCACTTGATAGTGGCTCGTGGCGGCGCACTTCCAGCTTGTAACATGACATGACTTGACATGATAATTTGACAACTTGAGCTGCCGAGGCAGGCTCACTTGACTAGTATAGCTTGTCTTGACACCGTGGGTGTACCTTCTTGTGTTTGGTCAATTCACTAGTCTTGTCTTGCATCATGTCTAGGACATGAATTCTTGATTTCCCACGGTCAGGAATTCATATTGGAAATGAACTAAGATTAACAACTAGCTTAATTCACTAGTCATGACGAGATGTTCCTCAGCTACAGGCGATCCCGTTACCCCGGCCACAATCGTTTGGACTTGTAGCCTGCCGACGAGTAGGGCGCATTTCCAGCTCACTGCCAAGTGGTGCATCCTCAAGCTACTTATAAGGATAACAAGAATGTAGTCCCTCTCTTTCTAATTGTCACTATACTAATAATCGCCTGGGTAACCTGGATAGCTGCAGGGCTTGTGGCGGAGATACATCTCACTGCATTGTTAGTAATTAGGCTTGTGATAACCCTAGTTAGTTAATGTAGCAAGCAGTAGGCTATGATTGGCCGTGTATTATTGGATGGTGTCCAGTCTTGTCTGGTCTGGTCTAGGACCAGCCCTGATGGGTCTAGCTCTTGATTGTTCCAGTCTCTGGAAATTGAATGCTTGACTTGCACTGGATGTGATTGCAAGACTTCTTCTCTGTCACTGTAGTGTAACTCTCTTGTATGACTGTCCTCTAGGCAATAACTGGTCAGTGACTATGTACTGTTTAGGTGAAGGGTTACAGTGGTAACCTGGCTACCTGGTACGGTACATTTGTCCTTACCGTGTTTATTGTGTAGATGGCACTTATCTATGTTATAGCTTCCTGTATATGATTGTTATCTTCAAGCAATAGACTGGTTAGTGATTATGTACTGTTCAGGTTTCCTGGTACGGTACATTTGTCCTTCCTTGTTTAATGCCCGGATAGCATTTATTTTTTATTTTTCATGCATCTGATCTGCCATGTTCTCCGGTATTATTATTATTTTTTAATCAAGATACTTGTTTCCTTTTCTGTGATCGGGATACGTGCATTGGTACCGCACAAATCTCAATATGCTTTTACTTATTTCTTTTGCTGCTTTTGTTTACTAATGATTTGCTGGTTTTAGTCCTTAAGTGGAGCCTCCTTTGTGGCACTTGCTCTTTCTGGGGTCTGACCCAGCTGGTTTTGTATGGCCAGATACCGGAGCAGCAGCAAGGGATCTACCTGTCTTCCAGCCAGATGGTGACCGCCAGGCGTGACCAAGGCTTCGAGTGGGTTTCTTTTGTTCGCCCACTTTATTGTAAATTCATATTATTTCGAGGCGTTTAGCCGACGAGCACGTGTTAGCTCGATTGCAACCTGTATTTATTATCTGCCTACGGGCTGTAACGTGATTGACATGCCCCGGGGGTTGATCATGTACGACTTAACTCTGAGCTAGTCTTTACTTTTTGTTACGACTAGTTTTCATGATCATCTTATATGTAATGTTTGGGACGCCTTACAATTGTATATTTGGTGATCTGTTATCTTGTAACTTATTTTACTTGATGAGATTGAGACAATAGGCCATTTGGACCGTAAGAGACTGTTGGTTTGTAGAATACCCTCACATGCTAGACAGCCGTGATCGTATAGCGGGATGGTTGCCGTCCCAATATACGTAGCTGGCTGTTCACGTTCTCGTTCGTCCGTATTCCGGGAGCGGGGCGTGACAACAATTCATCTGAATTAATCCGAAATCGTACGCGCGATCCTCTAAGTTTTTTCGATCCAGGCCATTCATTTTCATTCATCGTTCCGAATCGTTTTCTAACTTGCGTTGCCCATTGACAAGTTATCCAAACGACATCTCGTTCGGGACGTTCGAAGTCACGACCAACTAAGCGTGACGCGTTCTAAGGCTTTGTGCGATCGCATCGCCTCGCCGACATATCCGTTCTATCCATATATCCTTTAGTCCCGTTCGAACAATTTCTATAACGTCCATACACCACTCAGGGTTTGAACCACTCGACTAGTCGTCGACACTCACTTTTATCCTTCTTCGAAGCTATCACATACACCCCTCGGGTTCAAGCCATACGATCTAGTCCTCAATCACGTTCGCGTCATGCGCTAAGACATCCTTCAGATTCGTTCGGCGAATCTCTAGCGTAATCGCTAACGTTGCCTCGACGTACTAAGTCGTTCGCACTAATCCTCAAAATCCAAGCCAATCTTTTTGGTACGCCTAAGCGTTAACTCGATAGTGTTCCTATCGATATACACTCTAAGTGTAGCTTCGTTTTCGACCGAGCGGTACTTGATATCGCTCGCAACTCGATTGCACCCAAAGTCGAGGTGCACGACACGCGGACTAAGTTGTGCCGCATAACCATCCCGTACGGACTATATTCACATTTGTACGCTAACTTGCTAGGTCGACGCAAGACTAATCAGGCACGCACGCGACATGTTAACTTAGCATGTGTTCTCTATCGAGTCAAGTTTAACATCGTTCAGCACAAAGGCCGTCGCCTGTTGATCCCGTTCAACCGAACACTCGTACGAGCTTTTGAAAGTATTAGACTTATTGTATGGAACATCCCAGGGCACAACGAGAGAGAGCGTACACTTCTTTTGTTTCCAACCGAGCTTTCAAAACTGAGAAATCGACGTGAAGTCCAAGGACGTAAAGCCGTGCTCTGATACCAATCTGTCACGCCCCGCTCCCGTAGGAGCGATCGTCCTCGCTAAGGCGTGATGCCGCACGGGCCTAGGTTGCGCCCGTACAAGGCCAAGTCCAGAAATGGCCGATTTGAGCTAGGCCACAGAGTCGTACAGAGTGTCCCCATTGCAGCGGAAAGTAAATAAACACAAGTAAAAGCAAATTCAAACTCTTTATTGATATTCACGAAGGTTACAAGCGGCGCTAGGCCGATATTACAAATCGCTCAAGCTCTCTCTCTGAAACATAAAAGGTGTGTCAAGTGGCTTACAAGATGGAATAATACATGGCGATGTTCCAATACATTATGTCCTGTATATGGTGCTCCAGCTCCTTGCAACGCTCCAAGGCTCGAGAGATAGCTCCGCACCTTAGCACGTTCGAGGAAAGCTTCGCACCCGCCGACGTTTCCTGCTTTCTGCAAGCAAACTGTGGGGTTATCAGTACATTGTTATGCACTGGTGGGGAGGCTAGCTCGCTCACAACGCCATCATTACCAAACATGTTCTATTTACTTTTGTGTATCTCTATTATTCATTGTCTTTCTAATCTTGCCTTAGGATCAATTTCATGGCATATGTCATAACCTATTCCGTGTTGCCAAATTCAAGTGTCGCATGGAAATACATACACGACTTACCCATACTTACCGTCCGGCCTTCTCTGTCCAAAGTAAACCAAGTTAGACAACAGTTCAATATTTCAACTTAACATGATTCACGTAAATATTCTAGTGCCAAGGGCGTGTTCCTGCCTTAGATTTTAACGCATCGTAGGCATGTTTTCCAGTTTATTTACACGAAGTACTCCTTATCATTTAGTGCATTACATTTCAAGCCTATACGTAAGGCGCTTCATTCAATTAACTTTAGACTACTTTGATTTCAATGCAAGGGCTTGCACGTGGATCGCCACCAGCAAAGCCCACTTAATCTATATGCACCGGTCGCTGGCATGACAAGCCATTTTGGACATTTTCCCTTGGTATTTCTCAACTTAGCGTAGGGTGATGGCTGGTACACCCCGTTAAGTCTCTTGAAATACCCTGCACTTACGTCCCCCGGTGCCCAAGCCCGCACCAAGCAGCCCGTAAGCCCCGTTCTTTTGATTCCGCCTAGGCCGGCCACGGTATACTCCATACAACGCCCGTGCCGCAGAATCCTTTCACTACCACGGCCACAGCATACGCCACCCCTCGTTCGTGCCGTTTGTCCACGACCATTTCGTATTATCTTGTTATTTAACTTAATGGCTATCTCCGAGCCGTAGGCTAACCCTTAGCCTTAATGCGTTATCGACCAGGTTGGCGTCCGTGTAGCGCGGGTAGCGAGCCCCGATGCACGTGCCCGTCACACCTGTCGCTAACCATTTCTTTCTTTCTTTCTTTTATTCATTCTTTCTTTTATTTATTCTTTCTTTTCTTTCTTTCTTTCTCTTGTTCGTTCGTTCATTTGTTCTTTCACATATTCGTTCATTCATTCGTTGATTCATTCATTCACTTATTCATTCATACATTTTGCAACTCCCTGTGCGGGAGTCACCTTGGCGACCCATCGGTCCCATACTTTCAATGTTGCTAAACTCTACTCGGAACGACTATGCTGATAGTCTCCCCATTTCATTATTGTAAACCATTCATTGTTTCATTGTTGAACGCGTAAGGGACTTGAACGTAAGCTTGTGCCGTAGCACGAGCGTAGGGCACGGTACGAGAGTTCTCGTATTTTCCATGTTCCTTTCCATATTCTATGCAAGCATACAAGATGGGATTAATCCCTTAGCTAGGTGCGTTGGGTCATTTATTAGCATGCGCGGTGTTATCGCCTAGAGATTTCAGTGATAGTGTCCGTATTGTTATGTGTCTAGGCTAAGCACAGACGGGTTCATCGGAGCCACCCACCTTAGCGATGTTCGCATCGGTCGAGCGATACTCCGAGCGCGCCTTTGATAGTCTAAGTCTGGATTCATCTTTGACGAGCCAATGTAAGCCTTGCATCGATTCGCATCGATACTATATCGGGTCGACGCAACTCTTCGAGTCGACGGCTCATTTGAGTCGTTACACTTGCCGTTTGAATCGGCATTCCGCTAGGGCGGAGCAGGTCACTACATATTTCCCCGCCCATCTAATACAAATGAATCCAAAATCCGACACAACAATCGAATAAAAGTCCAACCAGCATATGAAGATACGAATAGGTGGTTCGAATAGTGATTCGTATGGTGATTCGAATAATAGAGGTAAGACGAGTAAGTATGTGTGTCGTATACATGGATTCAGAAATAAAAATACAAGTTTGTAACAGAGAATCACATACAGCTAACTAGAACTGAAGTACAGTAATTGACAAGTAAATGAGAGAACTATCAGAGAATGTACTCGCCTGCTATCTAAATGTCCAAAGGAAATGTACTGTCCGAGGAGAGGTTTTTGGCTCCTATTTAGAACAGCACAAGTCATAACAAGTCCAAAATGGTAAAATAAAGCTCTACTATGAATTCTACATGATTCTAGGTCATTCTAGGTCAAAGTCAACTCTTGGTCAACTCTGGTCAACCGTACTAATCAAATTAGGTTAACTAGACAGTACTAGGTCTAAACCTAGACTAACAATTCTCATTAGGCCTAAACAAGCCTAGACTAACACTCACACAAAATCACAAAGCTACACAAGTTATCAAACACACATTACATATATATTCATATATATTTTTATTACAAACAAGGTGCATAAGGACAAGGAGTGAGTGATACATGAATATGGATATGGCAATGTGTACATAGCAGTACAATGTGTTCAAGTGTGAGGGTATTATGTTAGAAGGATAACATTTAGCAAGGGTTCATTGTGTCACATAGAAGAAATAACATGTAAAGCATAGATTTAGCATGTGTGTGTGTGGGTTTTAATCATAACAAAAGGGTTTATTTATACATCAAAGGGTTTACTCATAACAGTAAGTAGGTTTTATGTATATTCATGCTTGGGGTTACTGTCAACATGTAGAAGGGGGTTTTAACATATGAACATGGTGCTAAGTGCTAATATGGCATCATACATTCCTATCATGTTGGCATTCATATATAGCATACATTCATACTTGATTACGTTACTTACTTACATATGGATACTTGCATACATGTTTCAATACCTTACATTACCCACATGCTTTCATTTCATCCATTCATTCATGCATCGCATTCATTCATTCATTCATTCATTCATGCACCTATACATACATATTTGAATACATTATATACTTTCATACATTATATCATTTATGCATACTCTATATTATATTACATTCTCTTAACACACACGCATATATATATATATATATATATATATATATATATATATATATATATATACACACATGCATACATACATATTTGTACATACAAGGATACACAAAATGCATGTGTCGTATAGTAACCTTCTACTTAAAATTAATACTATACAAATTAAGCATTCATTAAATTCTAGGATTAAAGTATGTTATAGATCTTTGTGTTAGCTTTCCGAAACTTTAAACGGATCGCATTTTCGTGTCCGGAAGCTCCCGGAATCGCAAAAACACCGAAACGCGTTCGTCTTTCGTACAGCTGACACTCAAATAATTTTACAGAAAGTTTCAGAACGAATTTGGCTTATTAAAATATATATTTGGAAAGCTAACTTCGATACGGTTCTTTTAAAAAAACGGGAGATAAATCGGAGTTTTAAGCTAAAAGTTATGACATTTCTAAGTTGCTGTTGCTACTAAAAACGTGGATAAATATTATGACGAATTTAGGTAGTTTGAGATAAAAAAAACACAAGTATATAACATAATATATCAAGAACTCACTCTCTACACTAATATATATATATGAGACACTATAGAACACATCTCCAATACAAAAATATGAGATTAAACATGTAATAATTCATTCATTCAAAACAACAACACATAGTGTGTCCAAATTTGGAGTTTTTCCACATTGACACAACCACAACACAAAGGACACTCCTATGACCTCCAAATGGACACGAAATGGACACAAATGGAGATACAACCATGGGGGTCATTCCTATGGGTTCAAAATATTTCTATATGCATGTAGGGATGGATTAGAGGAGAGATTATACCTTCCGGGAGAGAGATTCAAAGGAAAATCCTTCCGACACGACACCGACACGTAGAGATTCTAAAAGGACACGAACGAGCTCTGAATCGTCCCAAACTTGGCTAGCACCCTCTATCCATGAAGTAGAGGAGAAATGAAAAAGATTTGGTAGAAGAAATGATGGATTTGGAGATGAAATCAATGGAGATTCATCTCTAAATTAATTTGGGGAAGAACAAGAGAGAGAAAGTGGATGAAAACAAATGAATGAAGGAGTGACTCACTCCTTATCTGTCATGCCCCGCTGCCGTAGGAGCGATCGTCCTCGCTAAGGCGTGATGCCGCACGGGCCTAGGTTGCGCCCATGCAAGGCCAAGTCCAGAAACGGTCGATTTGAGCTAGGCCACAGAGTCGCACAGAGTGTCCCCATTGCAGCAGAAAGTAAATAAACACAAGTAAAAGCAAATTTGAACTCTTTATTGATATTCACGAAGGTTACAAGCGGCGCTAGGCCGATATTATAAATCGCTCAAGCTCTCTCTCTGAAACATAAAAGGTGTGCCAAGTGGCTTACAAGATGGAATGATACATGGCGATGTTCCAATACATTATGTCCTGTATATGGTGCTCCAGCTCCTTGCAACGCTCCAAGGCTCGAGAGATAGCTCCGCGCCTTAGCACGTTCGAGGAAAGCTTCGCACCCGCCGACGTTTCCTGCTTCCTGCAAGCAAACTGTGGGGTTATCAGTACATTGTTATGCACTGGTGGGGAGACTAGCTCGCCCACAACGCCATCATTACCGAACACGTTCCATTTACTTTTGTGCACCATCTATCATTCATTGTCTTTCTAATCTTGCCTTAGGGTCATTTTTATGGCATATGTCATAACCTATTCCGTGTTGTCAAATTCAAGTGTCGCATGGAATTACTTGCACGACTTACCCATACTTACCGTCCGGCCTTCCCTGTCCAAAGTAAACCAAGTTAGACAATAATTCATATTAAATAACATAATGTGATACTAGCAAACATTCAAGATCAAGGGCGTGTCCCTGCTTCGGGTCCTAGCGCGTCGTAGGCGTGTTCTTTAACACATTTGTACGAAGTATTCATTATCATTTGGAGTGGTACATTTCAAGACATTCAATAGGCACTTGTTCATTTAACTTAGACTACTTTGATTTCAATGCAAGGACTTGCACGTGGTTTGCCACCAGCAAAGTCCACTTAATCTATATGCATCGGTCGCTGGCATCACAAGCCATCCTGGACATGTCTTCCCCTGTGGTAATTTCTCATCTATCATGGCGTGCGGCTTGGTACACCCTGATAGTCTTTTGAAATACCCGGCCTTACGTCCCCTGGTGGCCAAGCCCGCACTCAGGCCTCGTCCGTAAGCCATTTCCTTTGATTCCGTCCGGACCGGCAAGTCCTTCACACTTTGATCATGCCGCGGAATCCTTTTTTCTTTACGGCACAGCATACGCCACCCCTCGCTCGTACCGTTTGTCCACGACCATTTCGTATTAACTTGTCTTTTTAACTTAACGGCTGTCTCTGAGCCGTAGGCTAACCCTTAGCCTTAATGCGTTATCGACCAGGTTGGCGTCCGTGCAGCGCGGGTAGCGAGCCCCGTTGCACGTGCCCGTCATACCTGTCGCTAACCATTTCCATCCTTCTTATCTTTTATTCATTCTTTCTTTCACTTGTTCATTCATTCGTTGATTCATTCATTCACTTATTCGTTTACTCTTTCATTCATACATTTTGCAACTTCCCGTGCGGGAGTCGCCTTGGCGACCCATCGGTCCCATAGTCTTTCAAGGTTGCTAAGCGCTACTCGGAATGACTATGTTGATAGTCTTCCCGTTTCATTATTGTAAACCATTCATTGTTTCATTGTTGAACACAAGCTTGTGCCTTAGCACGAGCGTGGAGCGCGGTGCGAGAGTTCTCGTATTTTCCATGTTCCTTTCCATATTCTATGCAAGCATACAAGATGGGATTAATCCCTTAGCTAGGTGCGTTGGGTCATTTATTAGCATGTGCGGTGTTATCGCCTAGCAATTTCAGTGATAGTGTCCGTATTGTTATGTGTCTAGGCTAAGCACAGACGGGTTCATCGGAGCCACCCACCTTAGCGATGTTCGCATCGGCCGAGCGATACTCCGAGCGCGCCTTTGATAGTCTAAGTCTGGATTCATCTTTGACGATCCAATGTAAGCCTTGCATCGATTCGCATCGATACTTCATCGGGTCGACGCAACTCTTCAAGTCGACGGCTCGTTTGAGTCGTTACACTTGCCGTTTGAATCGGCGTTCCGCTAGGGCGGAGCAGGTAACTACATAATACACCACTCAAAACAAGTCTCGTCCTCGAGACTTCCTGAGTGCAGGTCATCCTACCATTCCTTAACTCATGTCATCGTGTTTCATAGACAATTCTATCGAACGGCTCTATCGTTCGATGGCAACGAACCATGCTCGGTACCTTTCCAAGTTCCATGTCGCATACGTTTGATCGATTTTATTGGATGGCTTTTTATTCATCTTTAGAGTTGATGGCACTTATTCAATTCAAGTGTTTCTTTGACTTGGTTGCTATTTCGTCGTATCATGGGACTAAAACGGTCGCACGAGGTGCGTCGTATTTTACCAAACTCGAGAGTCGTAGGCTGAGGCAAATTCACTCATTCCATCATGCACATCTCAACACCCACTTGCAGCTGCATTCGAGTTCATCATATCGCTGAGTTTGGATCGTGCACGCATTCAAGGCGTCCCCCGAATATGTACATTTCAACCAAGCTTAGCGACTAGCGAAGTCGGACAAGCTACTCGTGATAGTTTCGATTTGCCGATCGTTTTGCTAACTTCTATTTAAAACCGAACTCGTGTGCATCTCACTATCGTTTATCTCGATCATCGAGATTATTCGATTCGCTTCTCAAGCGCTCTAGTCAATGAAATCAATACGATTTCTTCTTAGCGGGGTCGACCAAGTCTAAATAATTCCCGTCCGATTTCAAGATCAAGTATCGCACTATCACCGAGTACGTCTTCCAATCAATGATTCAATTTGTTATCCCAACTTTTACTTGTGCATCATCCATTCCTATCATTCACTTTGTTTAGAGCCAATCTCATCGTCGTTCATGCACACTCCCAGTTCCCCGTCCTACTCTAAGTCTTGTTGCCACAAGTCTATCGTCCGTCCGGACGATATTGTAAGGTCAATCGCACAAGTTCAATCCCTCGGCATAGGGTCGTCCGCCTATCCGCTAGGTCCTCTCACAGGGTCATAGTTACAAGTCAAATGTTGCTCATCGTGCAAGGTCGTTGCACGACGCTCGCCCCAAATCCTACGATCAAACCATTTGTTCGTTTGTACGGGAGTGTCTACCCAAGCTCGCGTCACTCTTTATTTCTAAACATCGAGCATGATCACCTAATTCGCATCAAAACTTACGTTGCACATATTCAATTCCGTTCAATCACCAGTTCTAACTAATTCATGTATTCGATCATGAGGTCATCCAGCTCGACAATACATTGCGCCCCAATCTCACGCGAGTCCGATTATCCACGGCGGTTCATGAATCACCATACAACGCTCCCGCGGAATAATCATTCTCATCGGGCGTAACTCTTGTTTGAGTTTTAGACTAACCCATTCTCGATACGAGGATTGGACCTACTCAATCCTCAAACTTAATCATCAAGCACACCGAATCATTCTCATGTCACCTTCGCATCAAACCACAAGTCGATGCAATCAGATTTGCCATGCCATCCAAGTTCAATCACTCCCGCCGTATGAATCACCATATCGACGCTCACGCGGAGTAATCGTCCTAATCCGGCGCGACACATGTGCGAGGCTAGAGTTGCGCTCGCATAAGACAAGAACGTCAACGTTGTGGTTGTCAACGAAGCAAATCCAAGCATTTCATTTTCTATCCAAGCCAAGATCGATAGTCCATTTATATTTCGTTCAACTAGAAAATCTTCGAGCCAAATCTATTTTTTCTTCGACACCTTTTTAACATTTCAAGTATAGCGTCCAACGGAACAATGACATTTGCACGACCGTCATTCGCCGAGTCAGAGTGCCCCCGAGTTATCACATATCGATCTTTGATACGCCTCAATACCATCGACGATATGCGTAACCTGACGATCTTTCTTTGCAACCAATTTCGAGTCGTGCGACTGATGTTATTGTCCGAGTTGGATAATCCACAATTTCCTCGATATTCAAGATCAAGTTCGATAGCTATTCCTCAGGCTCGTTTCACGATCGTTGTTCAAACTCAAGTCATAATTCATCTGAATTAATCCGAAATCGTACGCGCGATCCTCTAAGTTTCCTCGATCCAGGCCATTCATTTTCATTCATCGTTCCGAATCGTTTTCTAACTTGCGTTGCCCATTGACAAGTTGTCCAAACGACATCTCGTTCGGGACGTTCGAAGTCACGACCAACTAAGCGTGACATGTTCTAAGGCTTTGCACGATCGCATCGCCTCGCCGACATACCCGTTCTATCCGTAAATCCTTCAGTCTCGCTCGAACAATTTCTATAACGTCCATACACCACTCAAGGTTCGAGCCACTCGACTAGTCGTCGACACTCATTCTTATTCTTCTTCGAACCTATCACATACACCACTCGGATTCAAGCCATACGATCTAGTCCTCAATCACGTTCGCGTCATGCGCTAAGACATCCTTCAGATTCGTTCGACGAATCTCTAGCGTAATCGCTCATGTCGCCTCGACGTACTAAGTCGTTCATACTAATCCTCAAAATCCAAGCCAATCTTTCGTGCACGCCTAAGCATTAGTTTGATAGCATTCCTATCGATATACACTCTAAGTGTAACTCTGTTCCCGACCGAACGGTACTTGATATCGCTCGTAACATGATTGCACCAGAAGTCGAGGTGCGCGACATTGCGGCACAACATAACCAAAAGGTCGTGTGCATAGCTTTCCCGTACGGACTATATTCGAGTTTGCATGCTCACTTATTCTCGTTCGAGCGATAATCGATCTCACTCGCAACTCGTTTGCACCAGAAGGTCTAGGTGCACGATACTCTGCACAACTTAGCCAAAAGGCTGCGTACATAACCATCCCGTTCGAACTATACTTTGGTTTCGTGTACTCGTTTGCTGTCAGCGTAAGCTCATTCAAGCACGCACTGTGTTTGGTAACTCTTAGCATCGGTTCCTTCCAACTCAAGTCCGTCGTGGTGGCACAAAGGCCTTTGCCTATCGATCCCGTCCAACCGAGTACTCGTACGAGCTTTTGAAAATATTAGACTTATTGTATGGAACATCCCAAGGCACAACGAGAGAGAGCGTACACTTCTTTTTTGTTTTCCAACCGAGCTTTCAAAACTGAGAAAATCGAATGAAGTCCAAGGACGTAAAGTCGTGCTCTGATACCAATCTGTCACGTCCCGCTCCCGTAGGAGCGATCGTCCTCGCTAAGGCGTGATGCCGCACGGGCCTAGGTTGCGCCCGTGCAAGGCCAAGTCCAGAAACGGCCGATTTGAGCTAGGCCACAGAGTCGCACAGAGTGTCCCCATTGCAGCGAAAAGTAAATAAACACAAATAAAAGCAAATTCGAACTCTTTATTGATATTCACGAAGGTTACAAGCGGCGCTAGGCCGATATTACAAATCGCTCAAGCTCTCTCTCTGAAACATAAAAGGTGTGCCAAGTGGCTTACAAGATGGAATGATACATAGCGATGTTCCAATACATTATGTCCTGTATATGGTGCTCCAGCTCCTTGCAACGCTCCAAGGCTCGAGAGATAGCTTCGCGCCTTAGCACGTTCGAGGAAAGCTCCGCACCCACCGACGTTTCCTGCTTCCTGCAAGCAAACTGTGGGGTTATTAGTACATTGTTATGCACTGGTGGGGAGACTAGCTCGCCCACAACGCCATCATTACCGAACACGTTCCATTTACTTTTGTGCACCATCTATCATTCATTGTCTTTCTAATCTTGCCTTAGGGTCATTTTCATGGCATATGTCATAACCTATTCCGTGTTGTCAAATTCAAGTGTCGCATGGAATTACTTGCACGACTTACCCATACTTACCGTCCGGCCTTCCCTGTCCAAAGTAAACCAAGTTAGACAACAATTCATATTAAATAACATAATGTGATACTAGCAAACATTCAAGATCAAGGGCGTGTCCCTGCTTCGGGTCCTAGCGCGTCGTAGGCGTATTCTTTAACACATTTGTACGAAGTATTCATTATCATTTGGAGTGGTACATTTTAAGACATTCAGTAGGCACTTGTTCATTTAACTTAGACTACTTTGATTTCAATGCAAGGACTTGCACGTGGATTGCCACCAGCAAAGCCCACTTAATCTATATGCATCGGTCGCTGGCATCACAAGCCATCCTGGACATGTCTTCCCCTGTGGTAATTTCTCACCTATCATGGCGTGCGGCTTGGTACACCCTGATAGTCTTTTGAAATACCCGGCCTTACGTCCCCTGGTGGCCAAGCCCGCACTCAGGCCTCGTCCGTAAGCCATTTCCTTTGATTCCGTCCGGACCGGCAAGTCCTTCACACTTTGATCATGCCGCAGAATCCCTTTTTCTTTACGGCACAGCATACGCCACCCCTCGCTCGTACCGTTTGTCCACGACCATTTCGTATTAACTTGTCTTTTTAACTTAACGGCTGTCTCTGAGCCGTAGGCTAACCCTTAGCCTTAATACGTTATCGACCAGGTTGGCGTCCGTGTAGCGCGGGTAGCGAGCCCCGTTGCACGTGTCCGTCATACCTGTCGCTAACCATTTCCATCCTTCTTATCTTTTATTCATTCTTTCTTTCACTTGTTCATTCATTCGTTGATTCATTCATTCACTTATTCGTTTACTCTTTCATTCATACATTTTGCAACTTCCCGTGCGGGAGTCGCCTTGGCGACCCATCGGTCCCATAGTCTTTCAATGTTGCTAAGCTCTACTCGGAACGACTATGTTGATAGTCTTCCCGTTTTATTGTTGTAAACCATTCATTGTTTTATTGTTGAACGCAAGCTTGTGCCTTAGCACGAGCGTGGAGCGCGGTGCGAGAGTTCTCGTATTTTCCATGTTCCTTTCCATATTCTATGCAAGCATACAAGATGGGATTAATCCCTTAGCTAGGTGCGTTGGGTCATTTATTAGCATGCGCGGTGTTATCGCCTAGCGATTTCAGTGATAGTGTCCGTATTGTTATGTGTCTAGGCTAAGCACAGACGGGTTCATCGGAGCCACCCACCTTAGCGATGTTCGCATCGGCCGAGCGATACTCCGAGAGCACCTTTGATAGTCTAAGTCTGGATTCATCTTTGATGAGCCAATGTAAGCCTTGCATCGATTCGCATCGATACTTCATCGGGTCGACGCAACTCTTCGAGTCGACGGCTCGTTCGAGTCGTTACACTTGCCGTTTGAATCGGCGTTCCACTAGGGCGGAGCAGGTCACTACATTATCCCCCCCCCCCATAGGTGGCTGCCCAAAAAGGGTGAGGTGTCCCCTATTTGAATGTCCAAAATGCCCTCCACTAATCTATTTGATTTAAATTAGGAATGGGTTAAAGGTTGAGGTCAATTTAGTCTAGTTTAAGTCTCTAATTAAACTAAACCTATCCATAAATAATTAGTCTAACTACTAACTAAAATTAATATCATGTGGACTAAAATTAATATCATGTGGGCCATGCCTAACTAGTGTGTGGGTCCCACTATATTCAAACTACCCCCCGGGTCCCCGTTTCAAGTCGGATTGAGTTGAAATTCGAACCCGACTCAAATAACCCCAAAACAATATCATAAATAATAAAATAAATTTCAACCCCAAAATAATATCATAAATAATAAAATAAATTTCAAAAATATTCAAAAATGTAAATTGACAAAAATACCCATGTTTCTGAAAACTGGGGGTGACACCTACTTAGTCTCCCAATAGCAAATACAATGTCAGGTCTAGTCCTATTTGTTATGTACATAAGGGACCCAATCATTTGTGGATATCTATGTTGTTCTATAGGTGATCCTTCGTTCTTCTTGAGAACAACATTACTGTCATAAGGGGTAAGGGCAGATTTCTTATCAAAATACTTAAACTTTCTTAGTATTTTTTTAATTAAATGTGCTAAAGATAGCGTATAACCCTCTTTGCATTTGGACACTTGCATTCCTAGGATCATGTTTGCTTCACCTAGGTCTTTCATGTCAAACTGGTTAGATAAATAATTCTTAGTATTATTTATCAGTTCTAGTGAAGATCCTAGAATAAGGATATCATCAACATACAAGCATAAAATAACACAACTTTCATTTATATTTTTAGAATACAAACATTTGTCATATTCATTTGGTACAAAACTAAATTCTATAATGACTTTGTCAAATTTGTTGTGTCATTGCTTGGGAGCTTGCTTTAGGCCATAAAGAGATTTTACTTATCTACAAACCTTGCTTTCTTGGCCTTTAGCAATAAAACCTTCAGGTTGCTCCATATAAATTTCTTTCCATAAATCTCCATTTAGAAATATTGTCTTTACATCCATTTGATGGATCAGCAAGTCATAAATGGAAGCTAAGGCTATGAGGGTTCTAATAGAAGAAATTCTAGCAACAGGAGAATAGGTATTGTCACGCCCCGATCCGGGAAATTGCTCGTCCTTGCTAGATTTTACCCGAATCATCGTCCTCACTGGGGCATGATGCCGCACGAGCCTGGAGTTGCGCTCGTGCAAGGCAAGATAACAGTTCACGTAGTGATTATCTCAAATTCGTAACATAAGCAGCGGAAGAAAAACATAGTATACAACAAGAATCTCTTTTATTGATAAAGAAATGAAGATTACAAAGGCTCTGAATAGCCCAACATATATGCCAATTGGCTACAACGCTCATGATCTCTCTAGCTCACAAAGGATTACATTGTTCCATACATTATGCCCCTTATAGCCAACAAGTAGTCTTCGACCGAACATCTCCATGTCGCAAGTCCGAACGCATATGCGGAAACTCCTCTTGAACGCCAAGGACTCCATGCCTCGGCACGTCCAAGCCAAGCTCCGCCCCGAGCCGATCATAACCTGACCTGCACATAAACTAGTGGGGGATTAGTGCTTTCGTCCTCGCTTCGTACTGATCAAAACCCGCTCGCACCCAAACCAAACACTAAGTAATTTAGTAGAACATGCAACATTATTTGGTGATCTTTCTATTTAGCCTTAGGATCAGTTTTATGGCAAAACTTAAACATAGCACATTATCATAAATGTGTCACAAACTGTGTTCCTGCAGCAGATACAGTTAGCCATAATATGAACATAAACATAGTGCTCGTGCTCATCTCATCCCCTTTTCCTTAGCCTGCAGTGGTTAGAACTTAACATAAGCAACATACGATTCGTACAACCGACCAATCGTAAACGTAAACATATGCATAATGGGTGGCAGGCCCTGCGCCTGCACCCAGCTCTCATCTCAGTCCACCGGCCCTATCTATATAAAGGTCACGGTGTTTTGTACCGTAATGGACTTGGCATCTCATATGTGTAAGCCTACAATCGCTTCGATACGGGTTGCTAGCCCAGTATCCGAAGGATCCCAAACTTACGGATATCATAGCTTATCACAGCACTGGACGGTCGTAATCCGTTCGAATGTTGTGCACCATAAATACCACACATAATTCCCTCCTAGGCCGAACGGTCCCGGCGCCCCGGCGTAACCGTTCGAGGGAAGTCGCACCCGTGCACGGGCAATCCGAGTCCATTGACCATGCAATACGTACCATAGCATACAATCCATAGTATACCAACCAATCTCGTATTCCATAAACATAGTACCGCCTCATAAACATAGTCGCATCTCGTAAACATAATTCACCATTCATATGGGGAGCTCCGTCGGCGTTATGCCCCAACACATCCATATTGATGCACGATGCCCAACGGCTTAGTCATCTCGTACTCATATTCAACGCGTACCATTCGTAAGTTATTCTCATAGCATAATTCCGTATTATTTAGTCTTTTCGTAGCATAAGTGCCCGAGGGCACGCTTAGCGCCGTAATCCATGTTCTACGTCTAGTGTTCAATGTTCTCGGAGCTGTGCACATGATGCACATCTCATTATCATCTTTCAATGTTCTACCATCAATGCCCTATCGCGACTCGTACACTTGATGCATGTCGCTTCAATTGTTCGATTGTTCAATGTTCTACCTTAGTGTTCAACGCATACTTAGACCTTTCGTCGCCGAGCCACGCTCGCTAACTCGATAACATATTACGTATACCATAACATATTTTATTTGACGTGAAGGAATAGGGAGAGAGAGTCAAGAACCCGTCCACCTTAAGCCGATACGCCTTGCCGTCTCGCCGATTGAAGCGTCTCGCTTCCATAACTCGATCGTATAGCTAACTCCCGGACTTAGCCATTCCTTTGAACTACTCGGTTGATTTGGCCTATCGCGCCCATGCCACAATCCGTTGCAAGGCCACGATTTGGTTTCGCGGACACTTCACTGCATAAGGCAAAATGCCGACCTCTTATCGTCCAGCGTAAAAGCATAGCCTGCACACCAGATCAACTAAAATCAGTACTTGCTCAACGGGACTTATCCTTTGCATCAATTTGATTCATAGATTCCAACCGACTCAAAGCTTACCTTTGGACAACTTAACTCATGCATCGATTCGCATCGATACTTTATCGGTCAACGCAACTCTTCGAGTCAACGACTCATCGTAATGCACCGAGCGGAGCGGGGCATTACAGGTATCAAAGTAATCTAATCTTTTTTTCTGGGTAAAACCTTTGGCTACTAATCTAGCCTTATATTTTTCTATAGTACCATCGGCTCTAAGTTTCTTTTTAAAAATCCACTTACAACCTACGGGTTTGCTACCTAAAGGAAGGTCTGCTAAAAATTAAGTATTGTTCTCCATGATGGAGTTGTACTCATTGTTAATAGCTCCTTTCCAGAAAGGGGCATCAGGAGAGGATATGGCTTCTTCATAAGTTGAGGGATCACCCTCTATAAAAAATGTGAAGAATCTTTCTCCTAAATTCTTTTCAATCCTTTCTCTTTTACTCTTCTAGGTTTTATGACTTGTTCAGGTTGAGAACTAGGTATTTGACCATGAGAACTAGTAGATGGAGTAAGAGAAAGATTAGAGGAAGATGAATGGGTTCTATCCTTGAAGGGAAAGATATTCTCAAAGTAAACTGCATCTCTAGCTTCTATAATTGTGTTATTGGAGATTTTATTTACTTCAGAATGAGTTACAAGAAATCTATTGGCATTGCTATCTAGGACATATCCTATGAACATAGCTGTCATATCCCTATTTTAGAAATAGGTATATGACTGTATTTCGACTGTATTTCGTATTTTGGAGGATTTTAATTTTTGGGGTGTATTTGAAATTTTTATTATTTTATTGGAGGTGATTTTGCCCTCATTAATTATTTATTATTAATTAATTTCATGATCCTAGTCTACCCTCCAAAATATCTACTCCCCCTCTCTCTTGTCATTTTACTCCCTCACATCATCTTTCTCTCCTCCCCCTACCTAACCCCCTCACCTCTCTCTTCACTCTTCCTCTCTCTCCCCTCTTACTTGCTGGATCAGCCGACCCCCACCCCCAATTCCTTTCTCTCTCTCTCATCTCTCTCCCGACCACACTCACCCCCCCGGCCCTCTCTCTCCTCCCTCAACTCTCCTCTCTCCCGCTCACTCGGCCTCTCGTCCCTCTCTCTCGCTCGCTGTCTCCCTCTCTTCTCCCGGCCTCCGCCGACCTCCGGCCGCCCTGAGCTCCCATCACCATCAGCCACCAGCGCCACCACTATCATCGTCACCCCCCTCCGGCCTCCGCTGCGGCCGCCACCGCCAGCGTCGCCATCTCCTCCGTGGCCGCTGTCTCCTCTGCCGGAGAGCCGATCTACCCCGGTAAGCTCCTCCGGTCTCCCCTCTCTGTCTCCTCCCCTCCGTCGGAGCCTGGCCGACCCCGGCGACACTTCCCCTCCATGGATCTGCTTCTCCTCTCCCTCTTCCCTTCTGTCCGACGAGCCGTCGTGCCCTGCCGCGAGCGCCGCGCCAGCCTCGAGTGGCGGGTCGCCCTTGGGCCCCGCGCTGCTCGAGCAGTGTGCAGCCTTGGGAGTCGCGCTCTTCTCGGGCCGCGCGCACGCTTGACTTGCGTGTTCCCTCGTTTCTCGTACGTCTCGGGAAGCGAGCCCTCGAGCTCCGTGCACGTCTCGAGCAGCAGGACGCTTTGGGCCCCACGCTGCTCGAGTTATGTGCCGTCTTGATACGCGTACACCTTGGTGTACGTGCTGTCTCGGTTCTCGTGTTGCCTCGATTCGCGTATTGCCTTGGGCAGTGGGACGCCTCGAGCCCCGTGCTGTCTCGGGCACCGCGCCACCTCGATTTGTGTGTTGCCTCGATCCTCGTGTCTCGGCCTTTGTGCCTAACTTGTGACCCGTGCCTCCTCGATTTACGTGCACGCACCGATTTGCATGCCGTATCAATTTGCGCATAATATTGTATATTGTGTTGCCTCGGTTTGTGTGCTCGCTCCGATTAGCGTGCTGTATTGGTCTCTGTGTCGTCTCGATCTACGTGTATGTCTTGATTTACGTGCACATTTCTGTTTCTTGTTCGTCTCGATATTCGAGTCATCTCGATTCTCGTGCACGTCTCGATACACGTGCGCGTCTCGGGTTGCGTGCCCGTATCGGTCTGCGTGCCTCAGTTTCCGTGCCAGATCCCTGCGCTGCTTGCGGGACCCGCACGGTATAGCCTTCTGCCATCTCTTGTAATTATTTTATTATTTTATTATTTAATTCTAATGATTGTTTATTATGTGTTCTGAGGACCTCGATGGACGTGCTAGCTTGGGTCCATATCGCCGAAGACTTGCTTACCTAGCCGAGCCCTCTAGGCAAGTATCCCTTGCTCATCGACGGCTCTTGCCCTCTCTCCTAGATTTTATTGCATTTAATTAATTTGTACTTGTAAATTGTATAATCATGATTAGTGTAGCCTAGTAGTAGAACTGCCATGATGATAACTTAGGATAGCTTGGTTCGATACCGGTTTACGACCGTATCGGACAACTCGGACGGGTCATCCACACCTCCTAGGACACGAGCACGAATTACACGTATGGATTGTCCCCATATGCCCCGTGTCCGACTCGCGGTCGGGTACGGCTTGGCGAACTACTCTTGTGGCGGTGTTTGTGCTTGGGTTAGGAATTTATGGACATGTGTTATGGTGCGCCCTGCGAGGCGGTTATCTTATTAGTATGCATGTTGGCTTGGCGCCCAGTACGCATTGTAGAACTGCTGGAGACCGGGACTTAGTGGTCTCGGGTTCGAGAGGTTTCCAGTACGCATCGTAGTGCTACTGGAGGCCGAGACTTAGTGTTCTCGGCTATCGACTTGTTTCCAGTACGCATTGTAGTGCTGCTGGTAGCTGAGACTTAGTGTTCTCCGTCTGCAATTCTGCGATTCCGCGGCGGGTTGTGCCGAGTGGATTTTAGCCCCAATTCGTAGGGTGCTCCCGTCCAGAATACAAAGGAAACTCTGCCGGATTTTTCCAGAATTCCCGGTTGGGAATTTGGTTCGAAGGATAGGGCAGTGCCATTCCTTTGGTTTGCGGGACTGAACTCATACATGTTCTTCTTGGTATAGTATCCCTGATCTCATTACCTGCTAGGTAGACTCCCGACTAGATTAGTCGCCTAGCGTCTTGATCTGTCCCGTCCGTCGGATTGTGTAAGGAGAGCGGTTCTACTCGGGTGAGGGTCTGCAACCCTAGTCCTTGTTTGGTTTAAGGGTTGTGGATCTGATCCAGAGTGGTTTACGCAATTCTTGCCTTTTCGACGGTATCACCCATTGGACTCTTGACTCGTGATTCTTCCTTTAGATGGTGTTCTAGTTTAGTTTGTTATCTCATTGTCTGTCCCGTCCGCCGGATTGTGTAAGGAGAGTGGTTCTACTCGGGTGAGGGTCTGCAATCCTGGTCCTTGTTTGGTTTAAGGGTTGTGGATCTGATCCAGAGTGGTTCACGCAATCCTTGCCATCATCCGACGGCGTTGATTAAGTGCTGACCCGTGTGTTGGGATTATGATCTGATTCGAGGATTGACTATGAGGAGATATGATATTGAGATAATGATTATGGTAGACTAAGTGGATTCTTAGATAGTGTTGCTAGTTCTTTGGTGATGTTCTAATTTGATCAGATATGTCTTCGAGGACTTTTGGATTTTGGATACTGGTGCGAGTGTCTCGCGGAACGAGGAGGATATCGAGGGTATTATTATATGATTTTTACTCGACTTTCCAAACGCCCAATCCGGTACCTTTGTGTATTCCGGTAGTTAGAGAACCTGGTTGATTGCTGCGTCTTGGTAGTTGAGGGGCTTGTTTTCTAGTGGCTTGTGATCATTGTCTAGGAGGATTCTTATGAGTCTGAGGGCCTAGCATTGTTAGGGGAAATGAGATTGGTATTTGGTGGTTGTCTTTATTGACGTGTTATTCACTCCCTCATGGATGGGAGACACTTGATAGATTGATTTGGTGGATAGACCGACTTGATGATTGGAGCTGTAGGCTCCATATATGCTTGAGATGTTATTATAGTAGAGGTTCTGGTCTTGTACTTGACCTGATATCCATGCCACGATGTGGGCAGATGACTTCTGGTGACTGACAGAGTTGTCCTTGTCCCAGACCTGACTACCTGTATCCGTACTATAAGTCCAGCTTACCCCGTGAGGTACTGGCCCTGACCTTGCACTGCGGTGCCCTTGGTCTATTGGCACTTTAAGGTGCTACTTCCATGATTATATGGCATTGCGATGCCATCTTGATATTCTGGCCATATCATATGATTACCTGCACGGTTATCTGGTAGTTGGCCTATAGTTTTAGCGTGGTTAGGATTGCTTGTTTGCTTGTTGCATAACACTAAGGATGGATCACAACTGGGACTATAGGTGCCGAGGCTGATTCTTACTTAGCGTTCTCGTACTGAGGTACGACATCTAGGAGGATGAGCATGTGACCACGGCATGTGATTCCGGATAAATGTAGGGTTAATCTAGGCAACTAAAAAAATGGTAGAAGCATTGGGAGGGAACGGAATCCCGAGATCGTGCATTACCGGCCGCCACAGGCTCGTCCTGGTGCGTCGGGGTTGGCCGCCACGGATATGGCAGTATCCGACTACTATATGTACTCCTGCTTAGCACGGTGGCCTTCCGAGGGACCGTGCATACCTACCTGCTATGTGTTATTTGGCCTCGCTAGCCCTTGCGGGATATAGCACGATCTGAGGATTCCTATATGGCATTGTTGGGATAACCCAACCACCACATAGACAGCCGTAGACATTTGAGTGGCCGCTTATTTATATAATTATTTGGCTTGTTGCTTGCTAAGCTGGCTGGCACGTAACGCTGTCCCAGTGCAGTAATTCATTCCCTTGTTCTTGTTTGATGTAGGGATGGGTTACTGTTCCGATGACAGACTACGATCTCCAGTTAGCGATGCAGGAATTAGTGTATGTTAGGATGATTGTGATGATTGTTGAGTTACTTTTGGGAATAACTGAGGAACATGGACTATCGTGGTGCATGATCCAACCCATGTTCTTGTTTGATTGTTGGGTTGGTTATTGTACTACGATAGGCTATCGACCGAGGTTACGACCAGAATACTTTTAGTTGTTGGATTGTTATCGTGCATTGGTACCGCACGATCCCTTACCTCATTTACTGTTTTTAGATGCTATTTCTGTTATATTATATCCTGCTGGTTTTCTTCGCCCGTCCTTGAGCCTTCCTTTCTGGTACTTGCTACGGTTGGCCTGACCAACCCTGGATTGTTCCCAGATTGCCTGTGACCGACCATGTGGATCTTCCAGACTTGACTTGGAGGACGTGCTTCAGTTCCTGACCATGAGGGAACTATGTGGGAAGGTATTCTTGTCTACATTATTTCTTATTGTAGACTCTCTGATTATCATATGAGTATTTCCTGTTTTTCATATGATTATCTCTCTTGTCGTTATTTCATTGATTATTGCCTGTGGATATGAGATCAGATTTAGGCCATAGACTGCTTGCATGCTAGGATACCCAGCAAGATTGACAGCCACGATCGCCGTATGACGTTTTATACCTTATACGGAGTAGCTGGCCTAGTCTGTCCCCGTATTTCGGTACTGGGGCGTGACAAGGTTTTAGTGGTGGCCCATGCAGGTCTCGTTTTGAGACATTGTTGGGTATCACATGATTGTTGATCTCAGTCCACTATTTCTTGGGATTCTAACTTGCTACACTTGCCCTTCGCTCCCTTGAACTTGTGAATTGGTCCTCATCTCTACCTGGACCTACTTTGCTTTGCCCTGTCTTATTTGTTGTTATCTACCCCTGATCCTTGTTTGATAGATGTGATCCTATAGTTGGTCATGTCAATCGTTTTATCCGATGAGATGTCATCTTATCTCCATCATTGGGTTACTTGATTATCTGTCTTGGGTTCTGTACTCTCTACCGGTGTTTCACCCTGGTTGATTTCTTGTTATCCCTTTCGTGCGTTGACTTCGTGTTGACTTAGTATCATTATCGCCATCTTTGAGCGTTGGCTGGATTGCTGCGGAATGAAGATTCCATCTGGACTCTGAGATTGGATATTTTAACATTTGTTGAGTATCCAATGAATGTTCTTGTATGAATTCAGCTCCTTTGATTCGGGATATTTCCGGACTCATGACTATCTATTTCAGATATTATTTTGTTTATAGATATACTTGCTATACATTATATTTTGATAAGGATTCTTGATTTGGAGTATTTTTCTACGGATATTGCGTATTTTTCTAGAAAAGCTATCTTGTGGTTATTATTGAAAATATTTTTGGATGTGTGTTACGATTCACCTGGATTTTGGATTTTGATGGTTTTCTAGGACTTGATATATCGTTGGAGATTTTGTGATTTTAGTGATTCGGATGTTTGGGTTATGGATTTGATTCGTTTTGGGTATTTGTCAAGAGTACCGGGTGACCCTAGTATACCTTGACGGCGTGGTAACGAAAGTTGCAGCCGCTCGATTATAGTGTCCTGATGCATCTTTTGCAGCCATTCCGGATGGCGCGACACGGAATGATCATGACACACATTTTTCGGATATTAGGAACTACGGTCATCGGTTCGAGACAGATATCCTGTATTTTATGATTTGTGAGGATTTTTATGCAATTGGGATTTTACGTTTTTGGACATTGTTTTCGATATTTTGTACTTGTTTTGATTCATGGGGTTATTTCGTGCATGTGAGATTTTGCCTTTTCGAGATTGCTTCATTGTTTGGATTTACCTCACGAGTTGATTTATATAGCCGTACCCTGTTCTCCTTGATGTTTTCATATTTGAGATTTTGTTCATTTCCTGTTGTATTACTAGATTTTTGTAAGGTGGGTAGAGTTTTCATGGTACCTATATGTACTAGTTTTGAAAATCTTATACATGATTTCGAAATTTCGAGGACGAAATTTTTGTAAGGTGGGTAGGATGTCATATCCCTATTTTAGAAATAGATATATGACTGTATTTCGTATTTTGGAGGATTTTAATTTTTGGGGTGTATTTGAAATTTTTATTATTTTATTGGAGGTGATTTTGCCCTCATTAATTATTTGTTATTAATTAATTTCATGATCCTAGTCTACCCTCCAAAATATCTACTTCCCCTCTCTCTTGTCATTTCACTCCCTCACATCATCTCTCTCTCTCCTCCCCCTACCTAACTCCCTCATCTCTCTCTTCACTCTTCCTCTCTCTCCCCTCTTACTTGCTGGATCAGCCGACCCCCACCCCCAATTCCTTTCTCTCTCTCTCATCTCTCTCCCGACCACACTCACCCCCCCGGCCCTCTCTCTCTCCTCCCTCAACTCTCCTCTCTCCCGCTCACTCGACCTCTCGTCCCTCTCTCTCGCTCGCTGTCTCCCTCTCTTCTCCCGGCCTCCGCCGACCTCCGGCCGCCCTGAGCTTCCACCGCCATCAGCCACCAGCGCCACCACCATCATCGTCGCCCCCCTCCGGCCTCCGCTGCGGCCGCCACCGCCAGCGCCGCCATCTCCTCCATGGCCGCTGTCTCCTCCGCCGGAGAGCCGATCTACCCCGGTAAGCCCCTCCGGTCTCCCCTCTCTGTCTCCTCCCCTCCGCCGGAGCCTGGCCGACCCCGGCGGCACTTCCCCTCCATGGATCTGCTCCTCCTCTCCCTCTTCCCTTCTGTCCGGCGAGCCGCCGTGCCCCGCCGCGAGCGCCGCGCCAGCCTCGAGTGGCGGGTCGCCCTTGGGCCCCGCGCTGCTCGAGCAGTGTGCAGCCTTGGGAGTCGCGCTCTCCTCGGGCCGCGTGCACGCTTGACTTGCGTGTTCCTTTGTTTCCCGTACGTCTCGGGAAGCGAGCCCTCGAGCTCCGTGCACGCCTCGAGCAGCGGGACGCTTTGGGCCCCGTGCTGCTCGGGTTATGTGCCGTCTCGATACGCGTACACCTTGGTGCAAGTGCTGTCTCGGTTCTCGTGTTGCCTCGATTCGCGTGTTGCCTTGGGCAGCGGGATGCCTCGAGCCCCGCGCTGTCTCGGGCACCGTGCCACCTCGGTTTGTGTGTTGCCTCGATCCTCGTGTCTCGGCCTTTGTGCCTAACTTGTGACCCGTGCCACCTCAATTTACGTGCATGCACCGATTTGTGTGCCGTATCGATTTGTGCATAATATTGTATCTTGTGTTGCCTCGGTTTGCGTGCTCGCTCCGATTGGCGTGCTGTATTGGTCTCTATGTCGTCTCGATCTACGTGCACGTCTTGATTTACGTGCACGTTTCTGTTTCTTGTTCGTCTCGATATTTGAGTCATCTCGATTCTCGTGCGCGTCTCGATACACGTACGCGTCTCGGGTTGCGTGCCCTATCGGTCTGCGTGCCTCAGTTTCCGTGCCAGATCCCTGCGCTGCTTGCGGGACCCGCACGGTATAGCCTTCTGCCATCTCTTGTAATTATTCTATTATTTTATTATTTAATTCTAATAATTGTTTATTATGTGTTCTGAGGACCTCGATGGACGTGCTAGCTTGGGTCCATATCGCCGAAGACTTGCTTACCTAGCCGAGCCCTCTAGGCAAGTATCCCTTGCTCATCGACGGCTCTTGCCCTCTCTCCTGGATTTTATTGCATTTAATTAATTTGTACTTATAAATTGTATAATCATGATTAGTGTAGCCTAGTAGTAGAACTGCCATGATGATAACTTAGGATAGCTTGGTTCGATACCGATTTACGACCGTATCGGACAACTCGGACGGGTCATCCACACATCCGAGGACACGAGCACGACTCACACATATGGATTGTCCCCATATGCCCCGTGTCCGACTCGCGGTCGGGTACGGCTTGGCGAACTACTCTTGTGGCGGTGTTTGTGCTTGGGTTAGGAATTTATGGACATGTGTTGTGGTGCACCCTGCGAGGCGGTTATCTTATTAGTATGCATGTTGGCTTGGCGCCCAGTACGCATTGTAGCGCTGCTGGAGACCGGGACTTAGTGGTCTCGGGTTCGAGAGGTTTCCAGTACGCATCGTAGTGCTACTGGAGGCCGAGACTTAGTGTTCTCGGCTATCGACTTGTTTCCAGTACGCATCGTAGTGGTGTTGGTAGCTGAGACTTAGTATTCTCCGTCTGCGATTCTGCGATTCCGTGGTAGGTTGCGCCGAGTGGATTTTAGCCCCAATTCGTAGGGTGCTCCCGTCCAGAATACAAAGAAAACTCTGCCGGATTTTTCTAGAATTCCCGGTTGGGAATTTGGTTCGAAGGATAGGGCAGTGCCATTCCTTTGGTTTGCGGGACTGAACTCATGCATGTTCTTCTTGGTATAGTATCCATGATCTCATTACCTGCTAGGTAGACTCCCGACTAGATTAGTCACCTAGCGTCTTGATCTGTCCTGTCCGTCGGATTATGTAAGGAGAGCGGTTCTACTCGGGTAAGGGTCTGCAACCCTGGTCCTTGTTTGGTTTAAGGGTTGTGGATCTGATCCAGAGTGGTTCACGCAATCCTTGCCTTTTCGACAGTATCACCCATTGGACTCTTGACTCGTGATTCTTCCTTTAGATGGTGTTCTAGTTTAGTTTGTTATCTCATTGTCTGTCCCGTCCGCCAGATTGTGTAAGAAGAGTGGTTCTACTCGGGTGAGGGTCTGCAACCCTGGTCCTTGTTTGGTTTAAGGGTTGTGGATCTGATCCAGAGTGGTTCACACAATCCTTGCCATCATCCGACGGCGTTGATTAAGTGCTGACCCGTGTGTTGGGATTATGATCTGATTCGAGGATTGATTATGAGGAGATATGATATTGAGATAATGATTATGGTAGACTAAGTGAATTCTTAGATAGTGTTGCTAGTTCTTTGGTGATGTTCTAATTTGATCAGATATGTCTTCGAGGACTTTTGGATTTTGGATACTGGTACGAGTGTCTCGCGGAACGAGGAGGATATCGAGGGTATTATTATATAATTTTTACTCGACTTCCCAAACGCCCAATCCGGTACCTTTGTGTATTCCGGTAGTTAGAGAACCTAGTTGATTGCTGCGTCTTGGTAGTTGAGGGGCTTGTTTTCTAGTGGCTTGTGATTATTGTCTAGGAGGATTCTTGTGAGTCTGAGGGCCTAGCATTGTTAGGGGAAATGAGATTGGTATTTGGTGGTTGTCTTTATTGACGTGATATTCACTCCCTCATGGATGGGAGACACTTGATAGATTGATTTGGTGGATAGACCGACTTGATGATTGGAGCTGTAGGCTCCCATATATGCTTGAGATGTTATTATAGTAGAGGTTCTGGTCTTGTACTTGACCTGATATCCATGCCACGATGTGGGCAGATGACTTCTGGTGACTGACAGAGTTGTCCTTGTCCCAGACCTGACTACCTGTATCCGTGCTATAAGTCTAGCTTACCCCGTGAGGTACTGGCCCTGACCTTGCACTGCGGTGCCCTTAGTCTATTGGCACTTTGAGGTGCTACTTCCATGATTATATGGCATTGCGATGCCATCTTGATATTCTGGCTATATCATATGATTACCTGCACGGGTATCTGGTAGTTGGCCTATAGTTTTAGCGTGGTTAGGATTCCTTGCTTGCTTGTTGCATAACACTAAGGATGGATCACAACTGGGACTATAGGTGCCGAGGCTGATTCTTACTTAGCGTTCTCGTACTGAGGTACGACATCTAGGAGGATGAGCATGTGACCACGGCATGTGATTCCGGATAAATGTAGGATTAATCTAGACAACTAAAAAAAATGGTAGAAGCACTGGGAGGGAACGGAATCCCGAGATCGTGCATTATCGGCCGCCACAGGCTCGTCCTGGTGCGTCGGGGTTGGCCGCCACAGATATGGCAGTATCCGACTACTATATGTACTCCTGCTTAGCACGGTGGCCTTCCGAGGGACCGTGCATACCTACCTGCTATGTGTTATTTGGCCTCGCTAGCCCTTGCGGGATATAGCACGATCTGAGGATTCCTATATGGCATTGTTGGGATAACCCAACCACCACATAGACAGCCGTAGACATTTGAGTGGCCGCTTATTTATATAATTGTTTGGCTTGTTGCTTGCTAAGCTGGCTGCCACGTAACGTTGTCCCGGTGCAGTAATTCATTCCCTTGTTCTTGTTTGATGTAGGGATGGGTTACTGTTCCGATGACAGACTACGATCTCCAGTTAGCGATGCAGGCATTAGTGTATGTTAGGATGATTGTGATGATTGTTGAGTTACTTTTGGGAATAACTGAGGAACATGGACTATCGTGGTGCATGATCCAACCCATGTTCTTGTTTGATTGTTGGGTTGGTTATTGTGCTACGATAGGCTATCGACCGAGGTTACGACCAGAATACTTTTAGTTGTTGGATTGTTATCGTGCGTTGGTACCGCACGATCCCTTACCTCATTTACTGTTTTTAGATGCTATTTCTGTTATATTATATCCTGCTGGTTTTCTTCGTCCGTCCTTGAGCCTTCCTTTCTGGTACTTGCTACGGTTGGCCTGACCAACCCTGGATTGTTCCCAGATTGCCTGTGACCGACCATGTGGATCTTCCAGACTTGACTTGGAGGACGTGCTTCAGTTCCTGACCATGAGAGAACTGTGTGGGAAGGTATTCTTGTCTACATTATTTCTTATTGTAGACTCTCTGATTATAATATGAGTATTTCCTGTTTTTCATATGATTATCTCTCTTGTCGTTATTTTATTGATTATTGCCTGTGGATATGAGATCAGATTTAGGCCATAGACTGCTTGCATGCTAGGATACCCAGCAAGATTGACAGCCACGATCGCCGTATGACATTTTATACCTCATACGGAGTAGCTGGCCTAGTCCGTCCCCGTATTTCGGTACTGGGGCGTGACAACAGCATCTACAATTTTAGGTCCTATCTTCCTCTTTTTAGGTTCAGGAATTCCTACCTTAGCTAGACATCCCAAAAATTTGAGGTAATTAATCCTAGGAGTTCGACCTTTCCATAACTCATATGGTGTCTTATCATTAGTCTTCCTGGGTGTCCTATTAAGGATATAACAGGCTGACAATAAGGCTTCTCCCCAAAGATTATCAGGGGCACCTGAGCTGAGAAGCATGGCATTAACCATATCTAACAGAGTGGGATTCTTCCTTTCAGCAACTCCATTGGATTGTGGTGAATAAGGAGCAGTTACCTCATGAATAATTCCGTGTTCTTCACAGAAGTTAGTCATTTCATTTGAGGTATAATCTCCACCACGATCAGATCTAAGGATCTTAATCTTTCTTTCTAATTGGTTCTCAGATTCAGATTTATAGTGTCACGACCCGCACCCAATATTTGTGCATGAGCCGTAGGTACGTCCAGCCTACGCCGCGGTATCGGCGGTAGAACGCTGTCTAGTCATCTCCACAGTTCACAAATACAACCACGCAGTTTATAATCATTTTCACAAAGTAAACCAAATCATAGAGGGGCCAATTTATAAGAATTCTGTAAATAACTTGGAAGGATGGATAATGAGTAATCTGAAGAACCCCCAATATCAAAATGTATCAAATGTCACAACCTCCCAGAAAAGTAATGTACTAAACATCAACTCATGAGTCTCAAATAAGAAATACAACTAAAAGTCTCAACTGAACAAACTATGAAACTAATGATATAAGACTACTGGAAGCCATCTGTAGCAGGCAAGTCTGCATAAGTAGCCTCCAACTCGTCCTGTGCACCGAAGTCGGGATCTGCAGTGTGCTCATAATAGGTAGTACAAAAGTCCTCTAACTCATCACCTAAAATGTTGGTTATCCAGTCAGGATTGGAACAAGCACACAAGCTGAAATACTATCCTCAACATAATAGAATCGACAGTACATGAATATATGACATATGTAAAAAGAAAACTGAACAGTAATATGATGACATGGTGTATCTAGAATAAGACGAGAGTCACATAATAATATGTCAACTGGAAAGAATATGAGAGCATAGTGACATGTCAAATGGTGAAAATAGTAAAAGATGAACTATCTAAGTGAATTGAAATATCTGTTTCGACATGTGAACGGCTATGGGGTAAATCAGGTGCACTGCACGTGCCGTGTGCAGCGGCTAGCATTCACGAAAGATACTGGAATAGAATGGGAAGTTCACACGTCTACTAGGATATTTCCCCTCCCAACCAGTACTCATGAACCTAAATAAGTCACGAAAAAGAAGCTAAACAAGAGTATAATAAATGGGGTTCATGACTCTCACTCGTGTGTCCATCGTGTCATCAAGCAAAAGAACATATGACCATTTGCTGCACAAAACCATCAGAATTGGAAGTAGAACAGAAAGTGTACTTGCCTGTCGTCTTGAGCTGCGAATACCAACTGGGTGCTGGATCAAAGTTCAAGTAACCTATATTATGAATCAATTTCTAATCAACAGCTGAATTTAATCAAGGAGTCTACTATAACTATTATATTTACCCTTGCACAAAGTGGTCTTAATGGTTTAAGGTTAGTTTACACTAATTCCCACTCCAATTTCTCTTGTCTTAGTATTACTGGGTGGGAACACTGTCCTACTGTCAGTTCTACCAAATCTTGACTATATGTGTATACCCTTGTTACCCAAATTCCTATTCTCTTGGTGGCACCTACTCTCTTGTTCTGTTATACAGGTATTGGTATAGTTTTACCTATTCTCTAGTACTCCCATTGCTAACCAACAAAAGCAACCTTCTTATAGTTAATGCAATGCTACTAGGGATTTAAAGGCATAATATAGTTTAGCCTCATACCCTCTGCACTTTATGGTGTGTATCAGATAAATACAAGAGCTTAAATCCATCCAAGTATACTGGCACACAGCAAGTAAAAGAGAGCAGCAGCATACCACCACATACTACTGGTATTAGTTTAACCCCAAGCAATCCAACCTCAAGACAAAGTATTTATGCACTAGTTGTTTTACTAAAAGGCAATATACCAGCTTGCAGGATGTAAAATAGAGTATGCACTGGCAGATAATTTTAAGGAACTTGACACCTATCCTGTACAATAGAGGTTGGGCATTCTTTGGCTCTATTCTGCAGATTGAGATGTGATTGAATTGTACCCCAAGAGTAACATTCAATTAATTTACTCAAGCATTTAGACCATGGACAGGGTAACCTTCAGCTTGGTTATGACTATATGTGTGAGGGCTGAAATATTAGGAAAGCAGTACAAAAATGATGTTGGGACTGACTTTTCATAGCTTAAACAGTGACTCCCATCGATACAAGGGCCTGGACAAAGAGTAAATGGGTATGGACTGATCTTATGATGCAGGGCATAAATAATTCGAAAGGAAAGACTACATAACTATCTACTGTAATTGGAACTAGAAGGGACAGGAGCTGACCCAAGGATGTAGCTACCCTCTACTGCCAGGTACCCTGTGTGCAAAATCGACCAATCACCCAAAACAGTGGGTTGATATTCTTGGCAGAAGGTCTAGTTAAACTCATATTAATTGACTCGAGCCCCTACCTGAATTTAAATACCATGTTCTTCGATGGCAAAGATTGAGTTCCAGAGGGAACTGATGCAACCTCTGATGGTCATCACCCTATATGCAGGACATAAATAGTGTGGGGTACATTGCAACGTAGTGTGCTCTGATACTTGGCGTATCAGAGGGTGTTGTAGAGCATGCATTTGTGGACAGATGCAGTGTGGAAACAAAATTAAGGGTTAAATCTGGGTTCAAGCTTAGATTAATAAAGCAACAATCAACTAGGTACTGTACAAGTGCAGGGCAGTGATCAATTATATACACCAAGCCCCAAATCATCCCGCATCAGATACTCTTATGTGCCATCCTGTCTTTCTATGTCAAGCACATAAAGGCCCAGGCCAGGGCATTACCTATTGGCTACACACCACAGTTTTTTTTCAATGGTAATTGCTCTATATGTGTTAGTGTTCAAATGTGTCTTGTACCTCAATGTAGTAAAGCAAGGGGTCTGGAACAGTTGAATGAAACTGGGGCTTAGTTTAAGCCATTGACTGCTACCACAAGGCTGGCCATCCAAAACTCTACTCTATGATACATCATTCTAAGACACATATCCTATTTGTATGCACACCCTCATAAGGCAGGGAATGGTGTTCAGTGAAGCAATATCTTAGGGCAATGTCTGATATCAAATCAGGTGTCACATTTATACTTGGCTATGCAATTTGTGAGCCTGTAGTTCAGTACTTGTGTATGGACTGGACACTAATGACTAACCTGCTGCCCTGCATCTGTAAGGGTAGGTTCTTAATGGATCCAAGTATGTTGCCAGGTTAAGTTGTGTAAAAGGCTAAGGTATTGACATTCCTAGATGGAAGAGGAACTAAGCAGCAGACTGACTTAGGCATTAGTCTATGTTTTCATCACAAATTCAAATGGAGATCTTGTGGTCTACTCGATTCCTGGTGCCTGCACAACCTGCCATTTGTTTGTCCCCGCAGTGCTTCCTGAGTCATAGATGTATGTCCTGCAGACCAATGTATCAGGGCAACTGTACCATAAATTGATACCTAAGTCTCCAGTTCAACCTTTCTGTATGTAGGTCACCACCTACATTCAAAGATGAAGGAGGACAGAACACTATCTAAACTGAAAAGAGATAATTTAGGGAATGGCCAATGGTCTGAGCAACTGGGTTATGAACGAACTTATCATGTTCAGTCACAGGACAGAATAATGATCCATATGAGGACTGAATATCCATATCTTAATCAGTGAAGAATATAAGCTGCATATATGGAAAGGGATTAATCTCTATATGAGCAAGGAACTAGACATCTACTAATACTTGACTATCAGATTTCCCTTCTGAAATCGGGACTCCTATGTATTCATTCAAAAGCATTGGGTGGCAGGACACCATGGTGTTCGATTTACGGGTCTGCCTTATGATTCCCTGGTTTCGACATTAGCTCGAACACCTACCCTTCTGTCCTTATTGTTGATTTTAATGACCACAATGGCAAGCCTATATACAGATCACATCGAAGAAATCAAAGGTACGGGGTCAGAACTCACCTGTCGAGTGTTGGTTGCTCCTAAGCTTCGGCAAATCCTTCGAGGCAGAGCAAGACAACTGGTGGCTGAGAAATTAGGGTTCGGGAAGGAAAGGGTCTCTGCTCCCTTGAATTTATACTAAGGGTTTGCGTGGTCGAGGAGATAGAATCAAATTTCTAATCCTTATCAAGCAGTGTTTTGAATTCGATACTTCCCTGGATTTGAATCCTGGTCCTGGCCATTTTAAGTTTAAACTTGAAGTTTGCAACATAGCCCTCCCCATTTGAATAATGGCAAAGCAACCCTATCTCCATTACTTTTGATAGTAATGTTAGGTGTATGAATTATATTTATATATATATATAATTCTTCAATCCTTAAGCCTTAGTTAATAATTTAGCAAGAGAAATAAGAAAATAGAATTTCGGGTCAAGGGCTTACAAATCAACCCTCCTTAAAATAATTTCGTCCTCGAAATTAAAGGTAAATACAAGGGTAAAATTGTACCTCAAGTCTCAAAAAGATGAGGATAGCGCTCTCGCATCTCGTCTTCTCTCTCCCACGTGGATTCGTTCAGAGAATGGTGCCTCCCCCAGTCGAGACTTTATAGGTGTTATTTAAGGGCTTAGTGACAATGCTATGTCTAAAAGTAAAAGTTGCAGGTATGAAGCTATGACTGGCTCTAGAATCAAAATGGCTGAAAAGATTTAAGGAGAACAGAACCTGCATTCACATTAGGAGGTACTAGTGTCTTTTCGACCGCCATGGCATAAGCTCTGCCCTGCTGGTGCTGGCCGAAACGCTGCTGCTGTGTGGGCAGGGGTCCCCTCTGCTGCTGGGGTATCGTCGGCCTCGTCGGTGCTCCTGGAACAGGAGCAGTCCCCTGTGCTGAACGGGGTGGTGCTAAAGTGCACTCTCGTAACTGATGTGCACTCGAACCACAGAATAGGCATGCTCCGAGTCGCTTCCTGCATACCTCCCATGTATGTCCTGGCTTCTTGCAGTAGCCGCAGGGGGTAGTCGTCTGTCTGGGCTGGCTCTGCTGGTGCTGGTAATGGGGCTGTGGTTGCTGCTGCTGAACCACGGTCTTCCCTGGGGGATTGGATCGTTTTGCCGACCCGGACTGGCTGTTGCCTCCTCCGTAAGTGTCTCGATCCCTCTTCTGTTTGTGCTTCAGCTCTTTCTCTACGTCTTGTGCAACTTTCAAGATCTTCTCATATGTGGTGGCTTGGCTGGTGGCTACGGCTATACGGATCTCATGTGATAGCCCCTTCCTGAACTTCTTGGCCTTGGCTGCAGGAGTCAAGGCGTCTGCAAATCGACTGAGTCGGGAGAACTTGGCAGAGTACTCGTCAATGGATAGGTTGCCTTGTTCGAGGCTCTCGAACTCGTTCTCCAATTCTTCGCGAGCTGCTTCAGGGTAAAACTTTGTCTTGAATAGTTCTTTGAATTCCTCCCAGGTCACATCCGGCGCTGTGAACCGGGCTCATCCCTGTACCACATACAGGCGATGTCATAGAGCTGCATGCTCGCATTATCAACCTTCTGGTCTTCGGGGATTCGGGCCCTCCGGAGGTTGCGGTCCATATTCTCTAACCAGTCATCGGCGTAGAGAATTCCCTCCGTACCTTTGAATTCCCAGGGCCTGAGATCTGTAAAGTTTTTGGAGGTACCGGGGCGCAGTGGAGGAGCCTCCCTAGCCTGAAGAGCCTCGCGAAAGACGTCAGCCTGTCGGTTTTGGGAGTTCATGATCTGCTGGACGATCCCGAAGAAGGCAACATTATCCAGTGCAGGAGGTGGTGGGGACAGAACTGGTACCGGATGCGGAAGGGGTGCTGCCTGTTGGAAAGGTACAGGCTGGTGGAAGGGTGCTGGTGATGGGATTGGCGAAGTGAACTGAGGAGGTGGCGGAATATCATCACGGCGAAATCTCGTAGCCTGCAGCTGAGGAGTCTCGCCTAAGTAGGTGAAGTGACCTCCGTGAGTCGGTGGGGTTCCATTCGTGGTGGACCCACCAACGTTGGCTGGGGTGTTCGGGTGAGCGGGGTTCCTGCCTTGATCCATCTAACTGCCACAAAGTAAAACTGTTAGTTGGTATGAAGATTCAAACAGGATGCAGATCAAAGGAATAATGGAGATCAAATGTAGAATTCAATAACGATGTTAACATGTGGAGATGGTCCTTAAAGTTTACTCCTACTCGCAGGCCTGCAGTAGTACATCTAAGTTGAGTACTACCACAAGTTTTGCTGTGTTTTGCGAAATCTGACCTGCATGGGCCACCATAAAAATGTGTCACGACCCGCACCCAATATTTGTGCATGAGCCGTGGGTACGTCCAGCCTACGCCGCGGTATCGGCGGTAGAACGCTGTCTAGTCATCTCCACAGTTCACAAATACAACCACGCAGTTTATAATCATTTTCACAAAGTAAACCAAATCATAGAGGGGCCAATTTATAAGAATTCTGTAAATAACTTGGAAGGATGGATAATGAGTAATCTGAAGAACCTCCAATATCAAAATGTATCAAATGTCACAACCTCCCAGAAAAGTAATGTACTAAACATCAACTCATGAGTCTCAAATAAGAAATACAACTAAAAGTCTCAACTGAACAAACTATGAAACTAATGATATAAGACTACTGGAAGCCATCTGTAGCAGGCAAGTCTGCATAAGTAGCCTCCAACTCGTCCTGTGCACCGAAGTCGGGATCTGCAGTGTGCTCATAATAGGTAGTACAAAAGTCCTCTAACTCATCACCTAAAATGTTGGTTATCCAGTCAGGATTGGAACAAGCACACAAGCTGAAATACTATCCTCAACATAATAGAATCGACAGTACATGAATATATGACATATGTAAAAAGAAAACTGAACAGTAATATGATGACATGGTGTATCTAGAATAAGACGAAAGTCACATAATAATATGTCAACTGGAAAGAATATGAGAGCATAGTGACATGTCAAATGGTGAAAATAGTAAAAGACGAACTATCTAAGTGAATTGAAATATCTGTTTCGACATGTGAACGGCTATGGGGTAAATCAGGCGCACTGCACGTGCCGTGTGCAGCGGCTAGCATTCACGAAAGACACTGGGATAGAATGGGAAGTTCACACGTCTACTAGGATATTTCCCCTCCCAACCAGTACTCATGAACCTAAATAAGTCACGAAAAAGAAGCTAAACAAGAGTATAATAAATGGGGTTCATGACTCTCACTCGTGTGTCCATCGTGTCATCAAGCAAAAGAACATATGACCATTTGCTGCACAAAACCATCAGAATTGGAAGTAGAACAAAAAGTGTACTTGCCTGTCGTCTTGAGCTGCGAATACCAACTGGGTGCTGGATCAGAGTTCAAGTAACCTATATTATGAATCAATTTCTAATCAACAGCTGAATTTAATCAAGGAGTCTACTATAACTATTATATTTACCCTTGCACAAAGTGGTCTTAATGGTTTAAGGTTAGTTTACACTAATTCCTACTCCAATTTCTCTTGTCTTAGTATTACTGGGTGGGAACACTGTCCTACTGTCAGTTCTACCAAATCTTGACTATATGTGTATACCCTTGTTACCCAAATTCCTATTCTCTTGGTGACACCTACTCTCTTGTTCTGTTATACAGGTATTGGTATAGTTTTACCTATTCTCTAGTACTCCCATTGCTAACCAACAAAAGCAACCTTCTTATAGTTAATGCAATGCTACTAGGGATTTAAAGGCATAATATAGTTTAGCCTCATACCCTCTGCACTTTATGGTGAGTATCAGATAAATACAAGAGCTTAAATCCATCCAAGTATACTGGCACACAGCAAGTAAAAGAGAGCAGCAGCATACCACCACATACTACTGGTATTAGTTTAACCCCAAGCAATCCAACCTCAAGACAAAGTATTTATGCACTAGTTGTTTTACTAAAAGGCAATATACCAGCTTGCAGGATGTAAAATAGAGTATGCACTGGCAGATAATTTTAAGGAACTTGACACCTATCCTGTACAATAGAGGTTGGGCATTCTTTGGCTCTATTCTGCAGATTGAGATGTGATTGAATTGTACCCCAAGAGTAACATTCAATTAATTTACTCAAGCATTTAGACCATGGATAGGGTAACCTTCAGCTTGGTTATGACTATATGTGTGAGGGCTGAAATATTAGGAAAGCAGTACAAAAATGATGTTGGGACTGACTTTTCATAGCTTAAACAGTGACTCCCATCGATACAAGGGCCTGGACAAAGAGTAAATGGGTATGGACTGATCTTATGATGCAGGGCATAAATAATTCGAAAGGAAAGACTACATAACTATCTACTGTAATTGGAACTAGAAGGGACAGGAGCTGACCCAAGGATGTAGCTACCCTCTACTGCCTGGTACCCTGTGTGCAAAATCGACCAATCACCCAAAACAGTGGGTTGATATTCTTGGCAGAAGGTCTAGTTAAACTCATATTAATTGACTCGAGCCCCTACCTGAATTTAACTACCATGTTCTTTGATGGCAGAGATTGAGTTCCAGAGGGAACTGATGCAACCTCTGATGGTCATCACCCTATATGCAGGACATAAATAGTATGGGGTACATTGCAACGTAGTGTGCTCTGATACTTGGCGTATCAGAGGGTGTTGTAGAGCATGCATTTGTGGACAGATGCAGTGTGGAAACAAAATTAAGGGTTAAATCTGGGTTCAAGCTTAGATTAATAAAGCAACAATCAACTAGGTACTGTACAAGTGCAGGGCAGTGATCAATTATATACACCAAGCCCCAAATCATCCCGCATCAGATACTCTTATGTGCCATCCTGTCTTTCTATGTCAAGCACATAAAGGCCCAGGCCAGGGCATTACCTATTGGCTACACACCACAGTTTTTTTTCAATGGTAATTGCTCTATATGTGTTAGTGTTCAAATGTGTCTTGTACCTCAATGTAGTAAAGCAAGGGGTCTGGAACAGTTGAATGAAACTGGGGCTTAGTTTAAGCCATTGACTGCTACCACAAGGCTGGCCATCCAAAACTCTACTCTATGATACATCATTCTAAGACACATATCCTATTTGTATGCACACCCTCATAAGGCAGGGAATGGTGTTCAGTGAAGCAATATCTTAGGACAATGTCTGATATCAAATCAGGTGTCACATTTATACTTGGCTATGCAATTTGTGAGCCTGTAGTTCAGTACTTGTGTATGGACTGGACACTAATGACTAACCTGCTGCCCTGCATCTGTAAGGGTAGGTTCTTAATGGATCCAAGTATGTTGCCAGGTTAAGTTGTGTAAAAGGCTAAGGTATTGACATTCCTAGATGGAAGAGGAACTAAGCAGCAGACTGACTTAGGCATTAGTCTATGTTTTCATCACAAATTCAAATGGAGATCTTGTGGTCTACTCGATTCCTGGTGCCTGCACAACCTGCCATTTGTTTATCCCCGCAGTGCTTCCTGAGTCATAGATGTATGTCCTGCAGACCAATGTATCAGGGCAACTGTACCATAAATTGATACCTAAGTCTCCAGTTCAACCTTTCTGTATGTAGGTCACCACCTACATTCAAAGATGAAGGAGGACAGAACACTATCTAAACTGAAAAGAGATAATTTAGGGAATGGCCAATGGTCTGAGCAACTGGGTTATGAACGAACTTATCATGTTCAGTCACAGGACAGAATAATGATCCATATGAGGACTGAATATCCATATCTTAATCAGTGAAGAATATAAGCTGCATATATGGAAAGGGATTAATCTCTATATGAGCAAGGAACTAGACATCTACTAATACTTGACTATCAGATTTCCCTTCTGAAATCGGGACTCCTATGTATTCATTCAAAAGCATTGGGTGGCAGGACACCATGGTGTTCGATTTACGGGTCTGCCTTATGATTCCCTGGTTTCGACATTAGCTCGAACACCTACCCTTCTGTCCTTATTGTTGATTTTAATGACCACAATGGCAAGCCTATATACAGATCACATCGAAGAAATCAAAGGTACGGGGTCAGAACTCACCTGTCGAGTGTTGGTTGCTCCTAAGCTTCGGCAAATCCTTCGAGGCAGAGCAAGACAACTGGTGGCTGAGAAATTAGGGTTCGGGAAGGAAAGGGTCTCTGCTCCCTTGAATTTATACTAAGGGTTTGCGTGGTCGAGGAGATAGAATCAAATTTCTAATCCTTATCAAGCAGTGTTTTGAATTCGATACTTCCCTGGATTTGAATCCTGGTCCCGGCCATTTTAAGTTTAAACTTGAAGTTTGCAACATAGCCCTCCCCATTTGAATAATGGCAAAGCAACCCTATCTCCATTACTTTTGATAGTAATGTTAGGTGTATGAATTATATTTATATATATATATAATTCTTCAATCCTTAAGCCTTAGTTAATAATTTAGCAAAAGAAATAAGAAAATAGAATTTCGGGTCAAGGGCTTACATATAGACCTTGAATCTGTCTAGAACTTCATCTTTGGTCTTAAGGAGATAGGTATAACAATACTTTGAATGATCATCAATAAAAGTGACAAAGTATTTTCTACCTCCTCGGGTTAAAACCCTATTGGAATCACAAACATCACTATGGATAAGTTCTAGGAGTTCAGAGTCCCTATGGACAGATTTGAAAGGTAATCTAGTATGTTTGGCTTGAACACATATCTCACATTTGTGTTCATCGTCTATAGGAGTCTTAGGGATAAGATCTAAGTTCATCATCCTTTTGATAGATCCTAAGTTCACATGACCTAATCTACCATGCCAAACATTTGATGATTCAACATTTGCTACAAAAGAAGGATTTGAACTTTAATTCATAGTACTTAAAACAAAAAGTCCATCTTTCACAAATCCTTTTCCAATAAACAGATCATTCTTAGAGAAAACTACTTTATTGGCCTCCATTACAATTTTGTATCCTGAGGATACAAGAAGGAATCCACTAACAAGGTTTCTTCTGACAGACGGCACATGAAGCACATCATGGAGAGGTAGAATTTTTTCTGATGTCATCTTCAGATTTATTCTTCCTCTTCCTACAATCTGTGCTGTTGAGCCATCTCCTAGGGTCACACCTCCTCCACTCGATTCATGATAGTTTGAAAAACTAGAGCGATAAAAAAAATGTAAACATTTGCTCCAGAATCCAACCACCAATCATCTGAATGGTAAGAAATGTTTACTATAGGTTGATAGCTTACAGACCTGAAGAAGCTAGAAAACCCATTCAGAGTCATGTTAGCATCTGGTTTGTTAGAGCAATTCCCTTTGAAGGAGGTCTCCTTGGTGATTAGGCTTGGGTTTGCCATGAATTTCTATAGGGTTTACTCAATAAGGATGGTTTAAGCTAAAAATTAATTGTTTAAATGATTTTTGTAATTTACCTTTAAAATTTTGGTTTTTCAAGTTTTGATAAGATTGGGATAGCTGTAGGGGCCGGATCCCAGCAAGCGGAGGTTCACTAGGAACACTTAAGTACCGATCGCTTAGGCGATTTTTCGCCTTGTTGACAGAAGGGCCCTTTCGGCTTGTATCCAAACAAATCTCTACTTTAAAACTTTAAAATTAAAGGAATTTACTAAATCAATAAACTGTTTACTTTAGCCTAAATTAAAGTATTGAGTAAGAAAAAAAAACTAGTATTTGACAAAATGTAGTAACACAATAATTTTGTCTAAGGTGTCAATTTCTAAAATTAGTCTTATGAAGCAACAATTGTTATATAACTAATAACAATATATATGTAACTAATGTGACAATTATTAAACAATTTCTATTAACAACGACTAACCAAAATTTGTTGAACAATACCCTAATTGAATGAGGACAAATATATATATATATATGAATATATGTCTAGCAATTATTTAATGAATATTGGAAGAACTATATGAAGTTAATAGTTACCAGTAACAAATAATTTGTTGAGTATATTTAACAGAGCTAAATTGGAATAGAACCTAAACTATATTAAGAGCAAATTGTCTAGCAAGTAATCTCTTGTATGAATAAGACAAGAAAAAATTTATTGTTGACTATGACAGCAAGTACTTGTTAAGAAAATTTAATGGATATTTATTAAGAAAGTTGACAGTAGAAAATTCTTAATAAATATTAATGAATATTTATTAAGAAAGTTAACAGTAGAAAATTCTTAATAAATATTAATGAATATTTATTGACAGAGACAATTGGTTAATAGAGACAATTGGTAAATAAATGTTAATGAAAGCTTGTTAACTAACAGCAAAGATAGTTGTGTAGCAGTATATGTTAACGGAAGCACCCAAAATGTATGGATAGAGACAATTTTTTCTCTATTGTCAAAACATTAACAGAAGCAAACAAGTTTGCTAATTTGTTAATAGAGACAGTTGGTAAATAAATATTATCATAAGCAAATATTTAAACTAATTGTCTAAATGTTAACAATAATAGACAAATAATTTTTACAAAGCAACTCTTTAAACAAGGAAAATATATATATATTTGTAAAGCTTCTTAACAGAAGCTTGTAAAAATTTAAACGAGCCAAAATATATAGAAAAAAGGACAATATTTAAACAAGCAAATAATTTTGACAAAACAACTATTTAGACAATTGTGTAAACGAAGCTTGTTAACAGAAGCTATCAAACAGAAGCATGCTAAGAGTAGTTTGCAAACAAAAGGTTGCTAACAATAGTTTGCAAACAGAGGCTTGAGAAAAAAATATGTGAAGTACTATAGCAAACAGAAACACAAAGTGTGAAGTAGTAGCAAGTTTTGAACAATAACAATTGTTAAAGTAGCAAACAAAAACAAGCAAGGAATGTTAACAGAAGCAAATATAAGTGATAACAATAGATGTTATCAGAGGTTTGTTAAATTTGACAGTAGCCACTTTTTAACCGCACGAAATATTAACCGAAATAAATTGATAATTTGTTAATAGTAGCAAATTTAACAAATTAGAATAGAAAATCCTAGCTAACTCTTAGATTGTTGGAAATTCTTCTTTATACTCCGTTTTTAAAACTGCAATAAAATAAAATAATTAAAATTGTTACCGGCCTCCGGAAAAGTCGTGCACGTAGCACTGCCCTAAGAGTTAGCTCGGGTCTATTGCAGACCGCATCCGAACGCTCCTAGTGGTAAAATTTTCGCTCCACCGGAATCTCTTTGCCGCACACGACTTGGAGAGAGTGACCCCGACTTAGCTCTGCCCAGAGCAACAATTGACGAACAGTATTTGGAAAGAGACGATGAATTTAGAAGGAGAGTTTCGCAATCATCTTTTTTCATGTCAAAGAGAGGAGGAGGAAACCTCATTATATAGGCTATTGCCAAAGGATGGAATAATGAGGATATTAAAATAGTCTATTAAATTTTAACGTTACAAAAATTGTAGCACATGATAAAAATGTGATACATTGAATCTGGACATGATTCAAACATTCAAAAGTTATAGAATAAATAAATTGTAACGGTTGAAAATAAATGATGAAAAAAAATTATTTTTGTAAATAGTAGCAACAGCTACAACAATAATTACCCCTATCGATCATGCAATAGTCATCTTCCCCCCAGCACCTGTATTTAAATAGCCAACCAACCAAAACTTTTCTATTTTTGTTCGACTTTTCAGATATTTTAGTTGAACACATACTCTAGGTAACAGATTTCCAAAATTTCAAATACAGATACAAAATATCATAGCTTATGATGTTTTGTATATATAAAAAAATGACATATGTGCGATGGCATTTTCTTTCATTTACAAAAAAAAAAAATTGCCATATGCTACGACGTATTTTTTGATTTTTCATATGATTTTTTAAAATAAAAGGCCATAGCCTATGACATTTTTTGTTGGAAAAGTTGTTGCAACTTTTTCACTAAACTCCTCTAACAGATACTAGTTTTACATAAAAACCTACCATTCTTACATCCAATATTTTCATTTTATTTTATTTATTTGTGTTATTTTTTTCTGTTTTAGGATTGGACTGTGAGAAAAATGTATTTATTTTTATTTGGTTTTGCATTTTTTTTTTCTATTCTTGGGTTGAGTTGTGAGAAAATGTACAACAAACATATATAAGAAAAGACAGTTGTATATTTTTTCGCTAACCCTAGCACAGATGGAGTTTGTATACAAGGTCGAAATATCTACAATATTTTTACAATAAAATACGAACACATAAAAATTCAGTTACACCACAACCGAAAAACTGACGACCCCCGTTAATAGATCCAGATATATTGTTTAGGGGAGGGCATGTCAAAATTTAGCCACAATGGCAGGATTTTGCAAGAAAAAAAATTTAGACGAAAGCATAACTTCGTCCCTGACAGCTCTTAAAAGACGTAACATCAACGTTATTCCTGAAAATATATTATCTTTTTAAATTTAAAAAAATGCACAAATAAAAAAAAAAAAAATTGGATGAGATAATGGTAGATTTTATTTCAGTATCATGATAGGGATTAAGTAAAAAATTGTAAAAACTTTTAGAACAAATAGGCATAGTTATTATTATTATTATTATTATTATTATTATTATTGTAAATCAAGGAAGACCTATAGGCTAGAGCGTTTTTTTTGTTTTCTAAATTAAAAAATGACAAAGTTATGTCGTTTTATATGTGTATTTGTGATTTTAACTTGTTATTTCATAACCCATATCATCTCTAAAGTTTGTTACCATGTAGAAAAATTCGTTGAGCGTATGATTATAAATTCAGACACGTCCAATCAATTAGGGAAATGTTTGATTTGTGATCAGAGTTTAATCTTGACTAAGAAGAAGCGCTAGTTATGTGCTTAACACATAGAAACCTAGCTGGAGCCGATCGGAGGGAAAAGATGCTCAATATATATTAGGTTTCGTCTACTTCAAAGCTGTAACGCGCTAAGCAAGTTTCCCTATGGACTAATGCTATATCAATAATTTTGTAGCTACTCGGATCTAACCCAAAAAAAAAAAAATGTTGTTGCCAAGCTCTAACTGGTTGGAATTTTTTTATTTCTCCTTTCCCTTTCTCAATTGAGTTTTACGCACCAAACAAATCATGTGGCATACATAACACTACTAATTTGTTTTTTTTGTTTTTTTGTTTTATTTTTTTCCGTGCAGATTCAAATTATGCTACATTCATCAGACTTCTGATATTGTGGGATCGTGGATGAAACGGCCGCATGTCCACACGGTATTTCATCATTGTCATTGTACGATTTGTACACACTGGCACTCTCGCAGTCGTACACGAAATAATGGACGTCCACGGACCGGTCGCATCCGCTCGATCGTACACACAAGACGAGATAACTTTTCTAATCCCGTGTCCGTCGAGACACATTCACGGACCGGTCGCATCCGTACGAACGCTCGCTCGAGGCAAGGTAACGTGCACGAATCCAGTGGACTTATTTCTGTAGCTCAGAATATTGTTATTTTCATCAGACCTCTGATGCGTGCAAACATGGATGCCCCGAATCGCATGCTCTGCACAAGACTTCTCATCATCTCCCATACCTAACACTACTCGAATCAACAAGAACAATAATATTTTACCAACTTCTTGATTAGGAACATAGATTAATATTTGGAAGTTGGGACATACTTTACGTACCTAACTTTTTCAAAGGAACCTACCTAGCTAGGGCTAGCTAGCTAAAGACCTCTAGACTGAACTTTTGAGGCACATGGTTGGGTTTGTTCTTTTGCTATGAATTTCCTTCCTTAGTTTGACTAATGACCTAAATCACCTAATAGTTCAAAACAAACTGTCAATTGTAAATTATGTTGTGTTTAGTGCATTAATCAGTGGCCCACTCACATTGATAAGATTGTTAGATGCAGACAAACAAACCGCGGTTGAGTGATTTAACAATTGTGGGGGGCCGGAGGGGTACAAGCACCGTCTCCACCGGCCAAAAATTTCTTAGGGTTTGGTGGAGGAGGACTCCTAATTGTCAAATTATCATCAATGGCATTGCATGCCAAGAAAGCTGTTTAATGAAGAAAATTTGGTAGTGATCGAAGGATAAAACAATATTGCCAAAGGAGGGAAACAAAAATTCCGAGGGAAGTAGGCTGAGGTAGACTAGAGCCATGTTAGCAATCACCCGAATAAAACCCGTTTTCGTATCGTTCAGAAACGTATAATACTTGCGTACTTTTGAACGGTTCAAATCAGTACGTTAATTTTGAAACATGCAAAGCTTTAAACGTGTTACGTATAAATTATTGAAAAATTTGGCACAAAAAAAAACGTGGTGGGAACCTGTTTAATGAACCAAATTTAACAATATATTTAAGAATGTAAAGTTTCTAATCTCAATGTTTTTACTTTTCGAATATTTGACCGAATTTTTTAACATAGTTTATTTGCACTGAGTCGATTTATAATCGTACTTTTGGCGTCCCGAATTTTTTCCATTTGTCAAATTACTAACAAGGGACTAAGTAGGCTGATATGGGCTCACTCGTATGGAAGAAAAAGAAAAATTAGATAGGTTCCAACCCTCCCCAGCCTCGACGTGGTTCCGCAATTGATCTTGTTGTCATCGGTAAGTTTTAAATTTGGATCTCTATGGTCGGAATTCTCTAGCCAATATTTTGTAATGATAGTGATGTAAAAAAAGAAAAGAAAAATATATTAGATATTGATATATATATGCACATGGTCGTTTCTGAATATAGGTAAGTTGTGCAATCGTACGGGATCCCCAAAATCGAAAGGTCCTAAAGTTCTTAACTTTCGTATATATTATTAATATAAATTTTTTATTTTAGATTTAGGCCTATCGTATTTTTTAGAAACTATATGGGTCCTTAGAATGTCAAAAAATATCCTTTTTTATATATAAAAAAGGTCCATTTTTAACATTTGTACAAAGTCATAAACAGTCATGTATATTTATATAGAATATTGGACACAAAATTGTCAAAAACTGGATATAGTTACTTATAAGAAACATGAAGGTAAATTAGCTCGTAAACTTCTATTGCTTATTATTTTGTTTGCATGTATATACATTTCTTTTTCGTAATCTATTATATAGATGTACTAGTTTGTGTTTATGTCGAAAAAATGTTTTAGCCTATAAGTAAAATAGGAATATTTTTGGTCGCTTTTACGTCAAATATAGCCTTAAAAAAGTTGTGTTTAGTTCTGAACCAATTGCTTACTATAGTTCTTTATTTCGGGTGAGGAGTGTTGAGCCACCAATATATATTGCAATGTTAGCTATTGAATCATTCTCAAAGTTTCCAATTTAACGCAACATTTCACAGTACGAAGAATAGTTGACACTTGTGATTGTGTATTAGGCAGTGTTTTAGTCCGGCTCGTGAGCAAGTAGTTTTTCGGATTGATTTAATATTGATCCAATATTTTTTAAAAATTAATATTAAAAAAAAAAGTATCTATAAGAGATTGAACTTGAATCGTTTAAGTTAATTTAGTGATTAAACCAGTTTGATTCGATTCAATGTCTTGGTCGGATCAATTTCCGGTCCGTTTTGTAAAACACTGGACGTTACTATTTTTGAAAGCGGTATGGGTTTGAAACGTAAGGTTTGACAGTTAGTCTCATTTTTGCAGCAAAATATTTATATGGAGTTAAAATCTTTAACATTTTCTGAGAATACATGAACAAATTCTTGTATTTGTTCTAAACCACAGGTAAACGGTCCGAGCTATCTAGTCTAATGGTATTAGAGCGGACACTAGGAGGGACCGGCAAGATTCGAGTCCCCCAATTATATGTGACTGGGATTTCAAGAAAAAAAAACCCACAGATAAACGTATTATTATAGTTAACATATATTCCACTATATAATGATGCTTCAAAACGGCTCAAAAGTGAGCCGTCTAAGCCGTCATTATATCACAGTCTATTTTATTTTAAAAAAATTAATTATGTAAAAAATTGTTGAAAAAAATAAAAATTTGTCAACATGGAAAATTGAACTCAACCAAACAAGAAAAATATCTTTCACTTTAACCACATGAGTTAGAAGAGACATTTAACTATAATTGAATAATATTCTTATTATATGTATAAAGTACGTGCATTTATACTAATATTTTATAAAAATACTATCGCAAGCAAGCATAGTTCGTTAATTATGTGTTGATGTGAAAGATACTAAGACAAAATTAACAGTAAACTTTTGAAACAGTTACCACGTGCTTTCAGAAATTCTTTTAAAATAGAGTTGTTTTCTAATTTTATGTTCCTAAGCTTCAATTACTTAATAAATTACTAAATAAATTTATAATTTTTTTTTCTTTCAACAAAATAAGCATAAACAATTAACCATAATAAATAAACCTAAATTTGATATAACTTTGTACTTGTTTGCTTTTTAGGGATAAGTCCGGCAAAACTTTAAACTTACACAATTGTCATTTACTTAGGGCAACCTAGCATGGTCTGCCCTGACTCAGGACAGACCAAAAAAGTGTCCAGGGTCCAAAAAATTTGAAGGAAACCAAAAAATCAAATTATATATATATAATCTTTAATAGTATTTAAATACTAGTACGTGTACAACATAACATATTGATTTATTGATTTTTTTTACTTTCACCTTCTATGTAAAAGAGGATATGGGTTCAAGGCTTAGTAGCATTGACATTCTTTTAAAAAGATAAAATTTCAGTTTTTATATATTTTTTTACGAGGGTATCATTTACTTTTATTTTTCTGAATATCTAAAAACTTTGAACCTGTGCACTATCTCTCAAATTTAGTGCAACCTACAAGCGGTTAAAGCAGCAGATGACCATGTCCCTAAGGCACTAGTCTAGTAGTTGTGTGGGAGACTGTCCGAGCATAGATCTCTTGTTCGAATTCTTCTCCGGACGGTTGGGTGATTTTAGGCCACGGTTCAACTTAGAAAAAGGACACCTAAAAAAAAAATAACCCTTCAAAACCAGTTTATAATAAAGATCAATAGACAACTAAAATAAATTTTGGGGTCACTACAGTTCGACGACAAATTTATTTGAAGAAGCACGTTTTCTTACGAGCATGAGACGTGGTTATCATGATTATGGTTTGCTATACTGTAATTGCTACTTTTGAAAGAAGCATGGCATGGCATGCCATGGCATTAGAGCATCTCCAACCCTATTGTGACTTTGGAAAAAAGTTGTTGCCACATAGGAATGACAAAATTTTATTCAAAAGTTCTTCTCCAATGCAATTGTCAAGTCAATTGTGAAGCTTATGTGGCAAAAATTAAAGAAGACATTGTGAAGTTGATTGTCTTGTTCTAGACAATGCACTTGACAATGTCTTCTCTTCCATGTCATCAATTATGAATAAAAAATATTAAAAAAAAAGAAAGAAGATGAGTAGTTGTCTTAAAAGTTGTCTTGGAAGTTGGAAAAAATACTTTTTATTGTCTTCTCTATACTTTTGCATTGGAGAGAGTTTTTCAATCTCATTGTCTTTTGAGATATAATTTTGCCACATAAACAAGACATTGTCTTGTGGCTCATGCCACATAGGAGCCACCTAAGACTCAGAGCATCTCCAACCCTATTGTGAGTTTGAAAAAAATGGTTGCCACATAGGAATGACAACCATTTTTTCCAAAAGTACTTCTCCAATGCAAATGTGAAATAAAGTGTGGAGTTGACATGGCAATGACATGGCAAAGACAATGTGAAGTTGGTTGTCTAGATCTAGACAATGCACTTCACAATGTCTTTATGTCCACATCATCATTTGTGAATAAAAATATTTATAAAAAAGAAGTAGAAGAGTAAAAGTTGTCTTGGAAGTTGTAAAAAATTATTTGTATTGTCTTCTCAATACTTTTGCATTGGAGATGACTTTTTAAACCCATTGTCATTTGTGAATATAACCTTGCCACCTATACAAGACATTGTCTTGTCCCTCATGCCACATAGGATTCACAACACAAAATAGGACAATAGGGTTGGAGATGCTCTCACAACACTTAACAAGACAATAGGGTTGGAGATGCTCTTACTGTCTTTTCAATGAGTCCTCCTTGAAAGGGGTGACAGTATTTATCCCTCCACTATCTACGGTGGAGGTTTCTCCTACGACTTTCTTGGCATCAAAGCCAAGTCAATCCCCACTCTACTCCTCCACCTTAAGCTAAAACCCATAATTCCAAATCTAAACCCAAATCCAAAGCTGCACTAATTATATATTATCCTAAGATCGTGTAGCTAATCTCTTGGATTAAGCTCAATACCTATGCCTAACAAATAGGTTAGGTTGTTAAAAATATTTGAGACTACTTTTATAAACAATTTAAAACAACAGTAATAATGATCAGTTATAGACGCAAACCTAAATCCCTTTTTTGTTCAAAAGTGAAAGAATCCTTCCTTCTTTGTTCCCATTGATTTAGGAAGCAGACGTACAAAAGGTAAGATTATATAGGGAGGATCTTGTTTTGTATGGAAAGTAAGGGTTCACCTCATAAATCACATATCAACCAAAGGAATATTACAATATTGCATATTTCTCTCTCTCTCTCTCTCCTTTCCATATATTAATATTACTACCAATATGAATATATTATTTTTTTCACATTAAATAATATATTCATTATATATACATACGACTAACTTCTTAGGCGTTTTCTAGCCTCATTATATATACTAGTGATGTGCAGGCGCAAAAAAAATTAAAAAAATTAATTTAAATTTATTATAAAAAATGGTCATTCCTAAGAATTCCTAAGGACTGAATATAACAATAACAAAAAATGCCTCCCACCTTAACCACTCGAGTCAGAATTATCTAGTTATAAATAAATTATATTAGATTGTTAACTACTTATTTTATTTTTTAATAATTAATGAAATATTCATGTAGTTATTTAGTTATTTTTAATTTATTTAAATGTATGATGTATAGATTCACCTATAAGGAGGGATCGACATCCCCCACTTTTGCATCCTCAATCCATCTCCTCTTTCACATTAATTAGATTTTATTTAAGTCATATAATCTAAACCGTTGATTTTTTAACGGTTAAGATCTGATAACTTAAACAAGATCCAACGGATATTATAATTGGAATACAAAAGTGAGAGAATATAGATCGATCCTCTCTCTCTCCCTCTCCCTCTCTCTCTCTACTGCTGTTGTTTTTTTGTTTTTTTTTAATGGCCTAATAATATTTACTCTCTCTCTCTATATATATATATAGAGAGAGAGTAAGTAGTATATATATATATATATATATATATATATATATATATATATATATATATATATATATATATATATATTTTATATATATATATATGTGTGTGTGTGTGTGTATATATGCAAATGACCTCTAGCCTAGTGGTTAAGAGAGATGCATGCGGTCCAAGTGGTAAGGAGTTCGAGCCCCGGTGGAGACGAGTTCGTCACAATTACCCATTGCTTCAAATATATATATATATATATATATATATATATGGGTCATTCTACAATACATTCCATGAAAAAATTTGTATCGATACATCCAAAATCTGAACATCCAATGGTTCGGATTGAGGTCAAAAGTCAAAATCAGCATTAAATGATGTTCCCTACTCTATTAATCTGAATCAGCATTAATGCTGATTTTGACTTTTGATCTCAATCCGAACCATTGGATCAACATCCAATGGTTCAGATTTGGGATGTATCCATACAACTTTTTCCACGGGATGTATTGTAGAATTTTATATATATATATATATATATATATATATATATATAGAGAGAGAGAGAGAGAGAGAGAGAGAGAGAGAGAGAGAGAGAGAGAGAGTAAGTAGTATTAAACCATTCAAAAAAAAAAGTAGTATTTAGTATTAGTAGTCTCCTTTGTTTGTTTCTTGTGGTCTTCTTTTCCTTTACTCTTTTTCTTCTTCTTCTTTCATGGAGTGGACAAGTACCAGCAATGGCAGCAACAGTAATAACAACAACAATGGTGGCGAGATGAACAGCAGCTGCAGTGGTGGTGGAGGAGCGATGACGGAGGAGCAGGTGGAGACTCTCCGGCACCAGATCTCCGTCTACGCCGCCATATGCGAGCAGCTCGTCGAGATGCACAAGACCATCACTTCCCATCAGGACACCATTGCAGGTTCTGTGCTCTTTCCTCCGTTCCCTTTTCGTGCATACTGTTAGTTACTTCTTCATGATTATTTGAGCTTCCGCATTAATTTATACAAGTATAGTTAATTTGATGGAGAAATTATTAGGTGAGTCGGGCTCACCATGAGTCTCGATTCTCCTCCACTTGACGAGTGAGTGCACGTAGTGACAGCCTTGATTCAAGTGGATGAGAATCGAGGCTCGCGGTGAGCCCGGCTCACTAAATAATTTATGTAATTGACGAGAGTCTTATTAATTAATTAATTGTCTTGGGTTTTACTTTATTTATTGTGTATAATATTATTCCTGATGATTGGTTAATTTGTATTTGTTCCATTGATTTTGCTATTGATGATTTTTGTCGTTACCCGAAGATCTGTCTGCATGATATACTAGGACACGCCGTGTCCGTATCGGTGTCGAGTCCTATTTACCTCCTGCGACTTAGATAAAGAGTGGACACTTCTGTATATAGAAATCTAAATTTCCATTCCAATCTTCCATGTGGGACTTACTTTTGCAGAAGGAACTACAAAGAAGATGAAGAAAAAAGAAACTTAAAAGGAAGATTGTATTTGTAAAACTATGTTTTATATGGCAATTTCGGATAAGTGCCCCCTAGTGGCGTAGCCATGATTTTCATCAAAGGGTGCCATTTTTAGTTTCTGATTGCATATAACATTTTAGGGTCTGCTTGGTAACAATATTTTCATCGGTTTTGGAGTGTTTTTGAACCGATCGTTTATGAAAACTTTTGTTTGTTAATTTTTTTGAGGCACCGGTTTTGGTCGGCTCAAAAACCCCCCAAAACCAGTGTAATATATTTTTGGGTGGCTTTATAAACACCCTATTAATAAAAAAAAATTCAGGGGACACAGCCGCGTCCCTTCGGAACCAGCTGGCTACGCCCCAAAGTGCCCCCTCTGGTCGTCTCACTTTGATATATCTCGTCTTGCTTCCTTCAAAGAAGGGCTTGTCTGAACTTTGATTCTGCTTTCCTTCAGTTCTGACCACTCTTCCACGACCATTACTTCTTGAAGAAAACATGCGTTACTTCTTACTTCAGTAAGGATTCCACTTGACACATTGTTGATGCCTTTTGTTTGTAGCATCTAGATGATATAATTAGTGCATCTTGGATGTTTGTAGAAATTCCGTAATGGATGAAGTTTTGGCCTCATTACTTGTAATTTTAGTAGGGAGATTATCTTATTTTGATTCTTGGCTTCATTACAACTATGAAAATGTTGCTTTATTTTTTTTTTAAATTTCAGAAATAATCTTTTTGCACACACAACCTATTGTTATCTTAGACTTAGTCCAGCATTTTTTCTGGAGAATAGTAACAATCTGCAATAAAGAACACTGAATTGTGCTGTTGTTCAGGTTTCGAAAAATTGAAACTTAATAATGCACAATGTAAACTTAGGATGACTTGGCCATAGGCCTATAATTATACAATTTCAACATTCTAATCTTTTCTTATTTCTGAACATTAAATGAATAGCATATTAAGACATGGAGTATAATATTCTCTCTATTATGTTGCACACAGTCGCACGGAGACAAATAACTGAAATAAGATATGCAACAATGACACAAGACCAGGTTTGGAGCATCTCGCAGTGTCTCATGCCTCATCCAATATGTGTCCAGCACAACACGACACAAAAATCACACCGATTTTGAAGTGTCTGCTCCCTGGGTCACAAGAAACCCATGATGGCAATTACATTTTTCCATAGGAGATGAAATCAATAAATTGTCTTTACTAGAAGTTACACAATGTTCTATTTACAAATTAACTATCAATCCTATATTTAATTACAGATTATAAGATGTTTACTAAAGAATTGTAAGGTATTTTTAAATCATAACCAGACTAAATAGTAGAAGCTGGGTAGGGAACTTCATAATTTTTTTTAAGGAAAACGTTTTCCACATCTCAAAAACGACGCTGCTATTTGGCCCGCGGGCGGGCCAGTCCGCCGCCACGTGGTGCTCCCCCTTTGGTAGGTCAACAGCGTTGGACCCATGTGAATAGGGGGGGAGGGGGAGGGGTTGGGGAGCGCCACGCAGGCGGGCGGGCTGGCCCGCCTGCGGGCAAAAAAGCATTTCCGTCTCAAACTAAGGAATTTGCCTAGAACCATGAGGACCGACCTATCAACTAATTTGTCGGTCAAACTTTCCAGAGAGGAATTGTGGGTTGGTTGGTTGATGAAATGGTGGAACGTTGTGGGTCAGGGCCAAGCAGTAATATCTAAGTTTAGTTTTGTGTTAGGGAGAAAATGTATACATTTGGTTTTTGGTTATATTTTACACTTTGGTCTCGTTTGGTTCGCAGAAAAGAAAGGAAAGGAAATCAAATATGGGGTTGGTCATAATCTCTTATTTTTAGTTCACTCATCATCAAGGTTCACACTATCGGTATCGGAATTGGTATCAGAATCGGTATCGGAGTCTCGGACTATTCCTGAGTATTGGTATCGGTAGTATCGGTAGTATCGGTGGTTTCGGATCGGAGTATCGGATTTTTTGGTATCGGATAATTATTAATAAATTATTTACATTTAAAAACATGTATTTTATACATTTAGGCATAATTTTAAGTATTTTCAATGTTATTTCTTAGTAGTTTTGAAATTAAATGAAATAGTGCTCACCCTTACCAATTGGTTTACGTACAGTATATTGATTTTCTTCTTTTACATGCTTTTACAATCTTATTATGTTTTAAACCTTTGCTGATTTATCTTTTTCGTTTAATTTTCTTTGCCGAATTGACCGGAAAAGAGACCCCCAATGTCGGTATCGGTCAGTATCGGGTATCGGTCGGTATCGGATCGGGACATGTCAAACGATATCGGTATCGGCTATATCGGATCGGTATCGATCGGTATCGATCGGTATCGGCCGATACTTTAAACCATGCTCATCATTAAACTTGTACTCCATTATCATAAATACGAACCTAACAATTGTCTTTTCTTCTTTTTTCTCAAAGAGTTTATTAGCTTCAAATATGGGGTTGGTCATAATCTCTTATTTCTTAGTTCAACTAGACAAACTCAAATAGGAACTTGCAATATGGTTATGACACATGATATTGTTTTTTGTATTTAGGCCCTTGACTTTTTTGTTTAGGTCCTAGACAAAATATTGTCTTTTCAACTCTGTTTTTCGACATATTTTTATCCTTAATTAGAATAAATTTCCCCTCCAGCATAAGAACATCATGTAGGTTGGAGAAGAACACATCCTCGTTTATCAACTGTAATCGAAGTCACCAATTTAGGAGTTTTTAATAGAACAAGGAGTTGAACCATGAAGTTTTTTTCCTACTTGTAAAAATAGACCATTGAAGGTAAAGCTATGATATAGCGCCAACTTGTGAGTCGTCTATTGTTGCAAGTTCTTTATGAAGCAATTATAACCCTTTATGAACTTCTAAGTTACTTACGCCAACTATTAAGATTATGAAGGCAAAACAAGGATATAGTACAATTTACTTATTGATCATGATCCCTACCTTCGTTTACCTCTCGATGAGCTCATGAGAAGATTGGAGATCAAAATCTGGTTACTTTGCATATTTGCAGATTTGAAGAGTAAGCATCGATCTTCCATGCCCCCTATATATAGTCTAAGCATCTCTTTATATGGACAAGCTCTAAGTATTTATTTATTTAGACGTTCGGAGTTCAATCTTTAAAAAAGAACTTTGAGAACGAGTTCAGTTCATAAAAGGGAGGTTAATATAGGCGACACTGCTATTTGGACCGTCCTGGGGCTGGCCCGCCCCCACGTGGCGGGTGTCCATTGGCTCCTCCCGCCTGGGTGGGCCCAAGTTAGCGGAGGAGGTGGGGGGCAATGGTTGCCCCATGGACGGGTAAAATAGCATTTTCGTAATATAGGGGGTTCAGTTCCTAAAAAGGAGTTTACTATAGGAGCACAATCAATCAACTGTTCCAATCGGTTCAAATGGGATAAATATGGACAAATTTGATACTGATTTGGCAAATATTTTTAGAATTAACTTATTTTTAGAATTAACTTACTTTTGCTTTTCGAAATATAGGAACCTATTTAGGATTATGATTAGGTTTTTTTTTTATCTTGACTATGATCATAACTTTTTCAATTGAGTTTTCTTTTCCTTTCTTTTCTTTTCTTTTCTTCTGGTGGATTCCATATTATTCATGGATTCGAACACTTCTCGTGGACTCAAGAGCTGCTCGTGAATTCAGATAAATTTAATGTTCGTTTCGACAACGTTAGTTATCTCTCGCTTTGGCATCATGCCATCCTCCATCAACGAGTTTAGGTGAGCCAACATATCGATGAGTTTAGGTGAGCCAACATTGACAATTCCGCTTCCACAAGCTTACTCAAGTTTATAGGAAGATACCTATAGTATTTTTCTTGCATCACTTTTCCTCCTTTATACGAGCACAAAATTATGCCGAAATATATTAAAAAAAATTCTAGAATTTTAATAATTTATTAATAAGTATTTGTTTTTCAATACCAAACATTTCGATATTCTGATCCGAAACCGCCGTTACATCTCGATACTCATAAGAAGGTTCTGATACTGATACTGCGAACCTTGGTTACTATACTATTATGTGCCAATAGAATTGTGTATCAACACACCACAACACTTAGTGTTTCCATAGTTGTATACTATAAATTCGTTCATACATCTTAATTTTACTCGATTCAAAAATCTATTACATGATACTTTGTCCAAAAACAAATAAAATAAGAGAATTTTTGACTTGCCATCCACTTTGTTTGTCCAAATTAAGGGTGCACCCCACTGTTTTGCATTAATGTACATCACCTCCCACATTTGACGGATTCCGTCAAAAATTAACGGTCAAACGTTTTGACCAAAAATTTTGGACCAAAATGCCCTTCTATTTTCTTCTTCCTCTTCCTCCCCCCCCCCCCCTCCGCGGCGGCCACCGCACCCCCGCGGCCACCGCCCCCGCACCACCGCCTCCGCCGCTTGTCGCTGCTACCGCCCACGCTGCTGCTGCCACCGCCGCTGCTGCTGCGGCTGTGGGGAGGGGGGGGGGGAGCGGGGGGAGGCGGAGGGAGGGGGGCGGTGGCGGATGGGGGGAGCGGAGGCGGGGAGGAGGGGGAGGGGGAGGGGGCTGTGGCGGAGGAGGGGAGCGGAGACGCAGAGGCGGACGGGGGCGGTGGCGGAGGGGGTGGGGGAGCGGAGGCGGGGAGGGGGGAGCGGAGGTGGGGGGCGGCGACGGTGGTCGCGCGGGGGGTGGGTGGGGGGGGGGGGGGGGGGGGGGGGGGGGGGGGTAGGGAGGGGGGTTAGAGGAAAGAGGGAGGAAGAAGACGAGGGCATTTTGGTCCAAAAAAAATATTTTTGACGGAATCCGTCCAATGTGGGGGACGGTGTACATTAATGCAAAACAGTGGGGTGCACCCTTAATTAGAGTAAACAAAGTGGGGGACAAGTCAAAAATTCTCATAAAATAAATAGAAATATCTATTGCGGGTGAACAATTAAACAATGTAGAATATTATTCCATTCAGAGCAAAGGTGAAGAATAAAGGTATTGAATATTCTTCTTGTTTCTAAAATAAGTTATTATTTCCATGTATTTTCAAAACAAAACAAAAAAGTAAGAAACCGCCCAATATTGATACATATAAGAGGATCAAAAACCGATTTTGATACTGATACTACAATCCTTGGTTTATCCACATCTTCTACTATATAATGAGGCTTCAAAACGGCTCAAAAGTGAACCGTCTAAGCCATATGAATATTATCAACTATTTAAATAAATTAAAATAATAATAATAAATAAGTAATTAACTACCTAAATATTCCACTAATTATTTTAAAAAATATAACCATGTATTTAACTATCTAATATGATTTATTCATAACTAAGCAGTCTAATTCAAGTGGTTAAGGTAAGAGGTAGTTTTTTTGATTACTTAAGTTCAAATCTTAAGTTTGATAATTTTTTATAATAAATTGATATTTAAATTATTTTTAACGTGCACATTACTAGTCAAATATAACTGCTATAGCCAATGGTGATGAACTTCTGTGATAATGGTAATGAATGCTTAGACCTCGTTTGGTTCATTGTAATGTAATCGCAATCGCAATGTAATCAAATGAATTTACTTTTTATTTTTATTTTCATTTGATTATTCCTAGTTCTTGCTAATTAGGGATGAGACTGGGAAGCCTATACAGTGATCCTATGTTGATGTCTGGAGGCATGCCAAAGATCACCGCGAGGCAGCGCTGGTGCCCAACACCAATGCAGCTGCAAATTCTCGAGAACATATTCGAGCAGGGCACGGGAACTCCGACCAAGCAGAAGATCAAGGAGATCGCCTCCGAGCTCTCGCAGCACGGCCAGATCTCCGAGACGAACGTCTACAACTGGTTCCAGAACCGAAGGGCGAGGTCGAAACGGAAGCAGACCGCCTCGTCGTCGGCCGCTGCGAACGCGAGCAGCACCGAGTCCGAGGCCGAGGCCGAGAACGAATGCCCCAAGGAAGCGAAAGGCAAGGCGGAGAGGACCAGCTGTTTCCGAAGCCCCGAAGGGGGGAGCTCCGTCGCGTATTTCGTGAATTCGGAGGAGGCCAAGAGGGCGCCGGGCATGGCCTACGGCTCGAACGACAGTTCAAGGTCTTCTGGCAGCATGGACCAAACTTCTTTCTATGCAACTGGTGCGTTGAATCTATAGTTTGATCGTTCTGTATTCTATGTGTCGGACTCATCGTGCACGTTCCATGCCAACTATTAGCGCACATCTCTATACAATCTAACGGTTGAGGACGAAGGGTGCACGGTGAGTCTGGCACATAGAATAAGTTCTCGTAACTTTGTGAAACAAACATGAATGTTTTTTTTTTTTGAAACTTTGAATTGACTGTGGCAGCAGGAGCGAACCATTTCATGGGTACGATGGAGATGCCAGAGGGCTTGAGTTCTTTTAGGCAAGAAGACGGCTACAGTTTGTTCGGGTGATGATTCATTCACACTAACAAACTAGAGAATTTTAGGGTTATGGAGACCAAAAAAAAAAAAATGTCGGGTTAGAATGTGGCACTGTGATTTTGCATCTGTAGTATATGTGAAGGTACGATTGAATGAATTGTTTTTTATTTTTATTTTTTTTCTTGTTTATGCTTGATTGGCTTTTCGCTTGATTTCTCTAGTTTCCAGCTTATGTAAATGGCTATTTGTGTGAGTTTATACGAGTCCGACTCTTTTGCTCTTTGTTGATTTTTGATATAAATAGCTTCTTCTTCTTCTTCTGTTGGTAATGGAGAGAAATTTTGTAATGGTCGAACATTTAAAGAGTCCTTAGTAGGTTTCTATTTATAATAGTCAAATGGCTTAAGAACCGGATACAATATATTTAAAAGATTAAAAGAAAAATAAGTATGCCTGTCTGTATTATTGGTTGGCACAATCATCCAATAGTTAATTACAACTAATTGCAATACTCATTCTTGAGTGTGCACAATTTAATATTCAATATGTATCAATTTCTAGGAATGATTACCATAAATGTTCGTGGGTTGTGGCCTAGTGGTAACAACGGGGACTCTGGCGCGGAAGGCGCAGGTACGAATCCCCCTTTGGCATTTGTCAGGCTGGAGAAAAGGTCACTTCAAAAAAAAAAAAAAAAAAACATCATTCTTCATGGATGATTACCATCAGTCTTCATGGATGATCAACAATTAGACTTCAAGCAACAATTAACGTGGGTTTATGAGAACATACATATGTGGATAAACTTCACCAACAATCTTGATTCAGGAAAAAAAAAAATAGTGTAAAAATTATAATCGAAGGAAAAAAAATCAGTCAATGTCGATACATCTTCAGGACGTAAAAATATCTAAAGGTATGACCATCACAATGTGGGTCAGTGGGTGGACCGTTAAAACTTTCTTATGGTGCCAAAATAAAAGTGATGATCACAATGTGGGTGGACCAAGTAAATATACTTCTGGACACTCTCCATGATTTGACATTATCTCAAGCTACGGACATTGCAGTACAGAGTGTTTTCACAATTATATGCCATGAGGGATCTTATGGAAAGAGAATTTCGACAGGAATTTTGTGAACATGTTTACCAAGTTGTCCGGGATCGGATCTGCTTTACTTTGATACTTTGATATTATTGTTGATGCGAGGAAAAAAAAAAATTTTGGTGCGATGTGCTTAGTATTATCTCCTTTGATGTACACCTTTTCTACATATGGTCAATGCACACGACGTTGTCTTTATTTATTGTCATCGATATATCATTGATAGAAAATAGTCTGCTCGTAATGGGAATATGCACAATCATAACTCACAACCATATGTGCTCCTTGGTGGCAAAGTGAAGGGTTATTTATTATTATAATGAGTTTTTGTTAGGGTTACTATTATTTATTTATTTATTTATTATTAGGATGAGTTAGGGCCGGGTTAGGCTTAGATATGTATGTTAGAGGTTGGTGTAGTTGTATCATGTTATTCAGTTTGTTGCATTTCGAAAACCGCAAACTGAACTCCAAAATTGTAATTTTACAAAACCAACCGCAAATCGAACTCTCTTTCCCACGACCGAATCATTTAGGTTCGTTTTGCGGTTTTTGATAGAAAACTAGACCATGATCAATGCCCCTTTTTTTTCTGTCAGATCTTGCTTCTCAAAGTTTCTTTTTTTTTTTTTTATTCTGCCAGGAGCGTCCTCTCTTTAAAATTTAAATCATTTTAGTGACACGTTGCGAAAATAATTTATTGTATATATTTGTTTTAAAATTTAATTTTGATAATTTAACAACTAGTCGAATTTTATGTCAACTTGGAAATACAACAAACACACAGATGTACCCATAAAAATTAGATTTTGTTAATATAATTTGACTATAATTCCAACATTGGGTCCAGTCCATGAAATTTAAAAAATAGTCCAACCGAACAAATCCATTAAATCAAAAAAAATATAATTGATTTTTGGTTCGGCTAGATTTAGGTTTTGGATTTGTAGAAATTTAGTTGATACAGTTTTGACCATTTCGATCGATTCGGTTGAACTCGAATAAACGGAACGCTCACCTCACCCATAGGACTCCCCGAGTGCTCCCAGTAAGTCGTGCTCCTTATTTGCAGAGTCTGTACCAAGCTCTCCACTGTTCAAGACTGCATCTCCTCGAGCAGTCACACTTTAGACTCATCTAGAAGTTTCGAGTCCTTCAGTATGAGAGACTCTGGATCCTTCCAACAGCACCAACAGCACCTGGACTGCATTAGATGTTACAATATTAAAAGCGAAAGCAACTGAGTTTGTTGCTGCCAGAAATTTTGGCACGAGTGCAATAAAACATGTCCGTCATTTGAAGTCAGATTCTTGCAAAGTTAAGGAGATATCATGCTCTTTTTTTTTTTTTTTCAATCTTGCTGTATGGCTAGCTTAAGTACTAGCTCACTACTAACAAATGATGATGTGGCAGAAAGATGTAATCAAGTTTACAAGTTTAGCTAGTCAACAGCTTTTGAAAAATATTCTTTAAACATTACTCTTATGTTAATTGGCTCCAAAAAATTTTGGTTGACAACATCTCCCATTATGTAGCATCTGACATGGAAAGTGACATGGCAGCTGACATGTCATGTTTTAACCGAAAAAATTAATTACCCAAAAAAATTATTGTTAATGCTAATGCTAATTTTAATTTAACGTTAATATTAAATTTAATGTTAATGTTAAAAATAATATTAATACTAATTAATGTTAATATTAATATTAATATTCAAATTAATTTGAAATTAATATTAATTTTAGTATTAATTTTAATGTTAATGTCAATGCTAATTTTAATGTTAATATTAATTTTAATGTTAATATTAAAGTTAATTCTAATATTAATGTTAATATTAATTTTAATGTTAATGTTAACCAGCTAAACCTGTAAACTTGGTTTCCTCTCTCCGCCACATCAGCATTTGCTAGTAGTGAGCTAGTACTAAGCATCAGCATTTTAATATTAATGTTTTTTTCTTTTCTTTTTGGTTTTGTTTTTTCTCTTTTCTTCCATCTGATATTTTCTCGTTAAATGACTTCTGAGAAAGAAGGTAGAGCTGTTGGGAAGTTAAAGAATAAGAGAGATGTTTTCCACCACGACTATGTAATATGTTCATTTTAAAACATATGTTACCTTTTTGTTAGTATTTTTTTTAAACTACAACTCATACGATAGCTTACACTTATTTATGATATTTAGTTACTTATGGTTAGCTTTTCCATGGCATTCAAAACTCTGCAAGAACTTGTAGATAAGTTCTAACAGTAAACCTTCTAAATGATTAGGGGTGTTTGTTTTTGGGATATTTAGTAATAGAGTCTCATAAAATAGTAAAAATTATGATTTGGATCTTCAAAATATCCGAAATTAGTGTTTCGATATTAAAATCGTTGTTCACGTAGGACATCTTGGGGACCCAAACATAATTTCAACTATTATGTGAGCCCATATTACTAAATATTTCTTGTTTATTTTTTCATTACGTATAGTGCTAAACTTTACATGCTAAGCATTAAATAGTGCTAGCATAAAATGCAAATGTTGTTTGTTTTTCATAACTATATAGTACATTCAAAGTAGTGTTGTTGCTGTTTTTTTTTCACTTTAAAGTGCATTATAAATGTATGAATTGTCTATTTCACCCTAAAATACTATGACATTATTTTGGACACAAATGCAATATATATATATATATATATATATATATATATATATATATATATATATATATATATATATATATATATATATATATCATCATCATCAAATATTATTATCAACATGACGACACCGATAAAAACTCCAATCTTGACAAACCTAAGCCCCTAATATTCAAATTCTTCAAATTTTATGAGCAAAAATTAATTCAGTTTTTGAAGAATTTTTTTAACGAAAAATTATGGTTGGACTGGCATGTGATTCGTTGTAGCCAAAAATACAGAATGACAAAATTATTTGGGTCATAAATTTTTTCATTTCTGAAGAATTAGATTGCTTGGACATATTATAAAAATTATATTCATTGAAGGCTACAATTATCCTTTTTGCACATGTAAGATAAGTGTTGATTTGTAAGCTCAAAACTTGAATTTATAATTTATCACTTATAAAAACATCAATATATGAAGATAAATATTTGGGTGAGAGCTAAAAGGTCTGCATAGGGCTAATTAGAGTTTAGACCCTGAATTTTATACCAACTTACAGTTTTAGCGTTGACATATCTATTAGAAAGTTTAGATCTTAAATTTTTATTATTTGTTCATTTTTTCTATTATACCTTCCCTAGTCTATAGATGAAGGTTTCGTTGTTAAGAATGGAAGGGAGGGTATAATAGAAAAATTAAAATAAATAATAAAAATTTAAGATTGAATAATTTAAGTTTAAACTGTAAGCTGTATGAAATCCAGGATCTAAATTCTAATTAACTATTCTGCATATTGCAGCAAGTGGTACTATGAGGAATATCTACAGTTGTTGGTCAACAGATTATATCTTCATTGAGATTAGAATCATTGAGACCGACCAAAAGTTGACCAATGGCCAGTTTGGATTGCAGTCTAGACGGTTGGCTAGCCCTCATTTTGGACCTCGTTCCATTGTAAGTTATCAGTAACTGCAGTTCGTGTGTCTCCTTTCCCAGTGCTCCATCTTGAGAAATTATTAGATGTTCCGGATTCACCACTGTATGTGCTGAATGGTGAGCCTGATCCAATGAAGAATTGACACTTGACAAATAATTTGTTCATTAACAAATTAATTTTACACTCCACGTCAGAAAAGAAAACGAAAGAGTTAACTGTAATGTTAATTTTCCATGCACTACTGCATTATATTATCAATCATTTGCCAAGTGTCATTTCTCATTGGACCGGACTCACCATTCAGCAAATCCAGTGGTGAGTCCGGAGCACCAAATAATTTCTCATCAATCTCCCAGTTCTTCCACAATTGTTTGCACTACCTACCGACTATGACTACATGTTTCCATGGTCGTTCATGTACATATTCCAAAAAATCTTCGGTACATCAATATTCAATTATGTCTCAAGTACTGAACAAGGTTTGCAGTATCGCGATCGAAGATCATTCGTACAAGTATCAGGTTTCGATAGTATCGACGGTTTCGGATTGAAATATAAAATTTTTGGATATACAAAAACAAACAATTATCAATAATTTTTTTTAAAAAATAGAACGGAAAAAAGTTCATATATACACATAATTTTAATCAATCTTGTGTTAATTTATAGTAGTTTTGAAATTTAATAGTGACAATTCTGGTTGGTTTAACTGGAACCGATAAATTTTCTTCATTTATATACTTTTACAACTTTACTATACTTTTAAACCCTTCTTCATTGTTGAATGGTCCGGTTTGTTCATTTTTCTCCGACTGGAAAAGAAATCTTCAACATTAGTATCGGTCTACATCGAATCAGGACATGACAAACTTCGTCGAAATCGGCAGATACTACCGAATGAATCATTGAATGCCATCTACTCCAATTCATGCTTACACAATTTCAGTGCTATTTCCACCCCCCCCCCCCCCCCCCCCCCCCCCCCCAAACAACTGGCTAACAACCCAATAAATGTAGTAAAGGCACTCCAATTTTCTTGGTTGTATTTTCCTCTCTTCATTATTTGTATTGATTGTATCATACCGAAAGAGTAGCAAACGAACAACGTTGCATCATACATATTAATTTTAGCAACACTGCCGGTGGTGGCAAAGTATACATAAAACCATCCTATAATTAAATTAAATGGATCGGGAAATTCATACTCTTTAGGACGACGACGAGAAGATCTGGTGGAGCGAGCTCCAGGTCCCGGACACCGCGAAGACGAGCCCCACGGCGATGATTGCGACGTCGGACGCGGCCCCGGCCCAGCCCATCTCCGCCGAGAAGACCCTGAGGTGGAAGAGCGCCGGCAGCACGAAGCCGAGCAGGCAGCAGACGCTGCTCCCGACGAGCGAGAGGAAGTCGGCGAAGTTGGGGACGAGCATGGCGACGAGGCTGACGGCGACGACGAGCGCCCACCTGAGCCAGAGGCAGTACCTCTTCCCGCAGCACCAGCGCTCGGCGACCTCGTAGACCGGGTGCATCATGATGGGGAACGTGAAGAAGAGGTTGACGCAGAGGCCGATCTGGACGAGGAGGGTGACCCAGCCGCCGCCGAAGTTGGTGGTGATGATGTCGCGGGTGTCGTCGCCGAAGGCGAGGTAGCCGAGGGCGCCGAAGAGGGCGTACATGGCGGAGATGAAGGCCATGGAGACGCCGAGGGTGCGGCCGAAGCGGTCCTTGTCGGCGGCCTCCAGCTCGAGGGGGAGGACCATGCCGATGCCCTCGAAGGCGTAGACGGCGACGCCGAGGCCGTAGAGGAGGACGGAGGGGCCGGCGAAGGCGCGGGGAGAGGGGGAGGAGGAGGAGGAGGAGCCCTCCCCGCGGCGGGAGAGGAAGAGGGAGAGGTCCTCGGCCATGACGACGCCCATGGCGCCGATGTCGACGACGTCGGCGAAGATGCTGAGGGGGGCGAGGTGGGTGAGGGAGGGGATGGAGTTGAGGGCGAGCTGGAAGGGGAACATGGCCCAGATGTAGAGGGACTTGGGGGAGGAGGGGAGGAGGTGGGCCAGGGTGTCGGAGACGAAGAGGAGGTAGCCGACGCAGAAGCCGGCCTGGGAGAGGACGATCATGGAGTCGACGGCGGCGCGGCCGAGGGGGCCGGAGACGGCGAGGCCGAGGTCGCCGAAGGAGGCGATCTTGGAGGCGGAGGAGGGGTCGAGGGAGAGGCGGCGGCGGGTGCGGACGAGGAGGAGCATGCAGTGGTAGGTGAGGGCGCCGACGAGGAGGAGCATGAGGACGCCGGCGGCCCAGCCGGTGCGGCGGAAGGCGTAGGGGAGGCCGAGGACGCCGGCGCCGACGATGGCGATGAAGACGTTGGCGAAGGTCTTGGACTGCGACGAGAGGTGGCTGCTGCTGCTGCTGTTGTTGTCGTTGCTGCTGCTGTTGCTGATGGGGTGGGGGGAGAGGAGTGGGCCATCGTCTCCATAGGAGGAAGAGGAAGCTTCAGAGAAAACCATTGATTGATTGATCGATCTATTAATTGTGGTGGATCTGGATTGATTCTGGAGGATGGGGAGGAGGAGATATGTGGGGGTGGTTGTCTATGCGGAGCTTTATATGGAGGATATTTCGCAAGATGTGGAGCAGTGGAACAAGGGAGAAGAGAGAGAGAGAGAGAGAGAGAGAGTTGTGGACAGGTGGAATGGAAAATTAGCCTATTAAAAATGGATATTTAGTATTAGGTTCTTACATAAAAGTGGATTATATGGATATTAGAGTTTGCGTCTAAGTATTTGGATCTCTAATTCACTACTTAAGTAGGCTAATAAATAATAATTTAGAGATTTAAATTTTAATATTGGACAATTTCAAGATTAAAATTTTAATATACACACTATTGTGGGAGACACTAATACTGAATAACCCTATCAAAAAACAACCTTGTTTTGGTTTTTGTTTGCTTTTCCTAAATTATGGCTTTTCTTCACGATGCCTCGACGAAAGGTACAAAACTTTTATGTACGCTGTGTTGCATGTCTTTTGGATCCACTGTTCCCAATTTTTACACCCACACCTCTCATGCGCTTCGTTTCCGAAACCGCTGGCCTAACCTAGAAGGTTATAGCTCTCCTCGTTGACAATAATAGCCAGCTAAGTTTGGTAAATTATGTTATGTTAAGATTTTAAGGTTTATATATATATATATATATATATATATATATATATATATATATATATATATATATATACACACACCTTATGGACGAAGTTCATGAGAGCTACACACCTTATGGACGAAGTTCATGAGAGCTAGGTACTCCAGATTCTCCCATCTGTTAGAGGCTAGCACTAACAGCAGATCCTCGTCATCGTGGTGCCGCATAACTCGGGGCCGCATCACTGCTGAACCTCTTATTCGTCTCCAATTGGGGGACGGCCGCTCCCCGGCATGCCTAGAGCGGTGGTTAGGAGAAGATACCATTCATCCCAACATTCTTACACCACAGGGGTGCACCATTAGAGAACTATGGGAGGGCAGTTCCGGATGGAATTGGAGGAAGGTCAAAGATTGGCTTGGCCAACCTGCAGCTACCAGTCTACTTGCTGCGAATCTGCGGATTACCGACACGTCTGACACGTGGAGATGGTCCCCTAACCCGAGTGGGAAATTCAGTTTGGCTTCCGCTAGAATTGTAGCCAGAGGCAGCGGGGTGCCGAATATCGTCTATGCCAAATTTTGGCAGGCATGCATTCCCATCAAATGGTCTATCCTCATCTGGCGTGCTCTTCGCCGCAAGATCCCGACAGACGACATCATCGGATCATTGGGATTCAGCCTCGCTTCCACATGCCACTGCTGCGAGGAGCACAAGACGGAATCTGTGAAACCCGTAAATTTCTAGACTACAATTTCTATTTGCTAATTAAATTTTTTCTAGTAATGTTATCAATTTGAAGTTGTGAATTATCAATTTAATATTAGTAATTATTTTAATCATTTTAAATAATGTGTTGTAAATTTATAAAATAATATTATGTAAGAGTTTAGAAAAAAAAAATATTCTTTTCAAAATTATTAAACAAGGAATTTTGATTGACAGTCCAGACCCGAACCCGGTTAGAATCCTAAGACATAAATCAATTTTAGATTAAATAAAGATTTAAAATTATGTTGTAAATTTTCTAAAAAGAAATTATGATTTTGTAAGCCCAAATATTAACCCTTTTAATCTTATAGGCCCAAGCCTTTAGGCCCAATAGCCAAATCAATTAATTGGGCCAAACCCAATTGTTCAAAACCAAGCCTTACCAAGCCTTTAGTTTTTTGAGTTTAAGCTCTAAAAGCTTGCTGTGGGAAAGCTTTGGAATTAATTTCCTTAGTTTTAGAGCTTAAAAGCTCTGAAGGGATTCATTTCCAAACCCAATTCCTGTGGGAATTCGGGATTTCGGTTTCGTTCCGTTCCGTTTTTGGTTTCGGAATTTTCCGACGGATTCGGAATTTCTTTCAGTAGATTCTTCCTCTTTAGGAAAATATTGCTGTGGATTTTCTGTGGGTTTTTCCGATGATTTCGGGATTTCCGTTTCATTCTCGGATTTTTCGAGAATTTGCGGGATAATTTGGAAATCTGATTTTTATACGTAAAACATATGGAGGTTCTGTTCTCTGATTCAGAGTTTCGGATTTATATACATATATATATATACTGGGTTCTTTGCTATGAGAATAAAGTTTGGATAATGGTATGAAGTTTTCCTTTAGGTTCTGTTGGAGTTTTTGGTTTTATACTTGTGATGGAAATATTTTTCCTCTTGGAAAGATGGTTTTTGTTGGGTTGGTTTATTGGGTTCCTTAGTACTATTTGGTTATTCGGTTACATATAAATGCTGGATTGGCTTTGGAAAAGTATTTCTATATGGATGGTTATATAAATATCGGGTTTGGGATTAATTTGCAGGTTAACGGAAGCACTCCCAGTTCTTGGGTTGACCGAAAACAAAGGGAATGCTGCCGAAATTTTCGGAAAAAATTAATAAAATAGTTTTAAAATGATTTTGGTATTTTGGGCGACAACCATAATTGGTTACTGGGCCCCAACGAAATGCAAACGCACCGGTTCGACCGGACGTTGAGGCAGAGTAGTTGAAAATGAAGTTGGACCAGAGTCTGAGACTTATAATTTTTAAATAATATTTTGGAAATTTACTTTTGTTAAATTGTAAGTAATTTTTCGGACTAACCAGTTTCTTTTCTTATTTCAATTTATTGTAATTGTAAGGGCATAAGCCCAGGCCTGTAATAAGTAGGAAATAATTTTTATTTTATGTTCTGGGTTTGTGGAAAGCGTAGGAAAAATTAAAGATATTATAAACTCATGATTTTCTCATTTTTAAGGAAAAGAAAATTTATTCTTTATATTTTAAGTCAAAGTTTTCAAATGAATATATACCAAGTTTTGTACGTAATTTGATAAAATACAAGTTTTCTCGAAAAACCAAAGTAATTTTGACTTTCTAAAACAACGCACTAGTAAACGTTGTGGTTAACTAAAATTGACTAGGAAAGACAAATAGAGATTGTAACTAGATAACTTGTGATTGCTTCTGAAATAAGTTTTCGGAATGTAGGGTTCGAGGAGGTTTCTGACTGTTAACCCCGAAGTACCGACTCTCCAGTTTGATCAAGTTTAAGGCAAGTACAGTTGTGATTGTTTGCAATTTAATTAGTAATAGTAATCTTGCATGCTTAAACCACATTTCTACACGGAACTCTCTCCTAGAGTATTGATTGTTATTGTCTCATTGCCTCATTGAATCTAATTGACTCGGGATATTGGGGGAGTAGTGTAGCGTCTATGACCAATACCCCTCATTGAATCTAATTGTACGAGCTTACCCCTCTCACACACGGGGATAGGCCGGACCATATCAGTGAATCATCCCAAACCGGTCATAGTCGTTACTTACTCAAATCACATGTTTTCAATTGTAGAACTGTTGGAAAATATTGTATTTCTAAATTGTTTATAATTGCAAATTGCTAATTATTAGTTGAATTGTAGATTTTCATAATTGTACTTTGCTCTCTCCTGACTGGAGACCAACATTTTTAGGTTACACTGAGGATGACCTATTCCAGAGTATCTGAGGACTCAGCGCTATTGTTCAACAATCCTGATTTTGTACCCGGCGGTACTACCTGACGATGATGGCACGGCGTCTCCTTAGATGCTGTTGGTGTTAGTTAGATTTACTTCAGTTTATGGTCTTTAAACTTTTGTACTGGACAAGTTTTTTTATTATCGAATAAATGTTATTGTGGCAATTTTAGTCTTAAATGTTGTTGATTGACCTGCACATGGATTACAGCTTACTGCCGCCGTCTCATCAACGGTGCAGGCTGGGCATGATCCGATTCGACCCAAGTATTTGGGGACCGGGTCGTGACATATTTTTAGTGGTGGCCCATGCAGGTCCAATCAATCAACAACTTAGGAAAACCTAGGAAAACAATTAGAATACTAGAACACCAAGTTGCCACAATTTAGGACCGATTATATATATGATAAATATTTTGATTATAGACTGGTAGGATACCTTGCTTATGTTTGCATCCTAAACCTTCCAGAGCATGACCATTGACAAAACCAACTTTGATGGCGATGTGGTGTCATCTCCGGATCGAACCCCGCCTCTTCAACCAAGTTCGAGCTTTACACCCCATCAGCTCATTGATCATTCCTACAAATCATCCAGTGAAGTTTTCACTACACTGTCGAATCCTACCTCTTCTCAAACTGGGTTATTTTTCCTTGAAGAAATACCCACTCCTGTTGTTTCACCAGTATCAGCGATGGTTGCCCTATTTCAAAAAATCCTGGAGTGCCAGAAGATTCAAACTGAACAGATGGATATCACGAGAGAAGTCATGAAGAATATCATCGATGCAACTTTAGTCATTTTAAACCAAGTTGGAATGGAACCTCGTCCTAGGAGGGATACCCATGAATCTAGAAGATATTTGGGCCCTGTCCGGCAATCATATTGCAAGAAGCTTTTGACTTGTGCCTACTGCAAAAGGCCTGGTCACCAAGCCAATATTTGTCGCAAGAGATTTGGAAAATGTTTGGTATGTAGATCTGCCGAACATCGAGTAAAGGGCTGCCCCTTATCTTTTCATTGTACCGGAGCGTCTATAATGTCAACCTCAGGACTCTATCCAAAAGACCGTAGGAAGGCATAAAGCCGATTCAAGGATCATAGAAGTTGAAGCAGTTGGAGACTGCTCATACAAGAGCCAGAGCCATGAAGATTAGTACCTAAGACCACTGTGTAGCAATATTTATTAAGAAGCTGTAACAAGATGTTCTTAGAACAAACATGAGAGTTATTTTGCTGTAATTCTCCATATGAATAAAATTCTTAGTTACACCTTCATGGTAGATGTTTTCTCATAGTCTTCATGGGTTACCCTAGATAAAGACATAGAATTCACCATTGACCTAGTTCTCGGCTCTTTTCCTATCTCTAAGGGATGCTATAGAATCAACCTGAAGGAAGCCAAGAAGATGAAGGATCAGATCAATGGACTAAAGACTTTAAGATTCATTCAAGACGGAGCTTCACCCTAGGGAGCACTTGTGTCCAAGAAGGATGGAATAGTACGGATGTGCATCGACTATCGGGCACTGAAGAACAAGTACCCTTTTTCCCAGATTGATAATCTGTTTGAATCAGTTTGAGTGAACTTTAGGTGTTTTTCAAGATCGACCTCAGATCTGACTACCAACAGATCAAGAGGACAATTCCCATAACGACATTCAATTATGGATAGTTGTTGGTCATGTCTTTTGGACTGACAAATGCTCCTGTTGTGTTCATGAATCTCATGAACAAAGTCTTTTATGAGTATTTGAATCAGTTTGTTGTCTTCTCCATAGATGACATTCCGATATACTCGAAGACTGAAGAAGAGCATGAAGAGCACATGAGAAAAGTTTTGGAAAGAAGAGAAGCTAACTAAAAGTGAATTTTCTTAGACAAGGTGGTTTTTGCCCATATTGTCACAAGAGAAGAATTTCGAAGAATCTCAAGAAGATAGCCACTGTGGAGAAATGGTATACCAAGATTCAGTAGCTGAAGTTACGGCTGACTAATACCGGAAGTTGTGAAGGAATTCGCCAAGATTGCTGAACCTATGACGAAGCTGACTCGAAAAAATGAAGAGTTCATCTGGACGGAGGACTGCCAAGCAGCATTCGAGGAGCTGAAAAAGAGGTTTATCACTGCACCAATCCTTGCGCTACCGCAGGAAACGGTGATTTCTTAATCTACAGTAATATTTCTGAAAAAGGTTTGGGTTGCGTTATTCAACAACATGGGAAAATAATTGCTTATGTATCTAAGCAATTACGGACTCATGAGAAGAACTATCCCACACTTAATTTGGAACTAGCTGTAATTATCTTTGCTTTGAAGCTATGGAAGTATTATTTTATGGAAAGGGAGTAAAAATATATACGGACTACAAAAGTCTGAAATATGTCTTCACTCAGAGAGAGTTGAACATTAGGCAACGAAGATGACAGAAGCTGATGAAGGATTTCAATATCGATCTGCAATACCGATTATATGTGGTAGCTGATACCGATGGCGAAGTTTTTAAACAAGGAGAGGCATCTGCTAAAAGATATCAAGAAGTTTGGACTGGAGATTATGCTGTCTGGAAATAGAAGGACGGAGTTGGATGCTGATTTAGTGCTAATAAAGTTGCAAGTGAGCTCGACTCTGATGGACAAGATCAAGGAGACTCAGTTTCAAGAAGAGGCACTTTACAAGCTGAGAGATCAAGTGTTGGCGAAAACACTTGAGGGTTTCTTAATAACCAAGGATGGAGCTCTGAAGAATGGTACGAGGCTCTGTGTACCATCTGACGAACTGAGGAACGAACTAATAAAGGAAATGCACCAGTCACAGTATTCCATACAATGTATCGGGATATGTGTACCATTAATTGGTGTTATGGAATGAAGGAGGACAAATTCCAAGTATGGAGTTAGATAATTGTCAACATGAGGAATTTAGCGGAGAGATTTCTACAGTCGCTGGACAATTTGGAGTGGAAGTAGAAGCACATAACGATGGATTCAGTGTCAGGATTGTTTTGTTTCCAAGAAGGGAAGTACATCAATTGGAGTAATGTGGACTGACTGACTAAGTCAGCTCACTTCATTCCCTTAAAATTTGTTTAACTATTAAAGAAGGTGGCAGTATTGTACGAGAGGCACACTTACTGGACTTATGGAGTATAAACCGGCAGACAATCAAAGAAGATAATCCAGACGTTTGAAGATATGTTAGATTAGATTTTGCGTCTTGAAATTTGGAGGGTCTTGGGAAAGATCATTTATCTTTGTACACTACTTGCATGAGACGATGTAGGCGACTGACGCAGTAGAGTTAGAGACAAGCTCAGGATTGCCAAGATAGACAGAAGCATTGGGATGGCGTCTTTGCGAAGATTTTTACTATCCAAAGGAACGTTCAGAAGTTGCATCTTGAATCCGAGTAATGTTTTGGAACATTCGGAACTAGAGAGAAGATTAAGTCTTACAGTGCCAGAGAGACCAGTAACAAGAGTAGTCAGAGGTGAGAAGAAGATCAGAAAATTTGAGCCATCTTAATTCCTATTTCCTTCAATCTTTATTTATTTTTTTTTTTTTTGAACTTGACATATACTGCTAGTTAGCCTAGTTTTGCAAGCTATTTCTTTCTCGAGCTTGATCATGACAGTATCTTATTGGAGGCCTCCATTAAAAATATTGTCTAATCAGAACCAGTGCATAATGATCTGATCAACCTCATACACTTTGGTTCGCTTTTATCTTTTATTTTTGTGGTTTGTGACATAATTAAAGTTGTCCCTAAACCGTCTCATCCACGATTACATTGGAAATTCTTATTGTTTGAATTTGAGTTACGAGCGTAGTATCGTACCTGCTTAATTATAGTAAAACTCTATTCCTATCATACCCAACTCTTTAAATTTCGAGGACGAAATTTTCTAAGGAGGGAAGGTTGTGAAACCCGTAAATTTCTAGACTACAATTTCTATTTGCTAATTAAATTTTTTCTAGTAATGTTATCAATTTGAAGTTGTGAATTATCAATTTAATATTAGTAATTATTTTAATCATTTTAAATAATGTGTTGTAAATTTATAAAATAATATTATGTAAGAGTTTAGAAAAAAAAAATATTCTTTTCAAAATTATTAAACAAGGAATTTTGATTGACAGTCCAAACCCGAACCCGGTTAGAATCCTAAGACATAAATCAATTTTAGATTAAATAAAGATTTAAAATTATGTTGTAAATTTTCTAAAAAGAAATTATGATTTTGTAAGCCCAAATATTAACCCTTTTAATCTTATAGGCCCAAGCCTTTAGGCCCAATAGCCAAATCAATTAATTGGGCCAAACCCAATTGTTCAAAACCAAGCCTTACCAAGCCTTTAGTTTTTTGAGTTTAAGCTCTAAAAGCTTGCTGTGGGAAAGCTTTGGAATTAATTTCCTTAGTTTTAGAGCTTAAAAGCTCTGAAGGGATTCATTTCCAAACCCAATTCTTGTGGGAATTCGGGATTTCGGTTTCGTTCCGTTCCGTTTTTGGTTTCGGAATTTTTCGACGGATTCGGATTTTCTTTCAGTAGATTCTTCCTCTTTAGGAAAATATTGCTGTGGATTTTCTGTGGGTTTTTTCGATGATTTCGGGATTTCCGTTTCATTCTCGGGTTTTCCGAGAATTTGCGGGATAATTTGGAAATCTGATTTTTATACGTAAAACATATGGAGGTTCTGTTCTCTGATTCAGAGTTTCGGATTTATATACATATATATATATATACTGGGTTCTTTGCTATGAGAATAAAGTTTGGATAATGGTATGAAGTTTTCCTTTAGGTTCTGTTGGAGTTTTTGGTTTTATACTTGTGATGGAAATATTTTTCCTCTTGGAAAGATGGTTTCTGTTGGGTTGGTTTATTGGGTTCCTTAGTACTATTTGGTTATTCGGTTACATATAAATGCTGGATTGGCTTTGGAAAAGTATTTCTATATGGATGGTTATATAAATATCGGGTTTGGGATTAATTTGCAGGTTAACGGAAGCACTCCCAGTTCTTGGGTTGACCGAAAACAAAGGGAATGCTGCCGAAATTTTCGGAAAAAATTAATAAAATAGTTTTAAAATGATTTTGGTATTTTGGGCGACAACCATAATTGGTTACTGGGCCCCAACGAAATGCAAACGCACCGGTTCGACCGGACGTTGAGGCAGAGTAGTTGAAAATGAAGTTGGACCAGAGTCTGAGACTTATAATTTTTAAATAATATTTTGGAAATTTACTTTTGTTAAATTGTAAGTAATTTTTCGGACTAACCAGTTTCTTTTCTTATTTCAATTTATTGTAATTGTAAGGGCATAAGCCCAGGCCTGTAATAAGTAGGAAATAATTTTTATTTTATGTTCTGGGTTTGTGGAAAGCGTAGGAAAAATTAAAGATATTATAAACTCATGATTTTCTCATTTTTAAGGAAAAGAAAATTTATTCTTTATATTTTAAGTCAAAGTTTTCAAATGAATATATACCAAGTTTTGTACGTAATTTGATAAAATACAAGTTTTCTCGAAAAACCAAAGTAATTTTGACTTTCTAAAACAACGCACTAGTAAACGTTGTGGTTAACTAAAATTGACTAGGAAAGACAAATAGAGATTGTAACTAGATAACTTGTGATTGCTTCTGAAATAAGTTTCCGGAATGTAGGGTTCGAGGAGGTTTCTGACTGTTAACCCCGAAGTACCGACTCTCCAGTTTGATCAAGTTTAAGGCAAGTACAGTTGTGATTGTTTGCAATTTAATTAGTAATAGTAATCTTGCATGCTTAAACCACATTTCTACACGGAACTCTCTCATAGAGTATTGATTGTTATTGTCTCATTGCCTCATTGAATCTAATTGACTCGGGATATTGGGGGAGTAGTGTAGCGTCTATGACCAATACCCCTCATTGAATCTAATTGTACGAGCTTACCCCTCTCACACACGGGGATAGGCCGGACCATATCAGTGAATCATCCCAAACCGGTCATAGTCGTTACTTACTCAAATCACATGTTTTCAATTGTAGAACTGTTGGAAAATATTGTATTTCTAAATTGTTTATAATTGCAAATTGCTAATTATTAGTTGAATTGTAGATTTTCATAATTGTACTTTGCTCCCTCCTGACTGGAGACCAACATTTTTAGGTTACACTGAGGATGACCTATTCCAGAGTATCTGAGGACTCAGAGCTATTGTTCAACAATCCTGATTTTGTACCCGGCGGTACTACCTGACGATGATGGCACGGCGTCTCCTTAGATGCTGTTGGTGTTAGTTAGATTTACTTCAGTTTATGGTCTTTAAACTTTTGTACTGGACAAGTTTTTTTATTATCGAATAAATGTTATTGTGGCAATTTTAGTCTTAAATGTTGTTGATTGACCTGCACATGGATTACAGCTTACTGCCGCCGTCTCATCAACGGTGCAGGCTGGGCATGATCCGATTCGACCCAAGTATTTGGGGACCGGGTCGTGACAGAATCAGCTGAGCACGTCCTTCTTTTGGGGGATCTGGCTGCTAGCACATGGTCCAAGCTTCACCATAGTCTTAGTATGGGTCAACCCACCGGGGGCTTCTACGATCTCCTGGACTTCTGGAGCCGTTCTCACGAGCATCAGATCGTAACAGCCGCTGGCATTTGGGTTCTTTGGAAAAACATGAACAAATTCCGATATGAAGGGCGCCAACTCCTCCTCCTCAGCTGCACAGAGAGATCATCAGACAATGTTTCAAAGTGAGTAGGCGTTGTTCTCACGTCTCCAACTCGTTCTGGGAGGCCCTGGCCTAGGCCGCCCTCCCCTCCCTTTTGTGTGCGCGTATCGCACTTTTCGATTTCTGTCCTTTGTCCTAAAAATCTCCCTCACTCTCATTCGTAATTTAATGTTAATATTAATTTTTATTTTTATTTTTATATTGATGTTAATGTTAATGTAAAATATTAATTTTAATGTTAAATTTAATGTTAATTTTAGTATTTAATGTTAATATTAACATTAACATTAATATTTACATTAAATTACGGATGAGAGTGTGGGAGGTTTTTAGGGAATTTTCTAAGGGGGACTTTTGATCCGCTTCTATATATATATATATATATATATATATATATATATATTATATATATATATATATATATATATATATATATATATATATATATATATCGGAAAGTGCTACGTTGTCCGCGGGCTTTGACCGCAGTCCTGGCTCACGGGCCACGGGTCGCCTTCTGATTGGCTGGGGGGCTGGTGTATTGCCCGTATTTCGGAATACGTATTTAATTAGGCTTATATGTATTTTGGACCTGTATTTTATTTTCTCAGATTATGGCCTGTAATTGTGTTTTGGCTTAACTTGTGGATTTTTGGTTTTCCCGTAAAACGGGTTTTGGACCTGGCTTGGTTTTATTTTGTGGAGAAGGAATTGGTTTGGTTTAGTTTAGTATGCATTGGAACACCCTAGTTAATCTCCACCCTCATTCCACCACAACTCACCCTCATTAAAATCCCATCTAACTTTCTCTCTCCTCGTAACTTCCATTAATTTCTTCATCTTCTTCCTTCCTCCACACAACACCAACACCAACACCATAGGCAAGTGCACCTTGCCACCACATGAGAACCCAATTTTATTTGTCAATTAGCTAGATTAGGCCATGGTGAACAACATTAGAACTTGGTATTTTGTGATTTGGAGTTTCTATTTTTCTAGATCAAGGTTTTAATCATTTTCGGAATTCCTTGGTTTTGATCTATTAAATTTAGATTTTTCCTTGTTTTGAGGCTTCCATGTGGAAGAGAATTCAATTTTACACAAGCTAGAACTTTGAAAATCCAAATTTCGTTTTGATTTGGCCAAGTTATGAAGATTTGAAGTTTAGGGTTCTTGGAGTCTTCCTCTCGGTCTGATGGAGAAGATGACTCTCGGCCTGCGCTCTTTAGCGCAGTCCATTCACTTGTGCAGCTCCTCGGCCAGTGCTTTGCGCTGGGCTGACTTGCGCTGGCGCTTCTTATCTCCAGCGCCTTTCCACCATCGGCGCACTTGAATGCTGCGCCGCTCAACCCCTGCGCAATCCAACCCCAGCGCACTTGACTGCTGCGCAGCTCGCTTTCAGCTCAGCTCGGTTAGGCTCCAGCGCAATCCAACCCTAGCGCAGCTCACCCCAGCGTGCTTGACTTCAGCGCAACCCGCTCCCAGCGTAAGCCAACTTCAGCGCAACCCGACCCAGCGTAGTCCATCCCCTGCGCAGTCCATCCCCCCCGCGCAATCTGATCCCCTGCGTAATCTACTTGCCCATGATGGTTTGGCTTTATTTCTTGGACTTGACTTCCCTTTTGTAGACTGGAATTTTGGGATCTTTTTCCACACAACACGACTGTCTTGACCCAACACTGCCTGGCACGGTTTTTGGTGTTTTGCTTATATAACTAGTACGATTTTGTGATTCTGTGATTTATGATTCTAGTACTTTCTGATCTCCTTAGTAGTGACCCGATGGGGTGCGCACTTAACTTGTAACTTGTAATTCATGATTAATCTTGACACTGTATAACTTGATAGTGGCCCGTGGTGGCGCACTCCTGACTTGTAACTTGTAACCTGACTTGTAACTTGACTCGTATAAACAACTCTGACTTCGTGGGTGTTTATTCTTGCTGCTTGTGCAATCCACTGGTCTTGTCTTGCATCATGTCTAGGACGTGACTCCCTGGTTACCACGGTCAGGGATTCGCACTGAATATGTATTAGGCTAATGAATAGATCAAACTATAATTCATGGAGAATTTTCAGTCATAGGCGATCTCGTTATCTGGGCGCTCTAAACGAACTTGTAGCCTGCCGACGAGTAGGGCACATTTCCAGCATACTGTCATGTGTTGCACCCTCTAAGTCACCTAAGGGTATATCGTCTCCTGGGCAATGTACCCAACCATACTCTCAACCCGCGGAAGGATAACTGGATAGTCTACAGGGCTTGGGACTGAGAATTTTTCGTTTGCATCTTGTTAGTAATTAGGCTTGTGATAACCCTAGTTAGTTAAGTAGTAAGCCGTAATAATTGCTTGGCCGTTTGTGAATGGATGGTGTCCAGCCTTGTCTAAGTCTTGTCTAGTCCCTGTACCTGGTACCCCTGAACATGATTGTTTCACTTATCTTAACAATAAATGGGTAGAGACAAAGTGCTATTCAGACGAAGGGTTACGACCCCGGTCCTTGTTTGGTTCACGGGTCGTAACCTGGCTTCCGGAATGGTTCCACGTCCCTAGTCGTTTATTGTCCTGTTGTACTCCTTATTACTTGTAATTTTCTTCTATTTCTTATGCTCTAACATGCTGGCTTTTGTTCTTATTTCGTGGCCTCCTTTGTGGCACTTGCTCTTCTGGGGTTTGACCCAGCTGATTTTGTGTGGCCAGATTTCGGAGCAGCACCCGAGGATCTACCGAACCTCCAGCCCGATGGTGGCGACTAGAAGGAACCCGGGCTACGAGTGGGTTTTCCATTTTGTTTCACCCACTACATTGTAAATTTATTCTTTTGAGGCATTTAGCCGACGAGCACCTGTTAGCTCGATGCACCTTTACTTACTGTCTGCCTACGGGCTGTAACATGATTAACGAATCCTAGGGTTGATCATGTATGACTTAACTCTTGCTAGTCCTCGCATTTTGTATGACTAGCTTCATGATCAACTGAATATGTAATATTTGGGACGCCTTTTATTGTATATTTGGTGGTCTAACATCTTGTAACTATATTACTTGTTTGAGATTGAGACAATAGGCTGGACCTTAAGAGATCGTTGGCTTGTAGTAAAACCTCATATCTAGACAGCCGTGACCGTATAGCGAGGTGGATTCCATTTCAATATACATAGTTGGCTATGTTCGCCCCCGCTCTCCAGTATTCTGGTTCTGGGGCGTCACATGGTTTAAGTGGTGGCCCATACAGGTCTTGGCATTCAAGATATGTGAGGGTTTACCAGATAGATGTCTCAATCATTACTCGTCTTTGATCTCCATTCATATCCTCTGAATCTCTGGATTTTTGCCCTGATCATGTGCTTGTATCGTTGATCTGTCCTGGTCCTTCCTTATTGTTTTCCCTGTGTCATCTTCTTCAGCGATACTGTACCTGACCCCGCCGATCAACAAGGTGGAGCACTTCCCGTGGACCAGCAACCCGGAGATCAAGTCCAGCATTCCGGAGTAGCCTCCAGAGTTGTACCTCCCGGAGGAGAGCCCCCAGTTCGGCCCGTCCAGCCTGTAGAGCCTGACGATGGCACCTTGGTAGGCCTCATCAGGACCTTGATAGCTTCCCAAAGATCGTCGAGAAGACTCCTTGCACCAGGTAGTGGCAGATGCTTTGACCAGAGACGGTCATCCAGGGAACAACGCGGCCAACAGCTTCAAGCGCTTGAACCCTCCATTCTTCGACGGCAGCGAGGATGCGATTGTCGCGGACGCTTGGCTTCAGGATACCGAGGTCATTCTAGAAGCAGCCAGGACACCTGAGAATAAGAAGGTGGCGGTGGTACGCCTACAGTTGCTGGACTTAGCTCGCAGTTGGTGGACGGCGCAGGCCGTGGGATTAGCGGCGCCAGTTGCTTGGGCGGTGTTTAGAGAAAGATTCCAGATGAAGTATTTTGATGCTGTAGCTCGGTACGACCTACAGATGAGATTTACCAACTTGAAGCAAGGAGGCAGAACGGTCGACGGTTATGCATCTGAGTTTTCTAGACTCAGTAGGTTTGCCCCCACCTTGGTGGCGACCGAGTTTGATAGGGCCCAGCGGTTCCAGCAGGGACTGCATTTGGAGATCTTGTTGGCAGTTAAGCAGTTCGAGCACCAGATGTTCGATGCGGTTTTGAGTGCAGCTATGAGGCATGAGTACACCTCCCAGAGGATCGTGGATAGGATCGGAGGTAGGAAGCGGTCCCACAGTCAGATGCACCAATCATCATCTCCAGTCCCGGCAGCTAGGAGTTTGACTATTGGAACTCCGAGGCGGGCGGCCTCAGTGACGTCGGTTCAGCATTCAACCCCGACGCACCCGTAGCAGCAGAAGCAGACTTCCGCGATGGGATGTTCTCATTGCGGGAAGCCAGGCCATGTAGTGGCGGATTGTCGTAGGGCGCAGGGATTGTGCCTGGCTTGTGGAGCGGCAGATCACAAGATAGGAGCCTGCCCGAATAGGGGTAGTTCGTCCTCTTCTAACCTAACCAGTCCATCGGTTAGGGGACCAGCACCTATGCAGCAGCAGCAGTACCCGAGGCCCTTGTTGCCTCAGGCCCAGGCATTTCATCAGCAGAACCAGCAGCAGTACACCCAAGCCCAAGTGCAGATCAGGCAGAGAGGTTTCCAGCAGAGGGAACCCGCAGCAAGAGGACAAGGTCAGGCCATGATGATGACTATGGAAGAAGAAGTTGCACCAGGTGAGGTAGTGGCAGGTACTATTCTTGTCAACTCCTCTCCAGCATTGGTATTATTTGATTCTGGTGCATCGCATTCATTCATGTCTGCACGATTTGCGACACGGATAGGATTGGAGCCCGAGTCATTATCAGTAAGGCTCAATATACTTACTGGTAATGGTCTTGTGGGAGTAGATCGAGTGTTTTCCTCGTGTCGGATCGTAGTTAGCGGTAGAGAGTTCCCCGCTAGATTCATAGAATTCCCTATGGCAGACTATGATGTAGTCTTGGGCATGGATTGGTTGAGGGACCAGTATGCTATGATAGACTGCCATGTTGGCAGGGTTATCTTTAGTATTCCAGGCGAGCCAGAGTTTTCATTTTCCAGAGGTGCAGTGGAACCATCTTCTCCAGTATTGCAGATGGCAGTAGCAGCAGTGCAGTTGCCCCGGATAGTTGATGAGTTTCCAGATGTCTTTCCAGAAGAACTTTCAGGGATGCCGCCAGAGTGGAAGATCGAGTTCACTATAGACTTGATCCCCGGGACAGCACCAGTATCAGAGCGAGTCTACAGAATGGTGCCTTCAGAGTTGGAGATTTTGTACAAGATGATTGAAGAATTAAGGACCAAGGGATTCATTCGTGCAAGTGGATCGCCTTGGGGAGCCCCGATGCTTCTTGTGAAAAAAGGATGGTACATCCAGGTTATGTGTAGATTATCGTACCTTGAACTCAGTGACAATCAAGAACAGATACCCTCTCCCGAGGATAGATGACTTGTTTGATCAACTCAGAGGGGCTTTAGTGTTCTCGAAGATAGACTTGCGGTCAGGATACCACCAGATCAGAGTCAGAGAGCAGGATATCCCGAAGACAGCGTTTAGATCGAGGTATGGGCATTGGGAGTTCCTTGTTATGCCCTTTGGAGCGACCAATGCGCCAGCCGTATTCATGGACCTCATGAATCGCATTTTCATGCCTTACTTGGATCAGTTCGTGATCGTGTTCCTAGATGATATCCTGGTCTACAGCAAGAGCGAAGCAGAGCATGAGCAGCATCTCAGGATTGTCCTTTAGTCGCTTAGAGAGCATCAGTTGTACGCCAAGTTTAGTAAATGCGAGTTCTGGCTCGATCGCATTTCGTACTTGGGTCACATCATTACTCGAGGAGGAGTAGAAGTGGATCTCCAGAAGATTGTGGCTATCGAGTCATGGCCAGTACCTAGTTTAGCGGCAGAGGTTCGCAGCTTCCTTGGATTGGCCGGCTACTACCGACGATTCGTTTCAGATTTTGCAAGGATTTCGGCACCGATGACCCAGTTGACCCGCAAGGATGTGTAGTTTGCTTGGACGGCAGAGTGGCAGGAATCATTTGAGAAATTGAAGCGAGGTTTGATAACGGCTCCCATTCTCACGCTTCCAGATGGGACCGGAGGATTCACAGTTTATTGCGACGCTTCAGGCAGAGGATTGGGGTGTGTCTTGATGCAGCATGGGAAGGTAATATCTTATGCATCACGTCAACTTCGTGATCATGAGAAAAATTACCCGAACCACGATTTGGAACTGGCAGCAGTAGTGTTTGCGCTTAAGCTTTGGCGGCACTACTTGTATGGAGACAGAGTGGAGATATTTACTGATCATAAGAGCCTGAAGTATGTTTTCACCCAGAAGGACCTTAATATGCGGCAGAGAAGATGGCTCGAGCTACTGGTGTACTATGATGTGGACTTTCAGTATCACCCAGGGAAGGCCAACGTTGTAGCAGATGCGTTGAGCAGGAGAGCCAGAGTTTACTTCCTAACAGCGCAACCAGAGTTATTGGCAGATCTTCAGAAGATGGGAATTGAAGTGGTTCTTCCTATCAACGTGGCATTGATGGCCAGTCTACAGGTTCAATCCTGTATAGTTGAGAGGATCCGGATGGCACAATCTACAGATTCCAAGCTTCAGTGACTCAGAGCAGAGTGTGAGGCAGGAAGAAGGCCAGAGTTATGTATCCATAAAGATGGTACACTTCGACACGGCACTCGTCTTTGTGTACCCAGTGGAGATATTAGACAGGAGGTCATGGCAGAAGCTCACAGTTCACAGTATTCTATTCATTCCGGTGGCACGAAGATGTACCGTGACATTCGTCAGCACTTCTGGTGGAATGGCATGAAGAGGGAGATAGCCCGGTTTGTCTCTCGGTGTTTGGTTTGCCAACAGGTTAAAGCTGAACATCAGAGGCCCGCTGGACTTCTTCAGCCCTTGCCGATTCCAGAATGGAAGTGGGAGCATGTGACCATGAATTTTGTGTCTGGATTGCCTAGATCCCCAGCTGGTCGAGATGCTATTTGGGTTATAGTTGACAGGCTCACGAAGGTGGCTCATTTTCTCCCATTCAGAGTTGGACAGTCCACGGATCAGCTAGCAGAGATGTACCTCAGGCAGATTGTCAGGCTTCATGGAGTGCCCGTCAGTATCACCTCGGACCGGGATTCAAGATTCACATCACACTTTTTGCGTAGCCTACAAGAGAGTTTGGGAACTAACCTTCAGTTTAGCTCAGCTTATCATCCGCAGACCGATGGTCAGTCAAAGCACACAATCCAGACACTTCAAGACATGTTGAGATCTTGTACACTTGACTTCGATGGTTCGTAGGAAGATCACCTGCACCTGGTGGAGTTCTCGTACAACAACAGTTTCCAGGTCAGTATCCAGATGGCACCATTCGAGGCACTGTATGGTAGGAAGTGCAGATCCCCGTTAGCATGGGATGATGTTAGAGAGAGGCAGATACTTGGCCCAGAAATGATTGCCCAGGCAGTTGAAGTAGTCAGAAGAATCAGAGATCGTCTTCGAGTGGCCCAAGATCGCCAGCGACATTGGGCCGATGCCCATCGACGTCCCTTAGAGTTTGCTATCGGCGACCATGTATTCCTTAGGATCTCGCCTAACCCCGGCGTCATTCGCTTTGGCGTACGGAGAAAGCTTAGTCCTAGGTATATAGGGTCGTTCGATATCCTAGAGCGAGTAGGAGATGTATCCTATCGTCTCGCTTTTCCACCGTCGCTAAGTGAGGTGCATGATGTATTCCATGTGTCCCAATTATGACAGTACATCCCGGACCCGAGCCATGTCCTGGATCATTCAGAATTGGTTGTTGGTACCAACCTTTCGTATGAGGAGAGGCCCGTGTCTATATTGGACCGGAGAGAGAAGATACTCAAGAACAAGACTATTAGCTTAGTCCGTGTTGCTTGGGGTCATCACTCTCTAGGTGAGTCAACGTGGGAGCGTGAGGACGACATCCGATCGCGATATCCCGACTTGTTTGACTCGTAAGGTATAATGCCTTCCTTATGCCTTATGCTTTCTATCCCTTGCTTGCATGTATGATTGTTTGATTGTTTGCTTAGTCTAGCTTATTTGTGGATAGTATAGCTGGCTCTTACATCTGTAAGCATCTTGATTTAAATTCCGAGGACGGAATTCTTTTAAGGTGGGTAGAGTTGTAATGTCCGTATTTTGGAATACGTATTTAATTAGGCTTATATGTATTTTGGACCTGTATTTTATTTACTCAGATTATGGCCTGTAATTGTGTTTTGGCTTAACTTGTGGATTTTTGGTTTTTCCGTAAAACGGATTTTGGACCTGGCTTGGTTTTATTTTGTGGAGATAGAATTGGTTTGGTTTGGTTTAGTATGCATTGGAACACCCTAGTTAATCTCCACCCTCATTCCACCACAACCCACCCTCATTAAAATCCTAACTTTCTCTCTACTCATAACTCCTATTAATTTCTTTATTTTCTTCCTTCCTCCACACAACACCAACACCATAGGCAAGTGCACCTTGCCACCACATGAGAACCCAATTTTATTTGTCCATTATCTAGATTAGGCCATGGTGAACAACATTAGAACTTGGTATTTTGTGATTTGGAGTTTCCATTTTTCTAGATCTAGGTTTGAACCATTTTCGGAATTCCTTGGTTTTGATCTATTAAACTTAGATTTTTCCTTGTTCTGAGGCTTCCATGTGGAAGAGAATTCAATTTTACACAAGCTAGAACTTTGAAAATCCAAATTTCGTTTTGATTTGGCCAAGTTATGAAGATTTGAAGTTTAGGGTTCTTGGAGTCTTCCTCTCGGTCTGATGGAGAAGATGACTCTCGGCCTGCGCTCTTTAGCGCAGTCCATTCACTTGCACAGCTCCTCGGCCAGTGCTTTGCGCTGGGCTGACTTGCGCTGGTGCTTCTTAGCTCCAGCGCCTTCCCTCCATCGGCGCACTTGAATGCTGCGCCGCTCAACCCCTGCGCAATCCAACCCCAGCGCACTTGACTGCTGTGCAGCTCGCTTTCAGCTCAGCTCGGTTCGGCTCCAGCGTAATCCAACCCTAGCGCAGCTCACCCCAGCACGCTTGACTTCAGCGCAACCCGCTCCCAGCGCAAGCCAACTTCGGCGCAACCCGACCCAGCGCAGTCCATCCCCTGCGCAGTTCATCCCCAGCGCAGTCCATCCCCCCCCTCCCCCCCGCGCAATCTGATCCCCTGCGCAATCTACTTGCCCATGATGGTTTGGTTTTATTTCTTGGACTTGACTTCCCTTTTGTAGACTGGAATTTTGGGATCTTGTTCCACACAACACGACTGTCTTGACCCAATACGGCCTGGCACGGTTTTTGGTGTTTTGCTTATATAACTAGTACGAGTTTGTGATTCTGTGATTTATGATTCTAGTACTTTCTGATCTCTTTAGTAGTGACCCGATGGGGTGCGCTCTTAACTTGTAACTTGTAATTCATGATTAATCTTGACACTGTATAACTTGATAGTGGCCCGTGGCGGCGCACTCCTGACTTGTAACTTGTAAACTGACTTGTAACTTGACTCGTATAAACAACTCTGACTTCGTGGGTGTTCATTCTTGCTGCTTGTGCAATCCACTGGTCTTGTCTTGCATTATGTCTAGGACGTGACTCCCTGGTTACCACGGTCAGGGATTCGTTCTGAATATGTATTAGGCTAATGAATAGATCAAACTATAGTTCATGGAGAATTTTCAGTCACAGGCGATCTCGTTATCTGGGCGCTCTAAACGGACTTGTAGCCTGCCGACGAGTAGGGCACATTTCCAGCACACTGTCATGTGTTGCACCCTCTAAGTCACCTAAGGGCATATCGTCTCCTGGGCGATGTACCCAACCATACTCTCAACCCGCGGAAGGATAACTGGATAGTCTGCAGGGCTTAGGACTGGGAATTTTTCGTTTGCATCTTGTTAGTAATTAGGCTTGTGATAACCCTAGTTAGTTAAGTAGTAAGCCGTAATAATTGCTTGGCCGTTTGTGAATGGATGGTGTCCAGCCTTGTCTAAGTCTTGTCTAGTCCCTGTACCTGGTACCCCTGAACATGATTATTTCACTTATCTTAACAATAAATGGGTAGAGACAAAGTGCTATTCAGGCGAAGGGTTACGACCCCGTTCCTTGTTTGGTTCACGGGTTGTAACCTGGCTTCCGGAATGGTTCCACGTCCCTAGTCGTTTATTGTCCTGTTGTACTCCTTATTACTTGTAATTTTCTTCTATTTCTTATGCTCTGACATGTTGGTTTTGTTCTTATTTCGTGGCCTCCTTTGTGGTACTTGCTCTTCTGGGGTTTGACCTAGCTGGTTTTGTGTGGCCAGATTTCGGAGTAGCACCCGAGGATCTACCGAACCTCCAGCCCGATGGTGGCGACTAGAAGAAACCCGGGCTACGAGTGGGTTTTCCATTTTGTTTCACCCACTACATTGTAAATTTATTCTTTTGAGGCATTTAGCCGACGAGCACCTGTTAGCTCGATGCACCTTTACTTACTGTCTGCCTACGGGCTATAACATGATTAACGAATCCTAGGGTTGATCATGTATGACTTAACTCTTGCTAGTCCTCGCATTTTGTATGACTAGCTTCATGATCAACTGAATATGTAATATTTGGGACGCCTTTTATTGTATATTTGGTGGTCTAACATCTTGTAACTATATTACTTGTTTGAGATTGAGACAATAGGCTGGACCTTAAGAGACCGTTGGCTTGTAGTAAACCCTCATATCTAGACAGCCGTGACCGTATAGCGAGGTGGATTCCATTTCAATATACGTAGCTGGCTATGTTCGCCCCCGCTCTCCAGTATTCTGGTTCTGAGGCGTCACAGCTGGTGGGCCCGGAAGTTTGCATGGGGAAGGCCAATCGAAAGGCGACACGTGGCCCGCGAGCAACGTAGCATTTTCGTGTGTGTGTGTGTGTGTGTATATATATATATATATATATATATATATATATATATATATATATATATATATATATATATATATATATATATATATATATATATAGTTTTGTTTGGTTTCCAAAATTATATACATTTCTTTTTTGTTATTTGGATTCTCAAATTTAAGAATTGGACTAAATTTAATTTGTTGTATGTTTGTTGCAAAGGACGGAGCTATTAGTTTGTTAAAGTGGATTGCAGTCCAGATGGAATAAAAATTATTACTATATACTTAGGGCTCGATTGGTTCACGGATTCAAGGAATCCGGAAAGGAAACTTGTATCTTTTCTTTGTTTGGTAACCACAAATTTGGGAAACACTTTCCTGACTTGGGGGAAAATAGGAGGGAAACTGGTTTCTCTCATGACCCATGGGATTCATTTTCCCTCCTCCTTTCCCAACATTAATTACCAAACATTATGACAAAAGTAGCCTTGATTTATTACCTATTTTACCTGTAGCTCCCCTTCCCGAAAATTAGAAGTATTTTATTATTATTTATTTTATTCGAATGGTTATTTTTAGATTTTATAAATAATAGAAATATACGTAGTGATGTATTATATAGATAAATATATATAGTGATATATGTGTGTATAAATAAATAATACGTGCATTTGTATGTATATGTAAATGTGTTACGCCATAGATATACACATGAATATAAATATAGATATAGATATATATGCGTATATAAATATATTGTGTATGCGTGTGTATATATAAATATATATATATTATACATGTATATGTGTATATGTAAATATACATAAATATATTATACGTGTGTGTATGGATATACATATCTATAAATAGATACTATATACGTGTATAAGTGTTTATATATAATAATATGTATGCGTATGTATAAATATATTTTTAAATATAGGTATGGGTATGCATATACAATATATTTTACATATGTTGGTAAATGTATATGTATATATTTATGTAAATAGGCAGCTATATATAAATATAGGTATATACCGTATATAAATATAGATATAGAGATATATGTGTGTACATATATATATTGTAGGTGTCCAGATAATAAGAAATATAGATATAGAGATATATGTGTGTACATATATACAAATACATATTCATAAGTATGTATGTGAATACATATAAATACATATATGTATTACTAGATAATAAGAAATAGAAATTAATACCAAAATTTGAGCCAACCCGAGCCAGGGCTAAGCCCAGCCCTCATGTGCTACGAACACTCCAGGCCCACTGGCTATCCGGAGTCCCCGCACAGGAAGCCCCAAACGCGCACGGCTCTGTTGAAAACAGAGGTTGCATATATATTTATATCTGTAGAGAGAGAGAGAGTCGAGAAAACTCCAAACCCTAACGCAACCCCTCAAACTCGACGCCGACCCCAACCCCAGTCCCTGGGCGACACCCCCGACACCGCGCCAGCCCGTCGTCGGCCGGCCGGAGTCGGCCACGCGCGCACAAGCAGGCCTCGCAGCAGCAGTAATAGCAAGTTGCGACGACGAACTTTGAGGTACAATCCCGCTCTCGATACTCCATTGTTCTTCGAACCAAAAAGTGCTACGGAAAGCCTATATGACCCCCTCTAGGTTCCCCCCAATTGGTTTTTGGTTGGTCGATCCATCGATCCCAGGATTCGATGTAGAAAACCCAAAAAAACTGACCAAAAATAGAACGAAACCCTGTCCCAAACAGCTCTGTTCGAGGATCGATTTCGATCGATCCAGTACAATTTTAGAAAAAACTTTTTAAAGACAGTCCTAGACACCATGTAGGGCTTCACAACCCTTTTTGCGGAATTTGAATTCATCGACTGAGCGTCGAGAAATCGAATCCCAAAGTTTCCCAAAAACCTGTTTTGAAAACATTGAAATTGTTCCACTCGACGTGCGTCACGCCAATCGGGATGACGTGATCGCAAACTGAAAGCATCAAAAGTTGCGTAACGGCTTCATGGTCGTGTGGGCTTTGACGGAATTCAAATTGGTCGCGTGTGCGCGACGAATTTGATGCATATCCGTCGAAATTCACCGTATCGTGCACTTTGCAAATTCTCCAATTACTTTGTGCACGCTCGTCAGATCAAGACGAAACTTATGCCAACAGGACCGTATCATTTTTCTGGTCCTGCATACCAAGTTTGGCCCAATTCTGAGACAGTTGAATCCGACGCCGTTTTGCGGGCCCCACGGTCCGACTCAACGGGCGATTTTGTACACAGCCCGCCGGAATCCAACTCTGGACATATGGTTGGATTCGTATCGGAAAACTGGATCCGTAGACATATAGTTTGACGACTTTAGAGACCGTTGACTCTGACACGCTTTTCGGTGCAAAGCGGGTCCAACGGCGGACATCGTTTTGGTCCGAAATTACCGTTTTGCCCCTGTGTCCAGAATTGGACTTAAGGACAGGCAATCCTAGCTAATTTGACTATTCTGAGATCATTGGTATTATCTATTTCAGCATCCGGAGACTGTTGTATGGGTTTTGACTATTGTGGCACATTGAGTAGTTCAGACTGTCGATTTCACCAACAGAGGACCACAGGCGAGTACAGTTTATTGTCTGCATTTCGATATTGATTTTCACTATATTTTATTGATTGGCCATTGGTTATGTGATTATTTTCTAGTATAAATTGTTGAGTCGGGAATGAGAAGTACCAATGATGTGTGATCTGACCTTAGACAGTATAGACAGTAATTTATTATTGCAAAGTAGACAGTGTAGACAGTGATTTATTTATTGCAAAGTAGACAGTGTAGACCGTGATTATTATTGCATTTAAACTGTGTAGGTCATGATTATTAATTTGTAGACAATGTTTCTTTATTTCAATATTTGCTGTAGACAGTGTAACTTTAGACAGTGTAGACAGTGTAACTTTAGACAGTGTAGACATTATAACTTTAGATAGTGTAGACAGTGTATCTTTAGACAGTGTAGACAGTGTCGTATAATTGTCCCGAGACCGATCACATATCAAAGGTACTTCGAACAGTTGGGGAAAGTATTTTGTGTCTATTTATTTACTATTGATTTTCTGTATTTTCTGTTTATTTTCAAAACTCATGATTGATGTCTAACCTTTGTTTTATAGTCATTTTTTTTATTGAGATTGCATTCAGTGAATTGTGCTCGTTCCATTCCTGACTGGAAACCAACATTTTCAGGTTAGCCGTGGATTCACTTAGCTTGGGGAGTGACGGAAATACTTGCAGACAAAAGCCTAGAGACTAGCTAGATAGTTGAGTTGTAGTCATTCAGTTGTACAAGTTTATATTTTCTACAAATGTAAAACTTGTGATCATTGTAAGTTAAATTAATTATGTGAATGGACATTATTTGTGATTTTGATCTTCATGGCCGTGACAGCGTTCTACCACCGACACTGCGGCGTAGGCTGGCTTGGACACGTCTCGTATCCGTTTAAAAGAAAAAAAATGGGTACGGGTCGTGACAAGTTTTTGTGGTGGCCCATGCAGGTCAGTTTTCGCAAATCATGCGAACTCGTGATGGTACTTAAGTTAGTTGTACTATTGCGAGCATGCGACTATAACATGCTCATTCACGAACAAGAATTAATTTAATTTAAGAGAATGACTAGGACTATGAGTCCCTTACACAAATTGACCGATGGGTAGTATAGGCCATGCAATTTAGATGAGGAGTTATTAATTTTGATAGTTTGTTAGATCCCCATAGGTACACTATTACCTCTTGATATGACGATATGATCCAATGTGAATAGATTATTCACTTGGTGAGATCGGACTTCCTAGGATTGATAATCTAACCTTGATAAATTGTTCAGTTCCTCCTCTTAACCCCTTAGGTATCATCCCCATACCCTAGTCCGAATGGCCCATTTAGTTCCTAGTTGCCCTAAGGATTAGTGTTTTTTATACAATTTCTGATTATGTTACCCATATACGAACCTCGAGTTAGTTTCAATCCAAAAAGTTTTCCTCTGTGGTTTGAATACACAATGAATAGATATTAGAATGTTGTATTTCTTTTGTCCTCAGATATTTCTTTCCTGTTCAATCCTTTATTTTAAGGGTTGTGATTGATAAGACAAATGCTTACGCTCTAGTTCATGGTCAACTTGTTCGACTCTCTAGAAGCTCATGAATATTTTCAGATATAGTCAAAGGAATGTTAGTTAACTCATAATGGCAGGACATCAGCGCACTGTCGCCATTTAATTGAATATTGGAGACTATGGATATACTGCAGCCAGCAGCGCACTGGCGAGACACGACCCCTAGAGTTGAAATAGGTTTAAGAAAATATAGGCCATAGAGTATTGCTAAAACTATAGCTAGTGGTCCTCTTGATCGTAGACACCCTTGAGCCAATATGGGATAGAGTTAAGAAGGGTTCGATTTTGTATCATGTTGAGTTACGAAACCAATGGTTTACCACAGCCAGAGTATACGGGCGAGGCGTAATCCGCGGTGAAAGGACTTCAAACATGATTACAAGTTTGGGATACCATAGAGGATAGGACAATGCCATGCAAAGACGATATTAGTGGAAGTTTTGTAAGTTGGGTAGCGTGTCTCTCGACCTAGCATTCTGTAGTCCTTGTGAGTTACTGACGAGGATATTGATTGACGCTAATAGGTTACCTAGAATATGGAATCTAGAAGTCCATAACCCTTTAGTCGACCAAGGCTTTGCGGATAAGAAGATTGTAGGATGACCGTGTAAGCAAGGACACCGGATAAGGTTTTGATTCTCACAAAACTTGAACTACTTGTGCCTCCTTTCAAAATCTCGCGTACGCATATTTTGACTATCTTGACCAATGCTGTTATTACAGCCTAGTTTGGCAAGCTCACTCTGTTCTCGAGCTTGATTCAAGACATATGCTTAGTAGGGACGCCTGCTAACTTATTGTCTAATCAGAATCAGTGTATTATGGGTCTGATCAACCATGATGCATTTGGTTCGCTCTTCGTTTAATTTTACTACGTGGATGGAGATATATAGGTATCTAGGATCTCATCCGTGACTGCTTGACAATTCCTCTTGAATTATACGTTCGCCTTTGAATCACGTGATTGTATTCAGTGACATCTTTCTTGAACTCTTTATTACTTTTGTCTTTCACTGATTGGAAAAGACAGAAGCTCGTAATTGGTAGAAAGATACCGAGTGTCCCCATGGCTATGGTAGCTGTATACACAAGTGTAGTTATCATCGGCCAGCCATGTGATTGAGTTACTCGTTCTCCTCTTGACCCCAAACTGTTATCGGGACCTTCTAGCCATCTGAATTTGAGAATGATTAGGGTTTTACCCTTAGTCAGAACGCCAACCTAGGAGACTATATATTCTCAAGAAACCAAATGTTGTGAGTCTCTAATTAATTGCTGGAAGCTTGCCTTAACTAGCAACCCTTAAGCCTTGAACCAACCCTTCCTCGACCGAAGCCCACAGTTAGACATGAGATGAGTGGACAATAGGATAATCATTTACCGTGACACTCATCCCGAGATTGGTTTCCAACAAATATTACTCTAGTTATGTAAAATTTATTATTAAGACCTAACTAGTGTTGGAACACCACAGTCACTAGCTTAGCCAATACCATAGCTTAAATACCCTGTTATACTATGACCTACTAGTTGTCAACAGCACTACATGATCACTACAACCCTTGTGACCATAGTCTGGCAGGTTTGACATAAATAGAATTTCTTGACTCAATTGTTAGAAATCTTCTCTTATGTGTGCCTTGGAGTTGGTTACCCCGTCGATAACTCTAGTATACTATAGACGAGTAGATCATCCTATTTTGTCGACCATGTGTCATTGTACACGCTCATTTTCCAATTATTGAGGAACGATCCTTGACTTGACTAACATCTACCGTATTCCGTTACGTCGTGCCTTATTCTAAATTTACAAGAGTCGAGGTACAATATCCGGACTTTGGAATTTTTCTGACCTCATCATTCCTAAGACCATGTCCTATTTCTAAGGTGGGTAGACTGTAAGCCTTCTAAATTTTTGGATATACGAGGATTACCGATTGATTAAAAAAAATTTCCATTAGGATGATAATTAGTGCCCCCATGGACTTCCACTTTCCACTTAGGTCATTTTGTGTCCCCGGTCGTGCCATTAATATTCGGAGCACGAGACCAGCTGTTACCTTCCAACAAATTTCCCATGCACGACCTAGACAAGTCCACCTTCATCTAGGTATATCATGTCCCACTCAAACACGTTCCCTTGTACCCTATTTTTATGATACGACTTTCAAGACGAAAGGACTAGCTTTAACCCTTACCATAATACCGGTATACTTTCCGACTCCCGTTAGAACCTCAACCCCGACCCAATTCTTTCAACCCAATATATGGTTGTGATCTACTCGAAGCCCACTACACATACCACTAGTGTGCCACTTGATAGAGGCCTCTTGTGCTCCTTAAACACAAAGTCACTGAAGTCACATTTTGAGCTTTAGGGACCTAGCTAACCAACCTGACTAGCAACTAGCTCAATCACTTGGGCTGAAACCTATTCTAGGTTACCCTAATCTAGTAGGAATAATTTTACCTTAGGATCTTATCCAGTCAATGTAGATTGAAACCCAATATTCATCCAACCAACGACTGATGTCCAAATAGAGAACCCATTAATACCACAATCTTGATTTCTCAAATTCTGTTCTATTATGAAACCTTGTTTGAAATAGAATTTTGAGAACGAGACTTCTGTATTGCACGGATTACAGGCCACTCTAAGTAACGAAGAGTTCTTCGATTTAGCAAGTGACTGGACTAGAGTAGCACAATCTAGCAAATAAGACAAGCGCTTATAAACTTTCCTTCTGTCTACATCATTGGTTATCCTCTACCGCTTTGGGAGCTTCATAATCGCTCTCGATTATTTTCCCTATCTTCTTGTCCTTCCTATTGTAGAGTGACGAATGGTCTTACTTACTAGAATTTACCAATATTTTTTAGCTACTTGTGTAAATTGGTTGTCTGTTATATTTTGGGTTATTTGATAGATAGGAGAAGATTATAGAGGCCAAAAGCCGTAGATATCCATTTTAGCAAGTAGTTGGAAGATTAAAAGGTTTTAGGGACATACCATTGAGGGAGTAGTATGACCAAAGGTGGGTAGAAGTCCTCGAGATTTCGTAAATACCAAATGACTAGAGAAGGTCATAGAAATATTTTTGAGAAATTAAATTTAAGGAGATTAAGGCTCAGGTAGACTTCTTATTGAATTTTTAAGGAATAATTATGAATTTGAATTTCGAGGACGAAATTATTTTTAAGGTGGGTAGATTTGTAGCTCTCCTTCCCGAAAATTAGAAGTATTTTATTATTATTTATTTTATTCGAATGGTTATTTTTAGATTTTATAAATAATAGAAATATACGTAGTGATGTATTATATAGATAAATATATATAGTGATATATGTGTGTATAAATAAATAATACGTGCATTTGTATGTATATGTAAATGTGTTACGCGATAGATATACACATGAATATAAATATAGATATAGATATATATGCGTATATAAATATATTGTGTATGCGTGTGTATATATAAATATATATATATATTATACATGTATATGTGTATATGTAAATATACATAAATATATTATACGTGTGTGTATGGATATACATATCTATAAATAGATACTATATACGTGTATAAGTGTTTATATATAATAATATGTATACGTATGTATAAATATATTTTTAAATATAGGTATGGGTATGCATATACAATATATTTTACATATGTTGGTAAATGTATATGTATATATTTATGTAAATAGGCAGCTATATATAAATATAGGTATATACCGTATATAAATATAGATATAGAGATATATGTGTGTACATATATATATTGTAGGTGTCCAGATAATAAGAAATATAGATATAGAGATATATGTGTGTACATATATACAAATACATATTCATAAGTATGTATGTGAATACATATAAATACATATATGTATTACTAGATAATAAGAAATAGAAATTAATACCAAAATTCGAGCCAACCCGAGCCAGGGCTAAGCCCAGCCCTCATGTGCTACGAACACCCCAGGTCCACTGGCCATCCGGAGTCCCCGTATAGGAAGCCCCAAACGCGCGCGGCTCTGTTGAAAACAGAGGTTGCATATATATTTATATCCGTAGAGAGAGAGAGAGTCGAGAAAACTCCAAACCCTAACGCAACCCCTCAAACTCAACGCCGACCCCAATCCCAGTCCCTGGGCGACCCCCCCGACACCGCGCCAGCCCGCCGTCGGTCGGCCGGAGTCGGCCACGCACGCACAAGCAGGCCTCGCAGCAGCAGTAATAGCAAGTTGCGACGACGGACTTTGAGGTACAATCTCGCTCTCGATACTCCATTGTTCTACGAACCAAAAAGTGCTACAGAAAGCCTATATGACCCCCTCTAGGTTCCCCCCAATTGGTTTTTGGTTGGTCGATCCATCGATCCCAGGATTCGATGTAGAAAACCCGAAAAAAACTGACCAAAAACAGAACAAAACCCTGTCCCAAACAGCTCTGTTTGAGGATCGATTTCGATCGATCCAGTACAATTTTAGAAAAAAACTTTTTAAAGACAGTCCTAGACACCATGTAGGGCTTCACAACCCTTTTTGCGGAATTTGAATTCATCGACTAAGCGTCGAGAAATCGAATCCCAAAGTTTCCCAAAAACCTGTTTTGAAAACATTGAAATTGTTCCACTCGACGTGCGTCACGCCAATCGGGACGACGTGGTCGCGAACCGAAAGCATCAAAAGCTGCGTAACGGTTTCGTGGTCGTGTGGGCTTTGACGGAATTCAAATTGGTCGCGTGTGCGCGACGAATTTGATGCATATCCGTCGAAATTCACCGTATCGTGCACTTTACAAATTCTCCAATTACTTTGTGCACGCTCGTCATATCGAGAGGAAACTTCTGCCAACAGAACCGTATCATTTTTTGGTCCTGCATGCCAAGTTTGGCCCAATTCTGAGACAGTTGAATCCGACGCCGTTTTGCGGGCCCTACGGTCCGACTCAACGGGCGATTTTGTACACAGCCCGCCGGAATCCAACTCTGGACATACGGTTGGGTTCGTATCGGAAAACTAGATCCGTAGACATGTAGTTTGACGACTTTAGAGACCGTTAACTCTGGCACGCTTTTCGGTGCAAAGCGGGTCCAACGGCGGATATCGTTTTGGCCCAAAATTACCGTTTTGCTCCTGTATCCAGAATTGGACTTAAGGACAGGCAATCCTAGCTAATTTGACTATTCTGAAATCATTGGTATTGTCTATTTCAGCATCCGAAGACTGTTGTATAGGTTTTGACTATTGTGGCACATTGAGTAGTTCAGACTGTCGGTTTCACCAACAGAGGACCACAGGCGAGTACAGTTTATTGTCTGCATTTCGATATTGATTTTCATTATATTTCATTGATTAGCCATTGGTTATGTGATTATTTTCTAGTATAAATTGTTGAGTCGGGAATGAGAAGTACCAACGATGTGTGATCTGACCTTAGACAGTGTAGACAGCGTAGACAGTGATTTATTATTGCAAAGTAGACAGTGTAGACAGTGATTTATTTATTACAAAGTAGATAGTGTAGATCGTGATTATTATTGCATTTAAACTGTATAGATCATGATTATTAATTTGTAGACAATGTTTCTTTATTTCAATATTTGCTGTAGACAGTGTAACTTTAGACAGTGTAGACAGTGTAACTTTAGACAGTGTAGACAGTGTAACTTTAGACAGTGTATACAGTGTCGCATAATTGTTCCGAGACCGATTACATATCAAAGGTACTTCGAACAGTTGGCGAAAGTATTTTGTGTCTATTTATTTACTATTGGTTTTCTGTATTTCCTGTTTATTTTCAAAACTCATGATTGATGTCTAACCTTTATTTTATAGTCATTTTCTTTATTGAGATTGCATTCAGTGAATTGTGCTCGTTCCATTCCTGACTGGAAACCAACATTTTCAGGTTAGCCGTGGATTCACTTAGCTTGGGGAGTGACGGGAATACTTGCAGACAAAAGCGTAGAGACTAGCTAGATAGTTGAGTTGTAGTCATTCAGTTGTACAAGTTTATATTTTCTACAAATGTAAAACTTGTGATCATTGTAAGTTAAATTAATTATGTGAATGGATATTATTTGTGATTTTGATCTTCATGGCTGTGACAGCGTTCTACCGCTGACACTGCGGCGTAGGCTGGCTTGGACACATCTCGTATCCGTTTAAAAGAAAAAAAACGGGTGCGGGTCGTGACATTACCAATTAACTATTTATTATAATTATTTTGACATTGGATATTGTTGGAACAATGATATATTTTTCTTTCCTTTCTTACACCAACCAAACATAGAAAAGAAAATTTGATAGAAATTCTACTTTTCTATCCCCATGAAAAATACATGGGAATTGATTTCCTTTCCGTGATCCAAACGAGGCCTTAGTCCACCGGACCACTTAACCTACCAAGCTAGTAATAAAATAGGGTTATTTACACTAACTACCCCTATGTTTTTGATTTATAACACGGGGTACCCCTGATTTAAACTATTTACACTAACTACCCCTCCCTTGAGAAAACGTAGGGGTAGTTAGTGTTATAATTTTTTTATTTTTCCTTAAAGTAGGGGTACCCCGTGTAATAAACCAAAAACATAGGGGTAGTTAGTGTAAATAGTTTAAAAGTAGGGGTACCCTGTGTTATAAATCTAAAACATAGGGGTAGTTAGTGTAAATAACCCAAATATACTTGGGATTATAAGTGCTACAGGTGTTGGATTTGGTTTCTTTAATCCCAAACTACTTCAGCAGCTATTCATGAACTCCCTCTTCCGCTTTCCTCATTCCTCATGGGCAACTACTTCGCTCTTACGGACCTTCGACAGCCCTAATTGTCTTAAGCAATACAAAAATCATCATATGTCATTTTGGTAGCTATTTTTTTGTTGAAAATAATATTTGATTCACACATTTTTATTATGATGACATTCTAAGAAATTATGTTACAAATGTTCAGTTTACCTTTGTCACCCTCATTTTCCGTATTTCCCGTATTTCGTATTTATACTCGTATCTGGATTTTTGGCATGTATTTTTATTTTTCTCAACTTGTGGAATTTCGATATTTCTCATATTTTGGGTTTTGTCATGGCTCGGTTTTAATTGGTTTGGGTTGGTTTGGTTTGGTTTAATGTGCATTGGAACACCTTAGCCTATGCTCCACCTTCATTCTACCACATCCCACCCTCTTTATAATCCCCACCTAACACTCTCTCTCTTCATTACCTCCTCCATTAATTTCTTCTTCTTCTTCCTCCACACAACTCTCCACACCCATAGGCAAGTGCACCTTGCCACCACATGAGAACCCTCTTTTATTTTTCCATTTGCAAGATTAGGACATGGTGATCAACATTAGAACTTAGCATTTTGTGATTTGGAGTCTCCATTGTTCTAGATCTAGGTTTTCTCTATTTTTAGTTTTGTATGGTTTTGATCTATTTAGGTTGGATTTTTATGGGTTTTGATGTTTCCATGTGGAAGAGAGTTCAATTCCACCCCAGTTGGAACTTTGGAAATCCGGATTTGGAGTTCGGATGGCCAAGTTGTGATGTTCTGAAGTTTTGGGAGCCATTGGAGCTTCTTCTCAGCCATGGAGAAGACGACCCAGACCCTGCGTGCGTGTTTTTACGCGTACGCAGCTCTCTGCTTGCGTGCTTTTGCACGTACGCAGCTCTTTGGCGTGCGTGACTTTTCACGTATGCCGCTCTCCTGTGTGCGTGACTTTTCACGTACGCAGCTCTCCTGCGTGCGTGACTTTTCACGTATGCCGCTCTTTGCTTGCGTACTTTTGCACGTACGCAGCTCTCTGGCGTGCGTGACTTTTCGCGTACGCAGCTCTCTGGCGTGCATGACTTTTCACGTATGCTGCTCTCCTGTGTGCGTGACTTTTCACGTACGCAGCTCTCCTGCGTGCGTGACTTTTCACGTATGCCGCTCTCCTGTGTGCGTGACTTTTCACGAACGCAGCTCTCCTGCGTGCGTGACTTTTCACGTATGCCGCTCTCCTGTGTGCTTGACTTTTCACGTATGCCGCTCTCCTGTGTGCGTGACTTTTCACGTACGCAGCTCTCCTGCGTGCGTGACTTTTCACGTATGCCGCTCTCCTGTGTGCGTGACTTTTCACGTACGCAGCTCTCCTGCGTGCGTGACTTTTCACGTATGCCGCTCTCCTGTGTGCGTGACTTTTCACGTATGCCGCTCTCCTGGGTGCGTGACTTTTCACGTATGCAGCTCTCCTGCGTGCGTGACTTTTCACGTATGCAACTCTCTTGCGTGCGTGACTTTTCCTCTCCTGCGTGCGTGACTTTTCATGTATGCAGCTCTCCTGCGTGCGTGTCTTGTGCGTACGCTGCACCCTGAACCCCTTGCTTAATCCATTGGCTTTTGGAGTATTGATTTTATTTCTTGACTTGGTTTCTTTTGTGGATTTGGTTTTCCTGAGATCTGTTCAATACAGCACTACTATCTTGACCCGACACGGCCTAACACGGTTTTCTAGTAATTGTTTATGACTAGTACGGTTTTCGGGATTTTCTGTGAATTATGATTCTGGTATTCTCTGACCTCCTTGCTATTGACCCGGTGGGTGCACACCTAACTTGTAACTTGTAATTAATCCTTGTGACTGGACAACTTGATAGTGGCCCGAGGCGGCGCACTCTTGACTTGACTTGGCTTGACTTGACTTGTAATTTGTAACTTGTAACATGACTTGATAACTTAATGCTGTTGCGACGGCTAACACGACTTGATAAGAATAAATGGCCTGGACACCGTGGGTGAATGTGTTTGTACAAATGAACCTGTCTTGTCTTGCATTATGTCTAGGACGTGAGTCCCTGATTTCCCACGGTCAGGGATTCATACTGAATCTGGCTAGGTTAATGACTAGATTGATCAAATAGTTCATGGAGAATTTCTCAGTTACCTGTTGCCCCTTTGGTCCCGGCCTTATATATATATACATGGGATTTGTTGCTATCCGTCGAGATGAGCGCACTTCCAGCCCGCCGTCGAGTGTGGTACCTTAGGACACATGTATCTTACTAGAGTGTGTCTGCTATATCCTGCTATCTTTTCCTTTTCTTGCTGGGATCACTCAGGTAGTAACAAACAGGTAACCGGACTTGGAATTCTCATTGCATCTTGCTAGTAACTAGGCCTGTGATAACCCTAGTTAGTTAAAGTAGCAAGCCGTATTTATTGCTTGGCCGTGATTGATTGGATGGGGTCTAGTCCAACCTTGTCTCGTCCTGATCCTGTACAATTTCTGACATGACACGCTTACTCGTGCTTTATCTTAATTCTATATCATGAATAATTGTATGACCAGATTTCTTATATTTACCTTGCCGATAAATGGTGGAAGAAACGAAGTTCTGTTCAGACGAAGGGTTACAACCTCGGTCCTTGTTTGGTTTACGGGTTGTAGCCTGGTTATCTGAATAGTCCCATGGTTATCTCATCGTATATCATCCTGTCATGCTTTCCATATGTTCTGTCTTTTATCGATTCTATACAAGATTGTCTTTTATATTCTTCTATCATGCTTTTTCTTAAATTACTATCTCTTATTATGTAATTATATTATTGTGCTAATTGCTGGCTTTAGTTCTTATTTTGTGGCCTCCTTTGTGGCACTTTCTCTTTCTGGGGTTTGACCCAGCTGGTTTTGTATGGCCAGATACCGGAGCAGCAGCAAAGGATCTACCTGCTTTCCAGCCAGATGGTGACCACTAGAGGGAATCCTGGCAACGAGTGGGTTTCTTTTGTTCTCCCACTGTAATTGTACATTATTCTTTTGAGGCGTTTAGCCGCCGAGCAAGTGTTAGCTCGTTTGCAACTTATTTAGTGTCTGCCTACGGGCTGTAATCATGATTGGCAACTCGAGGTTGTTCATGTATGACTTAACTCTTGCTAGTCCTTACATTTTGTATGACTAGCTTCGTGATCATCTGGATATGTAATGTTTGGGACGCCTTACAATTGTATATTTGGTGATCTGATATCTTGTAATTATTATTAGTTGGTTGAGATTGAGACAATAGGATAATATATGACCTTAAGAGACTGATGGCTTGTAGATAAACCCTCATATTTCTAGACAGCCGTGACCGTATAGTGAGATGGATTCCATTTTATTATACGTAGCTGGCTGTGTCCGCCGCCGCTCTCCAGTATTCTGGTTCTGGGACGTGACAACCTTATTATTAAATAAATATGTTGTGTTAAAACAATTTAGAATATTTAAGTTTAGTCGGAGTAAACTAAAATACTGGCTCTACCATTGTGTTATTGGCAAATTAAAACTTGAAATCTTGAGTAAGATGTTTCGAGAAGCACAACCCTTCCAACATGTTGTCTATTATTAGAAAAAAAAAAATCAAGACTTCTCACTCTCTCTTTTCCCTATTGACCGGTTCTATTCTCCCTAACGTTGGAGATTTCTTGGATCCGGTTATGTAGGATGCCAGGCTATTTTTGGAGTACTTTATCACTATATATATACTACTCAATTCCTCTTAGGAGAGTGCTCTATTGGCTTTAGTAAATATCCTCTACTAAAGACTCTTTTCTTTCCTCATCTCCAACAAGAATTTCTTCTCTTTTGTTTATTTGTTCTGGACAAAAGCTAAGTTCGGGGTCGCTCTGTCCGAATTGTGTGCGACGATGAGATATCGGTAGAGCGAGAGTTTTACCACTAGGAGCATTCGGAACAAGTCTGCACATAGACCCGAATTAACTCTTAGGACAGTGCTACGTGCACGACTTTTCCGGAGGCCGGTAACATTTACTTTATTTTATTTTGTTTGCAGATTTTTTGGAATAATTTCCAACAATCTAAGAGTTGATAATTTAAATTTAATAATTTTGTTAATATTGTGAATTAATATTGTTAATCACACTACAGTCTACTTGTGCCAGCACTGTCACATACTTTATTAATTAATATCTACAGTTGGTCGTTCACTTTTTACAAACATATCTGAGTTCATATGCTTTGGCTAAACCTTCTGTAGAAACATATACTTTTGTTAATATTAAGCACTAAAACGTTGGAATATTTCTTCCTACACTGTCACATTCTCTGTTATATTGACAATTTGTTTCTTAAACAAACCATTATTGATTAGACATTAATTAGAAAACTATTAGCAAATACTTTTGTGTGTTGTTAGTTTAACTACTGGCAACATTTGCTTAGTTCAAAAACTTAAATTTCTGCTACAAAGTAGTTTTGTAAGCTTGTGTTAAGACTGGTGCTACTTACAACTACAAAGTTGGTATCTTTAAATCTTTTAAGTTCAAAGGATAGTTCTTTTAACCATTACTATAGAGCCTCTGTTACTTTTTTTTTTTTGAGTAGTTGCATCATTTTTCTTGCAGACTTTAGACTGCTATACTTGTCAATTCTAGTTTTCTTTACTCAATATTTAAATTTAGGCTAAAGTAAACAATTAATTGATTTAGCAAAATTCCTTAATTTTACAGTTCTAAAGTAGAGATTTGTTTGGGAACAAGCCGAAAGGGTCCTTCTGTCAAAAAGACGTAAATCGTCTAAGCGACCGGTTCTTAAGTGTTCCTAGTGAACCACCGCTTGCTGGGATTCGGCCCCTACAGCTAACCCAACCTTATCAAAAGTTGAACAACTTAATTTTTAAAGATACATCTGAAATACACGGTTTTCCACAAACATCATGATTTATAAAAGAAGAAGAAAATCTAGGCAACCAGCTCATCAGTCTCGAGATCATCGTCCTCTAGTTGGAATCTCGAAAAAATACCGCGGAATAAAGCATCATCAGTGATTCCTAAAATGTTGGGTCTCCAGTCAGGAGTGAGCAAAGTACAATTCATGCTAATTTAACAATTGAAATAATAATAGAATTATGTACTTTTAAACAGTTTTGAAAATCAACTAAGCAGTTACAGTTTTAAAACAGTTACAGTTTCTGTGATGTGAATAGGCAATGAATATGACCGGCTTGGGTTGTACAGTTCTATCCTATTGATACGATATGGCTTATCCCCGTGTGTATGAGGGGTAAGCTAACACAGTCAGTATACTACTTTGGATGTGGTCATACTCATTACACTACTCCTCCAGTCCCCAATAGTTACAGTAGTTACAGTCAGTGCTCTCAGAGAGAGTTCCGTGTTGCATCGTGGTTTAAACTTGCAATAAAACGATTACTAAATAATTGTAAACTAACACAAAATGTACTTGCCTTTGTTTTATTGACTGGATTCGTTTGTTGATTCCGGGGTGATGCTAGTACAGTCCTCGAAACCCTATAATTGAGAATTGACTCAGATTCCAGGTTTACCAATCTAGCTACGCTAGTTGAAATCTCTATTTGTGTCCTAATCCAATTTTAATTCTTGTAATTAACAAAACACAAGCAAAACGCGATTATTAGTGCGTTGTAATTAATACGAGGGAAAAAGATCATTTTATGTTTTGAATTCGAAAAACTTCGTCGATACCAGATTAATTATTAAAACTTGGTATTTTCATAGTTTATAAGTATAAATCTAATTTTCTTATTTAGTGAGAAATACATGATTTTTAATTAAATAAAAACTTGTCAATTTTAGGTGAGAAAATCTTAATTATTTTTTTATACGAAAATACTTTTTATTTAATTTACTCGTTAAATAGAAAAATTCGCAAAACCAGAAATAACTAAAATCTAATCTACCAATTACAGTTACAGACCACAGCCAGCTGGACTTATGTCCATTATAATTTATTTACATAAATTGAAATAAGACAAAACTGTCGTTAGTCCTAAACTTAAAATATGAATAAAATATAAATAAAATTAAATAGTAAAAATAAAGATAAATATAGAGTCTCAGATATGGTCCAATCCTCAACTGGCTAATGCCTCAACGTCCGGGTGGAGCCGGTTTCGTTTGCACTTAGCCGAGTCCATTGACCGATACAGTCGTCACCCAAATCCAAATATTAAATAAAATTCCGAAATCTATTTTAAATTCATTTTTAAAATAATCTAGAATTTACGGAAAAATTCGGCAGCATCTCCTCTGTTTTTTGGTCAACCCAAAAACTGGGAAATAGCGCCGATACTTTTCTGCAAATCCCAAACCAGGGAAACCCAAATATGTATATATATAATAATCCACAACTAATCCACAGAATAATCGGAACGACCCGAATAATTTTCAGAAGTCCGATTCCAATCCAAAACATCACAGAACGCTACTAGAAAAATCCGGAAAGCCAAAACATACCAAAAACCAATTCTCGAAATATTCCGGAAATCCCAAAATAATCCACAGAACCTTTCCGAAGGTTCCGGAAAAATACGACGTCGCTAAAACCGAATTCCCAAGAGGGAATCGGGGACCATTCTCATCACAGACAGTAGAGAAATAGGACGGGACAGGGGTTATACCTCGGGTTGCTCGGCTAGAGCTCTCAGATGATTAATTAAAGAAGAGAAATGGAGATCCGGACAGCAATGCAAACCCGGGACAGCGTCCAAACTGGAACTTAGCTCCTGGCCGGGAACAGAAAGCCACAGAACAGCGGATCGGTGCTCGGAACAGCAGTGGACAGCGAGCAACGCTGTCGCGGGACTGCGGGAACAGCGGATCGGGGTCAAGAGGGACCGAACAGCAGCACGGAAGACCGCGGAAAGGCGGTCGGTCGGCCAGAGGGGTTGGCCGGAGCTGCGTCGGGCGCGGGGAGGCCGGGCTAGGGCACCGGCGGTCGGATCCGCGGAGAGGGGCGCTGGGACAGCGCTGGAAATGGTGCACAGAGGGTCGGCGTACAGGGGCGACCGGCGGAAAGGCCGCGGGGCTTCGGGGCTCCGCTGGACGGGGCGCGGCCTGGTCATTGCTCGGGAGCCAAAAGTCACAGGCTGAGAGGAAAAAGGAAAAGAAAAATTCTTTCCTTTCAACTGAAAGTAATAAATGGGAAATGAGTAAAGGTTTTAAAATAGTAGTTTAAATGAAAGGATTTTAAATAGTAGTTAAGTGAAAGGGTTTTGGCTGTAGTAAAGAATTGAAAGTTTTAATACCAATTATTATTAGGAAAAGATTATTTCGGAAAAAAAAAACTAAATTGAGTTTCCTGAAACAGGTCTGAAACGGGTTCGGGACAGGTCTGGTCCAAAACTGAAATTCTAGAAATAATAATTTTCTAAAAATACCATTTCCTAAATTAATATTTAACTAATTTAAATATTCAATCAATTAATTGAAAAAAATAAACGGTTCTAGACGGGTTCGGGTCTCGGGAATGAGTTCTGGTCTGGGTCAGAAAAATAAAATTCCATGATTATTTATTTTGAAATAAATGATTTCTAATAATCTAGAAAAATAGCAAACATGAAATTTAATAATAACAAAACTGAATTTACGGGTTTCACAACCTTTCCTTCTTAGAAAATTTCGTCCTCGAAATTTAAAGAGTAGGGTAGGAATTATCTCAGGTCAAGTTGGTACGAGTACTGCACCCGTAACTCAGGTCCAACAATAAGAATTTCCAAGACAGTCATGGATGAGACGGTTTAGGGACAAGTTTCATTTATGATATCATCCATGCAGAAAAAAATACAAAAACGAACCAAAATACACGAGGTTGATCAGACCATCATGCACCGGTTCTGATTAGACAATATATTAGTGGGTGCACCCAATAAAATACTGTCATGATCAAGCTTGATAAAGAGATAGCTTGCAAAACTAGGCTGACTTAGCAGCATCAGTCAAGTTTAGAACGAAAGATAATGATTGCAAGAATTTGGAGTTATGTGGCAGCTTCAGAGTTTCTGATCTTCGCCTCACCTCTGTCTAATATTAACACTGGCTTCTCTGGCACTGTAAGGATTGATCTAATCTCCAACTTTGAATGATCCAAAAGATATGACTCAAATTCAGGATGTAGCGTCTGAGCTGCGAAACGTGGAAAACATTGTGCACGCCCTCAAGAATAGCTGGTAGAGCTAACCGATACGCTACTTCCAACTCGTCTTAAAACTTCAAATGGCCTGATGTACCTGGCTCAACTTTTCTGCTCTGCTCACACTGATCGTTCCTCTGGTAGGAAAAAATCTTCACAAAAGACGCTATCTCCTTCTTCAAACTCCACTGATTGACGATGCTAACTTGGTAGTTGTTGTAAGGAAACTCTACCAATTTTAAATGATCTTCTCCAAGACCCTCCAATTTCTAAAACACAAGATCTAACATATCTTCAAGCATCTGGATTATCTTCTTTGATTGTCCGCCGGTTTGTACTCCATAAATCCGGTAGGGGTGCCTCTCGTATAATGCTGCCAACTTTTCGGTGAATAAACTAACCTTGAAGGGAATAAAGTATGTTGACTTAGTCAGTCGGTCCACTATAATCCAATTGGTGCCCTTCCCTCCTTGGGAACAAGGCAATCCTTACTCAAAGTTCATTGTTATATGCTTCTACTTCCACTCCGAATTGTCCAGCGGCTGCAACAAACTTGTTGTTCTCTTGCTAAATTCCTCATGTTGACAAATTCACATCTAATCCCATACCTGGAATTGTCTTTCTTCATTCCATAGCACCAATCAATGGAGGCATATTCCGATACATCTTATTAGCTCCTGAATATATGGAATACTGCGATTGGTGCATTTCTTTCATCAACTCGTTCCTCCGTTTGTCAGCCGATACGCAAAGCCTCGTACCATTCTTCAGAGTTCCACTGTTGATCAATTTAGAAACCCTCAAGTGTTCCTGCCAACACTTGATCTCTAAGCCTGCAAAGTGCCTCGTTTTGAAACTACGACCTCTTGATTTTGTCCATCAGCCTCGAACTTCATCAATACTGAATCAGCATCCAGCTTCGTCCTTCTATCTTCAAATAGTATAACCTCCAGTCCAAGCTTCTCGACGTCTTCTAGTAGGTGCCACTCCTTGGTTAAGAACATCGCCACTGGTATCGACTAAGTGTATCAGCGATCACATTAGCCCTACCTGGGTGGTATAGCGGATCGATGTTGAAATCCTTCATTAGCTTCAGCCATCTTCTTTGTCTTACATTCAGCTCTTTCTGAGTGAAAACATATTTGTAGTCCGTGTATATTTTCACTCCTTTTCCATAAAATCATGCTTCCATAGCTTCAAAGTAAAGATAATTGCAGCAAATTCCAAATTAGGTGTGGGATAATTCTTCTCATGAGTCTGTAGTTGCCTAGATGTGTAAGCAATTACTTTCCCATGTTGTTGAAGAACGCAACCCAGTCCTTTTCCAGAGGCATTACTGTAAATTGAGAAACCACTGGTTCCTGCGGGTAGCGCAAGGATTGGTGTAGTGGTAAGTCTCTTCTTCAGCTCCTCAATGCCGCCTGGCAATCTTTCGTCCAGATGAACTCTTCATTCTTCCAAGTGAGCTTCGTCATCGGCTCAGCAATCTTGGCGAAATCCTTCACGAACTTCTGATAGTAGCCAGCCAAGTTCAAGAAACTTCCGAATTGAACTTGGGTATACCACTTTTCAACAGCAGCTATCTTCCATCGAAATTTCTTCTCTTGACAACATGGCCAAAAATCCACCTTGTCAAAGAAAATCCACGTTCAGATAGCTTACCATAAAACTTTTTTTTCTTCAAAGTTTCCAGAACTTTCCTCAGATATTCTTCATGCTCTTCTTCAGTCTTCGAATATATCAGAATGTTATCTATGGAGAAGATAAACTGATTCAAATACTCATGAAAAACTCTGTTCATGAGATTCATGAACACAGCAGAAGCATTTGTCAGTCCAACGTCATGACCAAAGAAAACTACCCATACTTGGTGTTTGAACGCCGTCTTGGAAATGTCCTTCTTCCTGACTTTGATTTGATGGTAGTCAGATCTTAAGTCAAACTCCGAAAACACCCTAACTCCACACAAACAGATCAAACAGATCCTCGATCCGGGCAGAGGGTACTTGTTCTTTAGTGTCGGGTAATCGATGCACATCCGTTGTTCCATCCTTCTTGGGCACAAACAAGATAGATGTTCCCTAAGGTGAAGTTCCATCCTGAATAAATCCTAGAGCCTTCGTTGATCTGGTCCTTCATCTTCTTGGTCTCCTTCGAGTTGACTTTATAGCATCCCTTTGAAATAGGGGAGAGCCGGGGACTAGGTCAATAGTGAACTCTATGTCTAGATCTGGGGTAATCCGAAAAAATTATCAGGGAAAACATCTACCATAAAGGTGTAACAAAGAAGTTTATTCATGTGGAGAATTACAGCAAAAACTCTCTCATGATTGTTCTAAGGACATCATGTTACAACTTCTTAATAGATATTGCTATCCAGCAGTCCTAGGTATTAATCTTCATGGCTCTGGCTCTTGCACGAGCAGTCTCCAACTGCTTCATCTTCTATCATGCCTTCCTGCAGTGGGTTTAGAAGGTAAGGTCTGCTGGATGGAAATAGAGTCCATAGGTTGTAGCCTAACAGGTGTTGCTGGGATAGGTATTCTGGTATAATGGAAAGATAAGGGGCAATCATTTACCCGATGTTCAGCAGATCCACATACCAAACATTTCTCCAATCTCTTACGACAAATATTGGCTTGGTGACCAGGCCTTTTACAGTAGTCACAAACCAATAGCTTCTTACGATATAACTGCCGGATAGGGCTCAAAATGTCTTCTAAATTTCAGGGGTACCCCTCCTAGGGTGAGGTTCCGCTCCAACTTGGTTTAAGATAGCTAAGGCTACATCATTGACGTTATCATGTCTTCTCTCGTGATATTCATCTGTTCCTGCTGGGCTTCATCTTGAGCTTTCTGAGACTCCATGATTACTTGAAACAGGACAACCATTTGGGAGGTGTTTGCTGGTACTGGTGGAGCAACAGAATGGGTACTTCCCCAAGGAAATGTAACTCAGTTTGAGAAGAGGTAGGAATCGCCAGTGTAGTGAAAACTTCACTGGATGCATTATGGGGACGGTCAATCAACTGCGAGGGTATAAACCCTGGACTTGGTTGAGGAGGTGGGGTGTAATCCGGAGATAACACCTCATCGCCAGCAGGATTGGTCTTGTCAATGGTCATTCTCTGGAAGGTTTAGGATGCAAACATAAGCAAGGTATCCTACCAGTCTATAATCAAACAAAAATATTTATTTATAATATATTTCGGTCCTATGTTGTGACAAATTGATGTTCTAGTGTTCTAATTGTTTCTAAATATATTTTCCTAAGTTGTTGTTCAGACCTGCATGGGCTACCACTAAAAATATGTCACGACCCGGTCCTAATTTCTTGGGTCGAATCGGATCATGTCCAGCCTGCACCATTGTTGAGACGGCGACATTAAGCTGTATCACTCATGCAGGTAATATCAACAACACAATAATTGCCACAAATTTATTATTCCGAATTTAAAAAAAAAACTTTTTACAATAAAATGAAAGATACATCTGAAATACACTGTTTTCCACAAACATCATGATTTATAAAAGAAGAAAAAAATCTAGGCAACCAGCTCATCAGTCTCGAGATCATCGTCCTCTAGTTGGAATCTCGGAAAAATACCGCGGAATAAAGCATCATCAGTGATACCTAAAATGTTGGGTCTCTAGTCAGGAGTGAGCAAAGTACAATTCATGCTAATTTAACAATTGAAATAATAATAGAATTATGCACTTTTAAACAGTTTTGAAAATCAACTAAGCAGTTACAGTTTTAAAACAATTACAGTTTCTGTGATGTGAATAGGCAATGAATATGACCGGCTTGGGTTGTACAGTTCTATCCTATTGATACGATATGGCTTATCCCAGTGTGTATGAGGGGTAAGCTAACACAGTCAGTATACTACTTTGGATGTGGTCATACTCATTACACTACTCCCCCAGTCCCCAATAGTTACAGTAGTTACAGTCAGTGCTCTCAGAGAGAGTTCCGTGTTGCATCGTGGTTTAAACTTGCAATAAAACGATTACTAAATAATTGTAAACTAACACAAAATGTACTTGCCTTTGTTTTATTGACTGGATTCGTTTGTTGATTCCGGGGTGATGCTAGTACAGTCCTCGAAACCCTACAATTGAGAATTGACTCAGATTCCAGGTTTACCAATCTAGCTACGCTAGTTGAAATCTCTATTTGTGTCCTAATCCAATTTTAATTCTTTTAATTAACAAAACACAAGCAAAACGCGATTATTAGTGCGTTGTAATTAATACGAGGGAAAAAGATCATTTTATGTTTTGAATTCGGAAAACTTCGTCGATACCAGATTAATTATTAAAACTTGTTATTTTCATAGTTTATAAGTATAAATCTGATTTTCTTATTTAGTGAGAAATACATAATTTTTAATTAAATAAAAACTTGTCAATTTTAGGTGAGAAAATCTTAATTATTTTTTTATACGAAAATACTTTTTATTTAATTTACTCGTTAAATAGAAAAACTCGCAAAACCAGAAATAACTAAAATCTAATCTACCAATTACAGTTACAGACCACAGCCAGCTGGACTTATGACCATTATAATTTATTTACATAAATTGAAATAAGACAAAACTGCCGTTAGTCCTAAACTTAAAATATGAATAAAATTAAATAGTAAAAATAAAGATAAATATAGAGTCTCAGATATGGTCCAATTCTCAACTGGCTAATGCCTCAACGTCCGGGTGGAGCCGGTTTCGTTTGCACTTAGCCGGGTCCATTGACCGATACGGTCGTCACCCAAATCCAAATATTAAATAAAATTCTGAAATCCATTTTAAATTCATTTTTAAAATAATCTAGAATTTACGGAAAAATCCGACAGCATCTCCTCTGTTTTTGGTCAACCCAAAAACTGGAAAATAACGCTGATACTTTCCTGCAAATCCCAAACCAGGGAAACCCAAATATGTATATATATAATAATCCACAACCAATCCACAGAATAATCGGAACGACCCGAATAATTTTTGGAAGTCCGATTCCAACCCAAAACATCACAAAACGCTACCGAAAAAATCCGGAAAGCCAAAACATACCAAAAACCAATTCTCAAAATATTCCGGAAATCCTAAAATAATCCACAGAACCTTTCCGAAGGTTCCGAAAAAATACGACGTCGCTAAAACCGAATTCCCAAGAGGGAATCGGGGACCATTCTCATCACAGACAGTAGAGAAATAGGACGGAACATGGGTTATACCTCGGGTTGCTCGGCTAGAGCTCTCAGATGATTAATTAAAGAAGAGAAATAAAGATCCGGACAGCAATGCAAACCCGGGACAGCGTCCAAACTGGAACTTAGCTCCTGGCCGGGAACGAAAAGCCACAGAACAGCGGATCGGTGCTCGGAACAGCAGTGGACAGCGAGCAACGCTGTCGCGGGACTGCGGGAACATCGGATCGGGGTCAGGAGGGACCGAACAGCAGCACGGAAGACCGCGGGAAGGCGGTCGGTCGGCCAGAGGGGTTGGCCGGAGCTGCGTCGGGCACGGGGAGGCCGGGCTAGGGCACCGGCGGTCGGATCCGCGGAGAGGGGCGCTGGGACAGCGCTGGAAATGGTGCACAGAGGGTCGGCGCACAGGGGCGACCGACAGAAAGGCCGCGGGGCTTCGGGGCTCCGCTGGACGGGGCGCGGCCTGGTCATTGCTCGGGAGCCAAAAGTCACAGGCTGAGAGGAAAAAGGAAAAGAAAAATTCTTTCCTTTCAACTGAAAGTAATAAATGGGAAATGAGTAAAGGTTTTAAAATAGTAGTTTAAATGAAAGGATTTTAAATAGTAGTTAAGTGAAAGGGTTTTGGCTGTAGTAAAGAATTGAAAGTTTTAATACCAATTATTAGTAGGAAAAGATTATTTCGGAAAAAAAAAACTAAATTGAGTTTCCTGAAACAGGTCTGAAACGGGTTCAGGACAGGTCTGGTCCAAAACTGAAATTCTAGAAATAATAATTTTCTAAAAATACCATTTCCAAAATTAATATTTAACTAATTTAAATATTTAATCAATTAATTGAAAAAAATAAAGGGTTCTAGACGGGTTCGGGTCTCGGGAATGAGTTCTGGTCTGGGTCAGAAAAATAAAATTCCATGATTATTTATTTTGAAATAAATGATTTCTAATAATCTAGAAAAATAGCAAACACGAAATTTAATAAGAACAAAACTGAATTTACGGGTTTCACATCATTCAAGCTAAAGGTACAACCTTTTCAGCTGAACATAAGATAGCTTGCCTGGTAGATAAGCTCCCTCACTCTTGGTCTGATGTAAAAAATGACCTCCATCGTACCCAAGGTGACCTTACTTTTGCCCAAGTACTGAAGCAAATTAGAGTTGAAGAACAACTTAGGCTAAGGTCTAACTCCAAGACTGAGACTAAGGCTAAGGTAAACCTAATAGAGTCATCCCAAAGCAAACCTAAGTCTAATAATCCTCACAAACCCAAGAAGAATATCTTCAAGAAGAAGAATATTGTTCAGCCTCATCACCAGAACCACCAGAATCGTCAAAACCAGCAACCCCAAAAACCTAGAAAATTTGGTCAGACTCAGGATCAAGGAAGATTTTATTTTGTGTGTGGTAGAACAAACCACACGGCCATCAACTGTTTCCAAAGGAAGAAGGAACCAATCAAGACTTCCTATAGGGGGAAAGGCCCAGCCAAACCAGAAGCCAACATGATTCTGATTGGGTCTTCTTGTTCCTTCAAGTCTGTGACTTACCAACCCTTAGTTAATATTTCTTACCATTCTGATGACTGGTGGTTGGATTCTGGAGCTAATGTTCATGTTTCATTTGATCGCTCCTGTTTTTCAAACTATCAGGAATCATGTGGAGGAGGCATAACCCTAGGAGATGGCTCTACGGCACAAATTATAGGAAAAGGAAGAATAGATCTGAAGATGACATCAGGAAAAATTATGCCTCTTCATGATGTTATTCATGTGCCGACTGTTAGAAGAAATTTAGTTAGCGGTTCCCTTCTTGTAGCATCTGGTTACAAGATTGTAATGGAAGCCAATAAAGTTGTATTTTCTAAGAATGAGTCCTTTGTTGGTAAATGATTTGTAAAGGATGGTCTGTTTATTCTCAGTACTGTAAATAAAATGTTGGATCCTTCTCCTATTGTTTCCAATGTAGAATCTTCCAATGTTTGGAATGGTAGACTAGGTCATGTGAACCTGGGTTCCCTTAGAAGGATGATGAACCTAAATCTTACTCCCAAGTCTCTTGTAGATAATAAAGACAAGTGTGAGATTTGTGTTCAAGCCAAACATTCTAGACTACCATTCAAATCCATAAAAAGGAATTCTGATCTTCTAGAACTAGTTCATAGTGATGTTTGTGATTCAAATAGGGTTTTGACTCGAGGCAGTAGGAAATACTTTGTCACATTTATAGATGATTGTTCAAAGTATTGATATACCTACCTTCTCAAAACCAAAGATGAAGTTCTAGATAGATTCAAGGTTTACAAATCAGAAGCTGAAAACCAATTAGAGAAAAGGATTAAGATCCTTAGATCTGATCGTGGCGGAGAGTATACCTCAAACGAAATAACTAACTTCTGTGAAGAATACGGAATAATTCATGAGGTAACTGCTCCTTATTCACCACAGTCCAACGGAGTTGCTGAAAGGAAGAATCGTACTCTGTTAGACATGGTGAATGCCATACTTCTCAGCTCAGGTGCTCCTGATAATCTGTGGGGAGAAGCCTTATTAACAGCCTGCTACATCCTAAATAGGATTCCCAGTAAATCTAAGGATAAGACTCCCTATGAATTATGGAAAGGTACAACTCCTAAAGTCTATTTGTCACGCCCCAGAACCAGAATACTGGAGAGCGGGGGAATGACTCAGCCAGCTACGTATTACGGGTAGATGAATACCGTATAATACGATCAATGCTGTCTAAAAGACAAGGGGGTGCATACTACATGAAAGTCTCACTATGGTCACTTCACATCTATTGTTGTCACGACCCGCACCCTTATGAGGGGCACGAGCACGTGGGTACGTCCAGTCTACGCCGCAGTATCGGCGGTAGAACGCTGTATATAACGCCTGCAAATACTACGACTAACAGTATAAAGGTACCTGTACAGTATATACTCTCCAAATGGAGGTGACATATCAATACAGTCTCAATCACAGAATAAAACTAAGGTAGATAGCTCATAAAGAGAACATGTGATAGATGAAAGAGTAAATAAGTCCGGAGTCCAATACAAGCCCAGATATATACAGCATCACAGGGTCTCAAAATATAATGTAGAAGCTACAGTCTGATAAAGCTAGCTGGATCGCAGTCCAGTCAAACCTAGCTAATCTACACTACTCTGGAAGTACAAAATCTAGTGGCTCTACTATAAGGCCACGATCCAAGGCTACTCCATCTGATTCGAGCCCATAATAGGTCGAGCAGTCCGACTCAGAATCATCTGTAATATATCATAACGATATCCTGTCAGGAAAATAAGCAAGTACAAGCACTAACAGCAGTTCTTTGTGAATTGACAAATTCTATAAGAGATAGTATAATAAACTACGAGACAAAGATATATGAAAACTTGGGAACCGTTCGGAAGTCGAGTTACAACCCTTAAACTAAACAAGGACCGGGGTTGTAACTCTTCTCCCGAGCAGAACTTAGTCTCCAATCAAGGTACAATGTAAAGGCATGTAGAGCATGTGAGTAACTGTATATCATGGCATGGTGAGGAAAATACTGAATGTAGAACAGAGCAGGATATACGATAGATAAAGTAAATATAAAATATGACTTAAATTATTAGAGCGATATGTGATCGGCTTGGGATAAGTGACAGGACAGGCTATCCACTTGGCCCGGCAATCCGCGGTGACCTCAACGGAAAGTCATGCCGGCCAACCTGGATAACGAGCACAAGGCAAAAGTGTCACGCCCCGACCCAGAATCACCCAAATCATCGTCCTCGCAGGGGGCGTGATGCCGCACGAGCCTGGAGTTGCGTTCGTGCAAGGCAAGATGACAAGTTCTCAAATGGTTATCTTTTGATTCGATATTAACAACGAAAAGAAAATAGTGTATACGAAAGAATTCTCTTTATTGATATCTGAAACTGAGATTACAATGGCTTTCGATAGCCTAACAATATATGCCAGATTGGATACAACACTCAGGTTCTCTCTTGCCTACAACGGATTTTACCGTTTCATACATCATGCCTTCTATATCTCGGCCGTATCAATCCAGTTGCGTAGTCCGAGCGTCAATACGATCGTATGCTTCAATGCACTTCGGCATTCCAAGCCTCAACACGTTCAAGCAACGCTTCGTCGCGAGCAATCCATTCCCTGCACCCTGCATGAAGCTGGTGGGGGATCAGTACGTTCGTCCTCGCATGTACTGAAGTAAAGATCATCTTTCCAAACCGACATTGTAATATTTATGTTGAATCATGCAACTTAGCTTATGATCTTGCTATGTTCTCCTTAGGGTCAATTTTATGGCATCTTTGAAAGTGTAAAGCATGTTATCATAGCATCATGTTATCAAATTGAATGTACAAGCAAACAAGAAATCTCGTATTTGATTCGTGGCATGACTTACCAAGTCGACGAACTCGCCCTTGCACCGACGCAAGGTGAATACGCCGCATTCCTTCCCTGTCATGTTATATGTGCATCTCTAAGCAGGATCTCTATGCGGGACGCGTACGCGCCTACGCTTTCAACCCATCGTTCCTTAACTATATGAGGGCCGTTGGCGTATCCGCGCCGGAATGGACTAAAGGAGTTCCTTTCTTTTCTCTCTTTCTTTTCTTAATATTTAGTCGGGCTGTCCGGCATTTCACGGGTTGGGCCACATCCCAACAATCGAAACGTTTTTGCTGCATACCATCATTTACGGCTTTTTCTATCTTATTTAAGGATGTGCGCCTACAAAGATTATTCGATTCCCTCCTAGGCCAAACGGTTCCGGGGTGCTCCGACATTTAACCGTTTGGGGGAAACACCCGTGCACGGGAGATATCACATTTTATCTCTCGTCTATTCCATCGACCATGCAACGCCCTTATCATTCAAGCAATCAAATTCAAACAACCAAACATAGTCTTGAGTCCGAGACTCAGACTTTATCATCTCGCGTCTCTTTCGTTAACTTTCTGTGTTCTTACATTTCATACTTCGTTTCAATAATTCAATGGCATCGTGCCTCAACTCTGTCACGCCCCGATTACATAGAATCGATAGTCGTCCCCCGGGCGTGATGCCGTGCAAGCCTAAGTTGCGCTTGCACGAGGCATAGTCATAAGGTTATCCGAAACACAACAACAAGAGAATGCGCAGAGTAAATTGAACACACATTATAGAGACAGAAACATAAGCTTTATTGATAATGAACATCATATTACAGACTCGATACAAAGGTGCCGCGCGGGCTTCTTACAAACTGACTCCAATACAAAGTAGACGTCGATGAGATAGCCATTACATACGTTCATCCCTTGATTACAACCAAAATTACAAAACACCTGGGATGGTGGGAAGGCGCTCCATCTGTCTTCGATCTTCAACAGCGGAGTCTTCAAAAGAGTCGATCCAAGCTTCAATGCACGGACGAAGCTTCAAAACACACGAGCGTTGCCTCCCTTTACGTAGCACGCCCTTCCAGATCTATCGCACCTGTATAGAGAGCGAGGATCAGTACAATCAACATGTACTGGCGAGTGGCTAATTAATTTTCAGGCTCTCATTTGGTTCAAAAATTTGATAAAATCATACAACTAGCTTTTAGTGGTCTTTCTAACCATCCTGGGTATTTTCATAAGAAGCATTAAGTTACACCAAGGTTTCTTTCGGCGGAGCGCGCCGTGCGACATAAAACTTACTATGTTAGCTGATAGCAATTTATATCAAGTGTTTGTTATGGGATTGGCCTAACCAGCCGCCTTGGACGTAGCCTGGTAATACGGGACCCCTGCAACGCAGGTAGCGAGCCCCGATGCAAGTTCCCGTCTTACCGATTGCCTTTCCAGCATTGCCTAACCAGCGCGGCTACAACCAGTTTCTTCCTAGGCCGAGACGGTCCCGTGGCCCCGGAATTCCGCTCGAAGAAACCACCCCTTGTCGACAAGTTGTCCAAGTTCATAGGGTTAACATGGAGTGTTTTAGGATACCGTTGGGGCTTGTTATGTGATCAATTCATTCACTTGGTTATTTTGCAGGCATGAATTAATTCTATCTCTTTTCAACACAACGCATTTGTTATTCACTTCTAACACACAAGACTTGTTTTCTGCAAGCGAATCATTTAAATCTTAGTAACATTACCCGAGTTCTCATTTGAAATAGAGGGTCGAGACGAAGGGGGTCAGCCACTCACCTTGAGTTTTTGCTTGAGGCGAGGGACTTGTTGGCTGCGCTAGACGTCGCCTACGCGATCACCTGAAATCGCACAAGCAACCGATTAGAACACTGTATTATGCAAGAGTTCGATAGAAAATGCGAGCTCGAATGTAAACCATGAAAACCATCGAAAACATTCACGAAAACGCATTCGGAAAACCAAAGCCAAAACCAACGCAAGCGGCGTGAAAAGCAGAGCAACGGGAGGTCTCTCCCGACTCAGCCGCAAAGTCAATCCTCGAGACGCAACCCGCTGAATATGGGACTTGGTTCCGAAGAAGCCATTCCATAACGTGGAATGGATCTTAATTCAACCGTTCCCGTTCGATCGATTCAATCGTTCCCGACCTATCGGTCCCGACCGAGTCGATAGCGACAGTGTTCCTTTCTCGCGCACCCCGTGGACCGAGTACGGGGCACGATGTAGGGACGGGGCACTACACCATAACCAACTAAGAAAAAGTTTCGTCCTCGAAACTTAAGAATAGAACCTACCTCTATGAAAATAATGAAGGAAACCTTTCCCTCATCTCCGACTCAAGTTCCCATGTCGACTCTTCCGCCGCGTGGTTCTTCCAGAGTACGCGAACGAGAGGGATAGTCCTTTTCCGTAGTAGCTTATCCTTGCGTTCCAAGATTTGAACAGGCGCTTCAACGTAGGATAAGTCAGACTTCAACTCTAGCTGGCCAAAGTCTACCACGTGGCTAGGGTCGTGCACGTACTTCCGCAGTTGGGAGACGTGGAAGACACTGTGGACACCTTCAAGCGCCGGCAGTAGGGCAATCCTATAGGCTACTGGGGCGACCCGCTCAAGTATTTCGAACGGCCCAACAAATCTCGGACTCAGCTTCCCCTTCACGCCGAACCGAGTAACTCCTCGCATAGGCGACACCTTCAGGAACACATGGTCGCCCACCTGGAACTCAAGCGGTCTTCGATGGGTGTCGGCGTAGCTCTTTTGCCGACTCTGTGCAATCTTCAGTCTTTCCCGAATGAGCTTGACCTTCTCCACGGTCTGTTCCACCAGTTCTGGGCCGAGTATCTGCCGTTCCCCGACTTCATCCCAGCAAATGGGCGATCTGCACTTCCGGCCGTACAAAGCTTCATACGGCGCCATTTGGATGCTGGACTGGTAGCTATTGTTATATGCAAATTCCGCCAACGGTAAGTGGACGTCCCAGCTTGATTTGAAGTCGATTGCGCAGAGCCGTAGCATGTCTTCGAGAATCTGATTAACGCGCTCCGTTTGGCCGTCGGTCTGTGGATGGTAAGCTGAACTAAACTGCAACTTGGTACCCAGCGCCGACTGAAGGCTACTCCAGAATCGCGACATGAACCGTGAATCCCGATCAGAGACGATGGATACTGGAACTCCGTGCAGCCGTACGATCTCGTCAAGATAAATCTGCGCCAGCCGATCAACGCTCAAAGTAACTTTAATGGCAATGAAGTGCGCTGACTTGGTTAATCGATCGACGATGACCCAGATGGCGTCGCTCCCCCGTGGTGTCTTCGGCAGGCCAACAATAAAGTCCATCGTGACATGATCCCATTTCCACTCTGGGATGGCAAGGTTCTGCATCTCCCCGCCCGGTCGCTGATGCTCAGCTTTCACCTGCTGACAGGCCATGCATTGTGACACGAAGAGCGCCACATCTCTCTTCATCCCGTGCCACCAGAAAGTCGTGCGGAGGTCCTTGTACATCTTGGTACTGCCTGGATGCAAGGTATATTTCGCGTGATGCGCCTCCGACATTATTTCCTTTCGCAGTTCTGAATCATCCGGAACACATAGTCGGCCATTCAATCTCAGCACGCCGGTCTTGTCTTCCGCAAAGTCGGTCGCACTACCTGTTGAAATTCGCTCGCGCACATTCTTCAGGTACGGATCATCCTTCTGAGCGGCCATGATCCTTTCCAGCAAACTCGGCTCTAACTGCAGCTGCGCCAACCGTATATCCCTGAATCGAACCCGGAGATCGATGCCCATTTCTTCGAGATCTTGTAGTAGTCTGCGGTCGATGGATAGTGAGGCAAGGTATTTCCGACTCAGAGCGTCCGCCACCACATTTCCTTTGCCCGGAGTGTAGTCGATCGTCAAGTCATAGTCCTTGATTAGTTCGAGCCAGCGCCGCTGTCGTAAGTTCAGTTCCTTCTGGGTGAAGAGATACTTGAGGCTCTTGTGGTCGGTATAGATTGCGCACGCCACGCCATATAGATAGTGACGCCACAATTTCAACGCAAACACAATCGCCGCTAACTCCAAGTCGTGCGTAGGATAGTTCTTCTCGTGCGGCTTCAACTGTCTGGAAGCGAAGGATATCACCTTGTTCCGCTGCATGAGCACACATCCCAAGCCCTGGCCTGAAGCATAACTGAATATCTGAAAACCCTCTGGCCCATCCGGAAGTGCGAGTATGGGTGCCGAAATCAGCCGCTGTTTTAGCTCCTGGAATGAAGCTTCACAGTCATCCGACCACTCATACGCGACTCCCTTTTGAGTGAGGCGAGTCAGTGGCGATGCAATCTTCGCGAAGTCTTTCACGAAGCGTCGATAGTATCCCGCCAAACCAAGAAAGCTTCTAATCTCGCTAGCAGACGCAGGCCTCCTCCAATCAGCAACGGCTTCCACTTTCTTCGGATCGACTGCAATGCCTTCGGACGAAATGATGTGACCAAGAAAGGACACGCTGCTAAGCCAAAATTCGTACTTACTCCGCTTCGCATACAACTGGTTCTCTCGAAGTGTCTGGAGCACGGTCCGTAGATGTTCTGCATGCTGCGCCCTGTCTTTCGAGTAAACGAGAATGTCGTCAATGAAGACTACCACAAATTTATCAAGGAAGGGTCGAAACACCCGATTCATTAGGTCCATAAAGGCGGCAGGGGCGTTCGTCAGGCCGAATGGCATCACCAGGAACTCGTAGTGGCCGTACCGAGTGCGAAAGGCTGACTTTTGCACGTCGTCCGACTTGATCTTGAGCTGGTGATAGCCTGAGCGGAGATCAATCTTCGAAAATACCGAGGCGCCTTGCAGTTGATCGAATAGGTCGTCTATGCGGGGCAATGGATACTTGTTCCGGATGGTGGCCTTGTTAAGCTCTCGGTAGTCGACGCACAGACGCATGGACCCATCCTTCTTCTTCACGAACAATACGGGCGCTCCCCACGGTGAAACACTAGGCCGAATAAACCCTTTATCGAGTAACTCTTGTAGCTGGACCTTGAGTTCCTTCAGCTCGGCGGGAGCCATTCTGTACGGGGCCTTTGAAATCGGTCGAGTATCGGGGAATGTATCGATGCTGAACTCGATCTCTCGGTCGGGGGGCATGCCGGGTAGCTCGTCCGGGAACACATCGGGGAATTCTGCCACAACGTCGGTCTGACCTACGTTTGCACCTTCCTGTCGCATGTCTCGGACGGACGCCAAGTAGCCTTCGCACCCAGAATGCAGCATCCTCCGAGCAGAGATTGCCGAGATCAACATGCAGGTCGACGACGCCTCACCACACGAAAAGCAGAATTCAGGCACCCCTGGTATGCGGAAAGTGACCGTCTTCTTGGCACAATCTATGGTTGCGTTGCACGGCCCGAGCCAATCCATCCCCAGAATGATATCGAAGTCATTCATGTCTAGGACCATCACGTCCAGACCGATCTTTTGACCGCCGATACAGATAATCCCGTCGGTGCAGGCTGAATTAGTGAGTATTGGTATGCCCGAAGGTGTGCTCACGCTAAGGTCGAGGTCTAATGATACTAACGGAAATTTGTGCTCGGCGGCAAAGTCCGCCGCTATGAAACTATGTGAAGCACCTGAATCAAATAATACGCGAGCAGGCACATTATTAAAACTAAGTATACCTGTCACGACCGTGTCTGAGGCAAGCGCTTCGTCACGAGTCATGGCGTAGACGCGGCCCTGGGCATTGGGGCGACGGTCTTGACCATTTTGCGGTGCAGGTTGATGGGCTCGAGGCGGTGGGACTTGATTCCCTGGACGGTGCTGCTGGGGCGCCATTGGACGATATTGTTGGGGCGCCGTTGGGTTCGGCCTTTTGATTGGACACTCAGCACGTCGGTGGCCCCTCTTGCCACAGTTCCAGCACCCATCCTCTGGCATTGGGCAGTAGTCAATCGTGTGACCGTGACGATGACATCGGTTGCAATATCGTGTGTCACGCCCTTGATATCCGCCTTGGGGCCCGTTGTTCGGACGCTTGGTCACGTTGTTTCCTCCCGCGTGGCTAGGGCGTTTGTGATTGTAGGTATGCACAGCGCCGACAGCACCTGGAGGGTATTGGCTTTCAAGGCGGAGGGCGTGGTTGAGAGACTCCCCCATCGTTGGGTATTTTGGAACGGACACATGGGCAGAAATAGATGGCCGTAGGCCCACTTCGAACCGTCGTGCACGACTCGCCATGGAAGGCAGGTATTGTCCAGCAAACTTGGCTAACTTGTTGAACTCAGCTGCATACTGCCGCACCGTCATATTCCCTTGCTTTAGCTGCATGAACTCGTTCTCCTTCTCTTGTCGAATGGCATCGGGAAGGTACTCGATCTCAAACGCCTCTCGGAAGGTGGCCCAAGATATTACCGCTGTCTCGTCGTCGCGTCTGATTGCTCGCTTTTGCACGGCCCACCACTCGTGCACGTTCAATCGGAGTAGAAGTTGAGCGCATACGACTTTCTTGGACTCATCGACACCCAGAAGCTCGAACCGGTCCTCTAACTCCTCCAGCCAATCGATCGCCAATGAAGGGTCTTCAGTACCGCAAAAGGAAGTACGGAAGTTCTTTGTGAATTTTGACACGTCGAAGTTGGAACTTCTCGGTGCCGCAGGCATAAGCTCGGGTACCTCCGGTTCGATCTCACTTTGTCTGGCCGCAGGCTCGGTCACGGCAGGAGTTGTCGCGGAGTTGTTGTTGTTGGCCACCACTGTCTGAACAATTTGCTGAAGAGTATCAAGCTGCTTCTGCTGCAACTTGAATTGTGCATCGAATCGGGCCTCGAACTGGGTCTGGCGTGCCTCTACCTCCCGTCGATGTGCCTCCGTCTCCCGTCGATGTTGCTCATTCAGGCGTTTATTCTCCAGAGCTTGTTGTTGTTGCGCTTCCAGCATGCGCAACATCCGTCCCATGGCATCGTTTGAGGGTCCGGGCCTCGAGCTACTCGAGCCGCTCGAAGCACTTTCTTCGTTCGCCACATTCACCGTCGCACCTTCTGGGATTTTGAAGGTAAAAATGCATTAGTAACCAAACTTATTACGGACTCCCTTGTATGGAACGACGTATCTCATCGACACGAGACCAACGATTTGAGACTGAAAACTCGACACTAGAGGCCAAGGACGTAAAGCCGTGCTCTGATACCATTAATGTCACGCCCCGATTACATAGAATCGATAGTCGTCCCCCGGGCGTGATGCCGTGCAAGCCTAAGTTGCGCTTGCACGAGGCATAGTCATAAGGTTATCCGAAACACAACAACAAGAGAATGCGCAAAGTAAATTGAACACACATTATAGAGACAGAAACATAAGCTTTATTGATAATGAACATCATATTACAGACTCGATACAAAGGTGCCGCGCGGGCTTCTTACAAACTGACTCCAATACAAAGTAGACGTCGATGAGATAGCCATTACATACGTTCATCCCTTGATTACAACCAAAATTACAAAACACCTGGGATGGTGGGAAGGCGCTCCATCTGTCTTCGATCTTCAACAGCGGAGTCTTCAAAAGAGTCAATCCAAGCTTCAATGCACGGACGAAGCTTCAAAACACACGAGCGTTGCCTCCCTTTACGTAGCACGCCCTTCCAGATCTATCGCACCTGTATAGAGAGCGAGGATCAGTACAATCAACATGTACTGGCGAGTGGCTAATTAATTTCCAGGCTCTCATTTGGTTCAAGAATTTGATAAAATCATACAACTAGCTTTTAGTGGTCTTTCTAACCATCCTGGGTATTTTCATAAGAAGCATTAAGTTACACCAAGGTTTCTTCCGGCGGAACGCGCCGTGCGACATAAAACTTACCATGTTAGCTGATAGCAATTTATATCAAGTGTTTGTTATGGGATTGGCCTAACCAGCCGCCTTGGACGTAGCCTGGTAATACGGGACCCCTGCAACGCAGGTAGCGAGCCCCGATGCAAGTCTCCGTCTTACCGATTGCCTTTCCAGCGTTGCCTAACCAGCGCGGCTACAACCAGTTTCTTCCTAGGCCGAGACGGTCCCGTGGCCCCGGAATTCCGCTCGAAGAAACCACCCCTTGTCGACAAGTTGTCCAAGTTCATAGGGTTAACATGGAGTGTTTTAGGATACCGTTGGGGCTTGTTATGTGATCAATTCATTCACTTGGTTGTTTTGCAGGCATGAATTAATTCTATCTCTTTTCAACACAACGCATTTGTTATTCACTTCTAACACACAAGACTTGTTTTCTGCAAGCGAATCATTTAAATCTTAGTAACATTACCCGAGTTCTTATTTGAAATAGAGGGTCGAGACGAAGGGGGTCAGCCACTCACCTTGAGTTTTTGCTTGAGGCGAGGGACTTGTTGGCTGCGCTAGACGTCGCCTACGCGATCATCTGAAATCGCACAAGCAACCGATTAGAACACTGTATTATGCAAGAGTTCGATAGAAAATGCGAGCTCGAATGTAAACCATGAAAACCATCGAAAACATTCACGAAAACGCATTCGGAAAACCAAAGCCAAAACCAACGCAAGCGGCGTGAAAAGCAGAGCAACGGGAGGTCTCTCCCGACTCAGCCGCAAAGTCAATCCTCGAGACGCAACCCGCTGAATATGGGACTTGGTTCCGAAGAAGCCATTCCATAACGTGGAATGGATCTTAATTCAACCGTTCCCGTTCGATCGATTCGATCGTTCCCGACCTATCGGTCCCGACCGAGTCGATAGCGACAGTGTTCCTTTCTCGCACACCCCGTGGACCGAGTACGGGGCACGATGTAGGGACGGGGCACTACAAACTCAATGCTGTCAACCGAACGACCCGAAGGTCTTGAACACCTTTCGAGGCACCATGTCATATCCGACAGTTCTGCCACATTCATGCCAAAACTGTATTCTCTTGGAATGAAGCCATCTTTTATTATCCCATGCACGTAGGCACATTTTGACCGTATCCCCATGTTCTATAACTTAGCATTCAATGTTCGGGGCTTGCGCGCTAGGGCGCTCGCCCATTGTCTTTCAATGTTCTAGCCGTTCTAACTCGTGCGCGAAGGCACGGTATAGTTCGTGCACTAAGGCACTCGCCGAGTACAGTTATCCCATGTTCTTACGGCTTGCGCACCGAGGCGCTCGCCTTTGCGATATCCAATGTCCCATAGCGACTCGTACATATGATGCATGTTTCATTTCAATTGTTCTAACTTACTGTTCGACTCACATTACGATTTATCTTCCGATCGGACCATGCCCGTGGCGTCGATAGGTTAACTTTAGCATACAATGATATATTTGACTTATCGAATGAAGGAGTAAAAAGAAGTCAATCCTCCCACCTTGAGTCGATACGCCTTCGTCGTTTCGCCGAGCCGATGCGGCTCGATTTCATAACTTTGTTGCACGGCCACTCTCCTGACTTAGCCATTCGAGCACTTCGTGCTTCATTGAATAATACGTCCGATTTGCCTTAGCGTGCCCAAGTCTCAGCCCATCACAAGGCGACGATTTGATTTCGTGGACCCCTTACTAAATATTGCAAAAGATCGACCTCTAATATTTTCGCGTCAAAGTATAACCTGCACACGAAACCAACTAAAATCAATACTTGCAATGATTCGGACTTGCGCCTTGGTTGATTCGATTTCTTAGAATCTTCGAGCCGATTCAACGCACTCATCCTTCGGGGCAATACGGCACTTCGCATCGATTCAACTCGATACATTCTTTCGGGGCAAGGCACCTCTTCGCATCGACTTAGTTCGATGCGTTGCTCGGGACAACGTAACTCTCTTATCGATTCGTATCGATACATTTTATTCGGTCCACGCGACTCGTTGAGTCAACGCTTCAGCGTAATGCGCCGTACGGAGTGGGGCATTACAAAAAGGATCTCGCTACACCCTTCGTGAGGGAAGAGTGGCGCGAGCACATGAATAGTGACAGGGTGGCTTGGATCACATAGCCCCTAATAATTCCCCATCCCCGAATAGTACAATGGATCTGGACATGACATGTCATGGCACGTGATTTCGTAAGAGGGTAGCAAATCCCCTTAGAAATCGATATCTATACAAGTACAGGGAACAAGACTGGAAGTGTACCAATATACCCAGAAATCTAGGAACAATATTTCATGTCATAATCCAACGTGTACTAGTCCGTGAACTATCGTGACTGAGAATCAAGTAAGACACTACGACTGAATCGAATATAGCAGATATCAAGACAATGAAAACTATCAGTGAATGTACTCGCCTGTTGTCCTGAGCTGTAGGGTATATCAATGCTCAGAGCGGTAATCAGAAACCTAAAGATGAGATTCTGTATGTTAATTTAGGTTTAAACAAGTTTAAGAATGATTCACAATGAATAATATAAAATCTAGGTCAAACTAGGTCTCACTGAGTCACACTAAGTCTTGTCAAGTCAAATCAAGTTATATCAAGTCAATCTAAGTCAGACCAAGTCAACTCTAGGTCATACCAGTCATCGCAAGTCAAAACAAGTAGAAGAAAGTCAAACGGGTCAAGAGTTGGCCTACAATTGACTTTTGGCCAACTGGTCAACCCTGGTCAACTCTGGTCAACTCTAGGTCAACCCTAGGTCAAACTGGTCAAATGTTGACCAACAGTTGACTTTTGGTCAACTGGTCAACTCTGGTTTGGATTGGGTCAAATCTAGACAAAGTGTTGACTCACGATTGACTTTTGGGTAAAAAGTCAACTCTGGGTCAACCGAGCCAAAATCGGTTCAAATATGACATTTATAGGGTGTACCCAACAAGCCACCCAAGTTTCAAGTCAATCCGACTACCCGAACTCCGTATCTTGAATTTACCCGATTACCCCTTAAGATTTACCCTTAAACCGTTCTAACTCGACGCCAAGTGGCCTTCCCTTAGGAATTCCACTCCGAGCTTCCTAGGGTAGTAGGGTACTAGCCTATATAACCATTACCTACCAAGTTTTTTAGGGTAAGTGGACATCCAGTCCATCTTACGGTCCGAATCGCCCGTTTACCCGTTATCTTGAATATTTCAAGATACTGAATGGTGCGGTGCGATACCGACTCCCCAAGCCCACACGCAACCTCGATTCCAACTCCGAAGCCTACCCACAAAATCTAAATCATATTATCTAAGTCCCCTCCAAGTTTCAACGCGTTCCGAATCACGGAACTCAATTTCCCCCTATCACCAAATCCTAACTTAACCTTTTACCCTCTCATTCACTCATTCAACTCTCACTTTTCACACCCTCTTGGGACAATCTTTGGGGGGTTATTTAGTGGGCTAATTAGGGTTATATAGGGCTATATATATAGGTATACATATGTATATATATGGGTATATATATAGGGGTATCTATAGGTTGATTTTGGGGGTCAAAAGGGGGGAAAATGTGCCTAGGCTGCTGCTACTGTTGCTGCCTACTGCTGTTACTGCTGCTGCAGTTTGCTGCTGCTGTGGGGGGCAGCAGTTCCCTAAGCCCCCCTTGCTGCCTTGGTTGCTCCCCCTTTCCCCTTCACAAATCCCTCCATCCTCCCACTATAATTTACTCTAAAAACCTCTCTAATTTCCCTCTCGATCTCCTCTAATTCTCTTCTAATTCCTCTCTATCACTCTCACATATATATATATATATATATATATATATATATATATATATATATATATATATATATATATATATATATATATCACTCACATACATTTCTTCATTCCCTTCCCTCTCTACACATACAAATACACACACATATATACACATGACCACACACACATATATATATATATATCTATACATATCTATATATATATAAATGTATATATATATAGACACACACACACTTATATGTATCTATATATATATGGACACTCACACACACACACACACACACACACACACTCTCACATGGACACACTCTCAAGACACAACTATCACTCTCCTCTACACACACACAAATACACACACATAAATACACACACATAAATACACATGTATATATATATATATATATATATATATATATATATATATATATATATACCACTCAAAAAAAAAAATATATATATATATATATATACCACTCAAAAAGGATAAATTCATAAATAATCCTTAAACTAGATTTTAGGGGAACCTAACAAATCTAGGGTCAACTTATAGAGAATGGTCCCCTCTCTAATTTATGTGAAGGAATAATGCAAAATGAGAAATAAATGAGAGATTAGAGATTGTGCCTAAAGTAGATTTGAATGAAGAAGAAGAAGTTGGAAGAAAGAAATGAAGGGAGAGAGTTTTAACTTGGTGGTGAAGTAAAAAAAAAAGTGGAGGGGGTGCTATAGGTGGCCGGCCATGGTGGTCAATGGTAGGGGCACTTGTAATTACAAGTTTGCCCCTCCCTAGCTTCTAGGCTAAGTTAAGACCCAAAATTGGTTTTGGAAATTGCTAAAATTAAATAAAAATCATAATTAAGCTTAATTACTCATGGAGGACTAGTCCAAACTCCTAAACCTAAAAGTTTAGTGTGGTGGGCCATGGTTGAATAACATGCTAATTACGACTCAAGTCAAAATTCCCCGGAGTCCCGAATTAACTCGGAATGCGATGAAATTCGAACCCGACTCCTATAATAATTAAATATTAATATTCATGAAATAAAATTCCCAAAAAATATTATAAAATATAAAATTACTATTTTACCCCTAACTTGGAAAAGTGAGGGTGACAAGTCTATCCACCTTAAAAAAAAATTCGTCCTCGAAATTGAAGACAACAATTACAGGAAATTACAAACAGAAATAAAGGAAATAGATTTATACCTCAGGGCACGAAAAGATAAGGAAAACGCTCCCGCATGTCGTCCTCCCTCTCCCTGTAACACCCACTTTTTGAAATTAGGGTATTTTAGTCATTTTAGTCAGTTTAGTCATTTTGTGATTTTCTAGAAATTATTGACTTGTGTTTGATTTACCTTTTGGTTTAACTTTAGAAAATCCATATTAGAGACTAACCATGACATATGAGGATTATCTAGCTAATTAGAATTTTATTTTAGGCTTTGGTTTAATTTAGAAGGCCATTTGACCATTTTTAAGCTATTTAATTAATTGGCCTTTTTAGCCTTTTTGTTAATGGGCTTCAACTCAACTTAGATAGAATAGAGGGGCCCATGAACCAACCCTAAACCTAGTAGGAGTAGCCTGGCTGGCCAAAACAGGAAACCCCCTTTTCTATATAAGCATTGCATTAGTATGGACACCCCCTTTACAAAACCCTAGTTTCCAGCTCTCCAAAACCCTAACTTTCTCATCCGACCTCCGTTTCACCTCAAACGAAGTGCGTTGTGATCGTGGGAAGGAGGAGAATTTGCTGGAGCATTGCTTGCAAGGAGTTGGAGGCGTTTGTTCGGTGGAAACTGGCCATCTCATCGATCGAGGGTCAACTTGTAGAGAATGGTCCCCTCTCTAATTTATGTGAAGGAATAATGCAAAATGAGAAATAAATGAGAGATTAGAGATTGTACCTAAAGTAGATTTGAAGGAAGAAGAAGAAGTTGGAAGAAAGAAATGAAGGGAGAGAGTTTTAACTTGGTGGTGAAGTAAAAAAAAAAAAGTGGAGGGGGTGCTATAGGTGGCCGGCCATGGTGGTCAATGGTAGGGGCACTTGTAATTACAAGTTTGCCCCTCCCTAGCTTCTAGGCTAAGTTAAGACCCAAAATTGGTTTTGGAAATTGCTAAAATTAAATAAAAATCATAATTAAGCTTAATTAGTCATGGGGGACTAGTCCAAACTCCTAAACCTAAAAGTTTAGTGTGGTGGGCCTTGGTTGAATAACATGCTAATTACGACTCAAGTCGAAATTCCCCGGAGTCCCGAATTAACTCGGAATGCGATAAAATTCGAACCCGACTCCTATAATAATTAAATATTAATATTCATGAAATAAAATTCCCAAAAAATATTATAAAATAAAAAATTACCATTTTACCCCTAACTTGGAAAAGTGAGGGTGACAATTGTCTCAATCATTCAAACAAGAAACAGTAAATAGAGAACATATAAGATAAAGCAGTAAGGCGTCCCAAACGTTCAGTCAAAATATTCTTGATATCTAGCTTTATAAAATATCGCCAGATGATGTAGCAAGTATACACAATTGTTTATCAGCTGCAGCCTGACTTAGTTACAATTATGTAAAAGTAAATATAAGACAATCCGACTAACATGTCGGTGCCAAACGACAAAGTATAAAGTAAGTAACAAAATGAGCGAGGAAGTAAGGAACCCACTCGAGTCCTCCTGCGATCATTCCTCTAGTATTGACCATCTTGGAGGTGGAAGCAAGCTGAATCCTCGGGGACCGGCTCTAAATCTGGTCATGCAAAACCAGAGAGGTTAGACCTCTAATAGCAAGTACCACAAGGAAGCACGACATGAGAATTAAAACCAGTGATAAGAGTTAAGGATATAATACATAAGTCTCTGCTTGTTACTGGAATTCACACAACATCATGACACTTCAAACCAACTTTCCAACCAAACAAGGACAGAAGTTGACCCGTCGTACCCTGACATTCTGATCATCTCAGTTAGAAATTAGAGTAGGTACAGTACACAAAAAAATTAATTTAAACGGCCACGCAACTACTACGGCTTGCTATTGTGAGTTCCAAGTTACCTGAGAATTATGCAATAAGGATTCCTCAGTTCTTACTATGTGCAAATAAGGCTAGTTTACCCAATCAATCAATTGCGCCAATCATGAATTAGACGAGTTCCAGCGGGACGCTCGTCATCAATATACAATATACAATAAATAATATAAGCAGATACCGCTTCCTGTCCGTGTGGCAGATTTGCTAGATCTGTGGAAACCAGCCCGCTTGTCGGGCACTAATAGTCGCAAAGAGGGCTGCCATGTAAGAACTCGGAAATCCATTCTCTCCATGCAATCATTATTTTATTTAACTTAATAGTCTCTATGTTGAGTGAAAGCCCATGCCGTGGATCATGGTCATTCAGAATGAGTACCTTTGTACGGAGTACGATATGCACAACTCTACAACGATACCCGTGCGGTTAGGTTGTAGGTCTTACATAGCGTAATGCAACAATCAAAACTAGCCACAGAATAATTATGCCTTGATCATAAAGTACACATGCTGCTTTTGTAGGAAAATAAATAAATAAATAAATAAATTGGAGCCTGTATGTACCTGTATGCCAATATTCGGGATCGGCCAGTCGATTACAATAGTTCATAATTCATATGAACGTGTCTTATTCATTCAATTCAATAAGACGACTAGCCAGTCTCTTAGTTCCAATTAGGAACGCATGATCAATTATTAGTCAAGATAACAATCAATGTCAATTCGTAACAAGGCATGAAAGTCAACTATTTTTTAGTGTGGTCGAGTCTACAACTCTCAGGGTTAAATTCCAGTCATTCGGGATATCTATAAATCAGTTCACGACACATGGTACATTCCACGTAACAATCTATATTAAAAAAAATATTAACATATCATGATTATATCAAGTTCATGCAAAAAGGCGTAAGGATATAAGAGGAGAATTATCATGCCAACATAAAGTGGATATAAGAGGAGAATTATCATGCCAACATAAAGTGAATAAAGTATAAAGCAATGGGAACACCAAGGTTGGATTACGCCAAGGCTAGTTATACCATGATTAGTCTACGCCAAGGTTTTACGCTAAGGCAAAATACGCACGTAAAACAGGGTATGCGTAAAAGGTAACGTCACGCGTAAAACTCGCGCGCGTAAGGGTCAAAGTATACGCAGGGATGAATACGTGTAAAGGAAGTACGCTCAAAACAAGTTGTGCGTAAAAACTCGTTTTACGCCGAGCCAAGGGGTACGCGTAAAAAGATTAGTGTTTTACGCAGAAAATACTGTGCGCGTAAAATATCGCATGCGTAAAGGATTGAGCCACGCGTAAAAGTTGCTCGTGAAAAGAGTCAAGTTTTACGCCTGAAATGCTGTGCGCGTAAAAAAAATACACCAAGTCAAGTAGACTGGCGTAAAACAGTTTTACGCTGACACGAGTGATCGTGGGCGTAAAGCTCGGCACTACGCGGACACGTATAACGTGGGCGTAAAACTCAATATTACGCTAACACGTAAGAACATGGACGTAAAACTCAATATTACGCTAACACGTAACAACGTGGGCGTAGAGTTCCTCCTGAACTCCAATTCCCATGGAACCTTCGTTCCAAGCCAGAAATGGTGTTTCCATAGGTCAAAATGGCGTATAACACAACCTCAACAATCGGGAATGAACAAAACTTGGAGATAAGAAAGTTTGACAGATCAAAACCACTGAAATCCGAAAAAATAGTAATTCTAGATCTACTAAAAATAAGACTTCAAAATAAAAAATACCAAGTTCTAAACTCTCTTAGGATCACGAGAGGGAGATAAATGAACCATAAAAATATGGGTTCTCATATGGAGCAAGATGTACTTGCCTATGGGTTTTGGTAAGTGGAAAGAGTTATAAGGAAGAAGAGTAATGAGAAGAAGTAATGAAGAGAGAGAAAGGGGATGGGACTTAAATGGGGGTGTTGGGTTCGGTTCATGATGAACCATCATAAACCCGAAAATAAACCAACCTAGGCCGAACCTAAAGCAAGCTAAAGCAGAGAAGAAAAGCAGAAAGTAAAATACAGAAAATTAATTAGCGTGAAATTAAAGAAATTTAAATACAGAACAATACATGAATACCTGATAAATATTAAATAAATGCATTCGAGCAGTACACGTATTAGAATACGTATTCTGGGAATGGGGAGTGACACCATTACCTCAAAGTTTGGGGATGTCTAGCAAAAGATGGAATCCCTGAACCAAAAAAGAGAAAGATTGGACCCAAGACCGTAGATGGTGTGTTCATAGGATATGCCTTAGATAGCAATGCCAATAGATTTCTAGTGACTAATTCTGAAGTAAATGAAATCTTTAACAATACCATTATAGAAGCTAGAGATACAGTTTACTTTGAGAATATATTCCCTTTTAAGGATAGAATTTCTTCAAACCCCTCAAGTTCTTCCCTAGCTCATTCCACAAGTTCCTATTGTCATTCATCAAGCTCACAACCTGAACAAGACTTAGAACCTAGAAAAAGTAAAAGAGAAAGGATTGAAAAAATTTTAGGAAAATGCTTCTTCACTTATTTGATAGAGGGTGATCCCTCAACTTACGAAGAAGCAATATCTTCTTCTGATGCTCCTTTCTGGAAAGAAGCCATAAACAATGAGTACAACTCCATTATGGAGAACAGTACATGGTATTTAGCAGACCTACCTTTAGGTAGTAAACCTATATGTTGTAAGTGGATCTTCAAAAAGAAACTCAGAGCTGATGGTACTATAGAGAAATACAAAGCTAGATTAGTAGCCAAGGGTTTTACTCAGAAAAAGGAATTAGACTATTTTGATACCTATTCTCCTGTAGCTAGATTTACTTCTATTAGAACCCTTCTAGCCTTAGCATCCATTCATAACATGCTGATCCATCAAATGGATGTAAAGACAACATTTTGAATGGAGATCAAGAAGAAGAGATCTACATGGAGCAACCTAAAGGTTTTATTGCTAAAGGTCAAGAAAAGAAAGTTTGCAGATTAGTAAAATCACTTTATGGCCTAAGGCAAGCTCCCAAGCAATGGCACAACAAATTTGATAAAGTGATTATAGAATATGGTTCCTTGCCAAATGAGTATGACAAATATATATACTCTAAAAATTCTGGTGGAAGTTGTGTCATTTTATGCTTGTATGTTGATGATATCCTTATTCTAGGATCTTCACTGGAACTGATAAATAACACTATGAATTATTTATCTAACCAGTTTGATATGAAAGACCTAGGCGAAGCCAACTTGATCCTAGAAATGCAAGTGTCCAAATGCAAAGAGGGCTATACTCTATCTTTAGCACATTCAATTGAGAAAATGCTAAAAAAGTTTGAGTGTTTTGACAAAAAAATCTGCCCTTACTCCTTATGACAGTAATGTTGGTCTCAAGAAGAATGAAGGATCACCTATAGAACAACATAGATATTCGCAGATAATAGGGTCCCTTATGTACATATCAAATAGAACCAGACCCGATATTGCATTTGCTATTGGGAGACTTAGTAGATATACCAATAACCCAAATCAGTCACATTGGACTGCCTTGGATAGAGTATTTAGATATCTTAGAGGTACTCTAGATTATAAACTTTATTATTCTAGACACCCTGATATTATAGAAGGTTATTCAGAAGCAAACTGGGTAACTGATTCATATGATGTGAAATCCACAACTGGATATGCTTTTACCCTAGAAGGAGCTGCAATCTCCTGGGGTTCATGTAAACAAACTATCATAGCTAGGAGTACTATGGACTTTGAAATGATAGCTCTTGACACTACTTGTACAGAAGCTGAATGGCTTAGAAATTTGATTATGCATATACCTGTTTCTAATACTCATGTTCTTGCTATTTCTATAAACTGTGATAATAAATCTGTTATAGAACTACTAAAACATGATTCTGTGAATGCTAAGATGAACAGGCATCTGCAACAGCGCTTCAAGTCAATCAAGAGCCTATTGGACAAATATGTGGTTCTTGACTATATAAAGTCAGAAAAGAACCTTGCAGACAACTTGACGAAGGGTCTATCTAGGACATTGATCCTAGAATCATCGAGGGGGATGGGGTTAAACCCATAATTTAGTCACCAGCAGTGGCAACCCAATCGAATCTGACTGGAGATCCTGAGAAGCCGGTTCAATGGGTAGGAACAAACTGGACTATGTGACTAATATGGAACACTGACCTTGAGATTAAATTCTCTTTAAAATAAAAGCCCAGGAGGCTGTACATGTGTACATTGATACCCCATCCCTATGGTGACAGTGTTCCGGTGTGATATGGTTAGGGTGAGTTTAAACTCTTAATAAGTCCAAACATGATATGCATGGTTGATACCTATCACCAACCCTTGAGGACTTACCTATATGAGAGGTCGTGAAGGCCGCGACTATAGGACAGGACGATCCTAGACAACTCTCATGAATATGGAATAAGTGCGCATGGTCGATCAAAAGCGCCATCCGATAGACCCAAGAACCTCTAGCGTACTATGTGTGCTATTTTCTGAATCTGGTTCAAGAAGTCTGATTCAAGGCGTAGTCCATCAAGCACTTCTTCAGACAAAGACAATAGTCACTAAGTGAGATTCAAGGCTGTAGTCTATCTCATCTATGCATAGTATATATTTGTCCAAAATTCTTGCTCTTGTCCTTGTGTTCTTTCTGTTTTCAAACTTGATTTTTTGGAGGGGATTGTTGTCTATTATTAGGAAAAAAAATCAAGTCTTCTCACTCTCTCTTTTCCCTATTGATCGGTTCTATTCTCCCTAGATTTCTTGGATCCGGTTATGTAGGATGCCTATAGGCTATTTTTGGAGTACTTTATCACTATATATACTACTCAATTCCTCTTAGGAAAGTGCTCTATTGGCTTTAGTAAATATCCTCTACTAAAGACTCTTTTCTCTCCTCATCTCCAACAAGAATTTCTACTCTTTTGTTTATTTGTTCTGGACAAAAGCTAAGCTCGGGGTCGCTCTTTTCAAGTTGTATGCGACGAGGAGATATCGGTAGAGCGGGAGTTTTACCACTAGGAGCATTCGGAACAAGTCTGCACATAGACCCGAATCAACTCTTAGGGCAGTGCTACTTGCGCGACTTTTCCGGAGGCCGGTAACATTTACTTTATTTTATTTTGTTTGCAGATTTTTTGGAAAAATTTCCAACAGTATCAATATGGCTAATGGAACCCTATCCAAATTTTGACATAATAAAAGTTTATTCCGTCTCTAATAAACTACTATGTTTTTTTTACACAATTCTCATTCAAGAAGAAGCATATCTTTGTAGATTTTATTTTTACACAATACTTATGAAACAAATTTACAAATATCCCACAACTTGAGAACAATCCACATATTTGGATTTGGACTGAGTAGGGCTGCCAAAAATACCGAATGTGGGAATCTATCTATAAGAACATGTACTTTCTCATGGACAATTGTATGTTGCTTTGTCTAGAGGATTTCAATAAATACAACAAAGATTCTGGTCAGAAATGGTATTTTGGAGGAGTTTACTGGAATTAATACCAGAAATGTAGTGTATCATGATGTGCTTCAATCATGTAATCAAAGATCATAACAGTAGAGTTAATGTCAAATAAATTCTTTTTACCCTCTTCCATATGTACTTTTTCCCCTCTAAATCATGTGCTTATGTTACATTGTGCACATTCGACAATAACAACTGCTAGTATTTTAAAATATTAACACGTTCTAAATTCAACTTAATGCAATTTAACTTTCGTTAAAAAACTAGACATTTCAAAAAATTAAAACTATTTACGACAAGTTATATGAGTATCAAACATATTGCTTATCCGTAAAGCAAACAAATTATAAAAAAAATAAGCCAAATATAAATTATTCTTTGTATTAACAAACGTGGAATGTACGTGCATGATACTAGTACTAATAAGTTCTTTTTCCCTTTCCTTTCCTAGTCCCTTCTGAACAGGGGCAAATGTGAGCCTACCAAATTAGTGCCCAATTTATCAACCAAGTGGAGGAAGTAGAGGATATGCAGAAAACAAACCTTGATGCATCACTAGAAAACCTTTAAAGCCTGGGATTGACTATGAGCCCTGAGGGGGGCATTATTTGGTTTTTGACCGAAAATTGAATCGGATAAGCGATTCAGTTGGGTTTCAGATAAGAGATTCAGTTGGATTTCGGTTTTAAAAATACTATAAAAAAAATCATTCGTTTTGGGTTCGATTTCAGTCTAAAATCGAAAATCGAATAAGACTTGTACAATTATATAAATATCCTCAATTATATGCATATGTTGTAATTAAAATGTGTATATTTTGAAAACAATAATTCAATTTATGTGTTTTGAAATCAAATTTTGGTAATTTAACAAGTAGTCTAACTTTGGACGCAAATAAAACAAATGTGTGTATAAAAATTATAGTTTTTGATAGCACTTAATTACGATATCTACTTTGGACCCTACCATTATACAATAGAATTAGTCCAACCGAACAAACCGAATGGTTATTCGGTTCGGTTCGGCTTCGTTTTGACTAAATTTAGGTTCGATTCCGGCTTCAAATTTTTAGGATTTCGGTTTATTTTCGGTTTTGACTATTTCGATTATGTTGACACCGAATAAACCGAACGTTCATCCCTCTCATGAGCCTAGCCTTGAAGTATGAATGTGCTTATCAGGTTGCTAGAAAAAAATCATTAATTTTTCTGGCACGTCCTGCTTTTAGCCCTCGCTAAGATTTTTTTTTTTTCTTCCTGACATGCCCCTACTTGAGCTCCCACTAAGAAAAATTCGTGGCTCTGCCCTTGTTTTCCAAGGTTGTTAAATTATTATAACATCTGCTTATGTTGCAATCATATTATGAAATTTGGCTTGTTAATTTTTTTTTTTTTTTTTGTTAGTATAACACATCCTTACATTTGAGACTTGCATAGAACTGAAATTTGGCTTGTTATGCACAATAATTTTAGAAACAGATTTACCAACATTTAATGCCTCTTTTTGTTTTCCAAGTTCATAGGGATGTCGAGAGTCAAATTAGGTTTTAAGTGGTGCGTTAATTAAGAAATGAGTAGGATGACATGGTTGTTAGATTTTATTTTGTTTAATATTCTTATCTAGAAATCAAAAATTTAGAGTTCAAACATGATTGAAATTAGTCAAGTCATGATAGAAATCAGTAGTAAGAGTGACCAAGTAAAACCAGAAAAATCAGGATAAACAACAAAATCAAACAAAAATTAGGTTTTTAAACAATCAAATAAAACAACCAAATCAGGGTCCAAATATACCCCTTTAATTAATTTTTTTTTGAAAAAGATAGTAAATGTGCAAATCTATAATGTGGTGCATTTGTGATGGAAGATGATCTAGACCAAATCAGGGTCCAAATGTACCCCTTTAATTAATTTTTTTTGAAAAAGATAGTAAATGTGCAAAACTATAATGAGGTGCATTTGTGATGGAAGATGATCTAGATGCTAGGAAGACAGAAAATGTTACACATCTCCAATAGATGGATCCAAATAGAAAGATTTATAGATTTTACTAAATGCATAAAACAGATTGTCAGTGAGCATTACGATTTTGACAAATATGTGTATATTCAGAACTGTCAAAAACTTGATAAGTCTAATTATAATAAGAATTGTTAAAATTTTGATAGTTTTAAATATACACATATATACAAAAATTTGTAATATTTTCTGATAATTTTTGTTGTGCTTTAGTAAAAGCCTTCATATTGGACCCCAAAAAAACTTCATGAGAATGACAGCTAAAGGTGCATGGGATTTTATAATTTATAGTAGAATTAGTACATTATATAACAAAACAAAACAGCTCGAGCCGCATGTGATTTATATTTTATAGTATAATTACTACGTTACAAAACAAGATAATGATTACGAAAGGAATATATTATATATGTGCGGTAGTGATGGTATTTTTTTTATTTAGATATAATTCTCTCAAAATTTGTCTATTTCAACAAAAGTCTTCCCAAATTTATTATTTAAAAAAAGATTTCTCAAATTATCAAAAGTATTGTTCAAAAGTATGTGGTCGAGATCACTTTTGGACATCGGTCAAAGTTAATGAATATTATGTGCTTTACCATTTTGTCCTACTTTTTCTTCATCCAAATTCGTAAAAAATATTCCAACATACTCAAATTCATATTCCAATACCAAAATTCATATTTCAGTACAATTATCTCTCCTCCGTCCTTCAAGATCACGTTCATTTTCTTCTACGTCGTCCTCTCTTGACGACTCTTCCCTCCGTAATTTTTCTACATTTTCTTCTTCTCAAATCTACCAAATCATAAAAATAAAATTGGTATTTATCTTTTGTGGTTAAATTAACTCTACTTTTAAATTAGCTAACTTGGATAGATGCTGACACTTGTGTTGAAATGAACAATGATTGGAGTGATTTTATTCCGAATAAAAATATTTGGGACACTCGTGTGAAAATAGACAACATTTGAAGGGATAAGGGCTTATATCACTCTAATAAAAACAAAGTGTAAGGTTAACAAACTCAAATTGAATAGTCCCTCTTTTGGCTACTCGCAACAATAAGTTACTTGGCCTATCAATGACATTTTGTCTTGCCTGGTCCAAAAGTTAACACAACCAAAATAAAAATACTAAAATAGATATGTTACGGTTTACTTTAAAGAATACAATAAAACTTTTAAGTGTATCAATAAAATGTTAGAAATGAATTAATTGAAAGGATAATATACCTAAAATACTTTGTACTTAAATAAAAATAAAAATCAAGAATAAGTAAGTAAATACAAATATTCAACAAGATAAAACGTCTACTTTGTACTTAAATACTATGAACTATCAACTTTTGGCACTTTAATATCTTGAACTATTCTTGTTGACGAGTTGATATCATATACTTTGTACTTTCACCTTAAATTCTCAATCATCAATTCTTCTTAAACTATAAATAAGTAGGGGTAAGCATTATTCGATTTTGGATCGGTTTAACCGAAAACCATTGAACTTAACCGAATAAGAGATTTAGTTTGGATTGAAAAAAAATAAAATTCGGTTCAGTTTCTGTTTTGAAAACATTAAATTTTTTATTCGGTTTCGGTTTTGTGTTTCGATTTCAGACGAAACCGAAAACTGAATTAGGCTTATACAATTATTTAAATACTTTTAATTTTATGCATGTTTTATTATTAAAAATGTATATACTTTGAAAACAATAATTATATATATATATATATATATATATATATATATATATATATATATATATATATATATATAAAGCAAATTTTGATAATTTAACAATTAGTTCAACTATAGACAAAACTTTGAAATATAACAAACACACACACACACACACACACACACACACACACACACACACACACACATATATATATATATATATATATATATATATATATATATATATTATAAACTTTTAATATAATTTAACCAAAAATCTAACTTTTAGCCTTGTCCATTAAACAATAAAAATATTCAAACCGAATAAACAAAATTGCGAATCGGTTAGTTCACTTTATATTTTAGGATTTCGATTTATTCGATTTTGACTAAATCTAAATCAGTTTGGTTGAAACCAGTGGCGGATCCACATGGGAGGCACGGGGGACGGGACCCCCGTGAATTTTTTTATAATGATATTATTGTACTCCAAAAAATAAGTGTAAAGACAAAAAGACAAAATTGTCCTGATACTAATCTTAATCTTAGTTTACGAATTTGGCAACCGTGTGCATATCCGGAACTATCAAAATATTGACGGTTCTAATTATAGTATGGATTGTTACATTTTTGATAGTTTTAAATATGTACATAAATACAAAAAAATTATCAGTTACCTTCTAATAATTTATTAGTTGTGCTTTTTAGTATACAATCCTTTATATTTGAACCCAAAAAAACACCATGAGAATGACAGCTCAAGGTGCATGGGATTTTATATTTTATAGTAGAATTAGTACATTGTAGAACAAAACAAAACAGCTCGAGGCGCATGTGATTTATATTTTATAGTGTAATTACTAAGTTCCAAAACAAGATATTGATTACGAAAGGAAGATATGTACGGTAGTGATGGTATTTTTTTTCATTTAGATATAACTCTCCGAAAATTTGTCTATTTCAACAAAAGTCTTCCCAAAATTATTTTTTGGAAGAAGATTTCTCAAATTATCAAAAGTATTGTTCATAAGTATGTGGTCGAGATCACTTTTGGACATCGGTCAAAGTTGACGAATATTATGTGCTTTACCATTTTGTCCCAATTTTTTTTCATCCAAATTCGTAAAATAATATTCCAACATACTCAAATTCATATTCGAATACCAAAATTCATATTTCAGTACAATTATTTCTCCTCCGTCCTTCAAGTACATGTTCATTCTCTTCGACGCCCTCTCTCGACGACTCCTCTGTAATTTTCCTACATTCTCTTCTTCTCAAATCTACCAAATCATAAAAATAAAATTGTTATTTATTTTTTGTGGTTAAATTAACTCTACTTTTAAGTTAGCTAACTTGGATAGATGCTAACACTTGTGTTGAAATGAACAATGATTTGAGAGATTTTATTCCGAATAAAAATATTTGGGGGCACTCGTGTCAAAATAGACCACATTTTAAGGGATAAGGGCTTACATCACTCTAATAAAAACAAAGTGTAAGGTTAACAAACTCAAATTGAATGGTCCCTCTTTTGGCTACTCGCAACTATAAGTTACTTAGCCTATCAATGACATTTTGTATTGCCTGGTCCAAAAGTTAACATAACCAAAATTAAAATACTAAAATAGATATGTTACGGTTTACTTTAAATAATACAATAAACATTTAAGTGCATCCATAAAATGTTAGAAATGAATTAATTGAGAGGATAATATACCTGAAATCGACTTAGATGATTTGTTCAGCAACACAGGTAAATAATTACTTCGGTTAAGAAGAACGACAATATAATGGATCGCTAGAGCTAAAAATTGACCTACGAAAATATAGTTTAAATTATTAAAAAAATAGAATAAAAATTTTATTGTGACAACTTTAATTTATTCCATCATCTCGAGCATTTATTGCATAACAAAATAAATGTTATGCTAGCGGGTGTGCTGTCTCCAAAATGGATGTTCTAATTATGTCATCTCTTCTATGTATACAATTTTTTTTATTTTTTTATATAAAGAACTAAATAATTATGAATATAAAAAGTTGTTTATATATAAGAAAGGAGACATCTATTTTGGAGACGACAGATCTATCTTCTACATGAGGAGACCTTATGGGCCTACATGTCTATGTGCCATAGCGCTCCACGTAGAAAATTATTTAGTGCATGTAGTACGTCATGTCATCTTGACTAATGAAATCTACATGTCGGATAATTAAAAAAAAATGAAGAAAATAAATAAATTATTGCAAAAGAAAAACAAAAGGGCAAATTCTATTGGCACCTCAAGTTTTACTTGAGGGCAACCCAAAAAAAATTTCGACTTATTTTCAATTTTGCCACTAATTTTTTTACTTGAGAACAGTCAACATATTTGGATTTGGACTGAGTAGGACTGTCAATATTGTTACAGTCCTAAAGGGGGGGGGGGGGGGGGGGGGGGGGGGGGGGGGGTGTTTGAACAACCTAAAGTTAAATTGGGACTGTAATGAGTAAAAATTACATTAAGTTAGATTGTTCTGGAGTAAAATGTGAAGTACCTATAGAATTTGCAAAAAAAAAAAAAAAATTGACCTGAGTTTTGGAGAGCTCGGCCTATGTTTTGATATTCCACTGTGAGAAGCTGTCGTCATGTAGGTTCCAGAAAGACCCTCTCTTTTTTGGCCCATGCATTTTTTATGATGTTGATTTTAGCGGCCACGGATTTTTTTTTGTTTTTTGTTTTTTGTTTTTTGTTTTTTGTTTTTTAGGACACAAACAAAGCACAAATGGCTACGTTTCCTTCTCCGTACCAACTAGAGATAAGGGAGAGAATTAATAAAGACCAAAACAACAGAAGCCACAAACTTTAGCCAAAACATAAGACTGGCAATGGCATGATGGCCAACCACCGTTACTTGATGATGGCTATGGGTTAAGATTGATCAAACTGATGAAATGGGAAGTTTGTTACCTAAAATTATTAAATAGCCCAAAAAATAAAAAAATTGGACATTGTTAGATTATATTTGTAACTATTGTAAATATGGCCCATAAGCCCAATCGTGTAGACACTATATATATTGTAATCGGCCCCCATCAATAAACAAGGCATTATTATTTCCTACATGATATCAGAGCCTCCCGAAAAATCCTAGCCGTCATCTCCCAAAAAAAAAAAAAAAAACTGACCGATCCGGCGCCGGACGCGGCCGACGTCCGCTCCCGCGCCTGACGCCGCTCCCGCGACGACCGCGCCTGACGCCCGCTCCCGCGCCGACCGTGCCGACCGCGGACAGCGCCTGACTGATCCCGGCGCCCGACTGATCCCGGCGTGAGGGCGCATCCGACTGATCCCGGCGCCCGAGCCCGACTGCATCCGCTCGCCCCTGATCGCGCCGATCGCGCCTTCCCGCGCCTGACCGCGCCGATCCACTCGCGGATTCCCGGCTCCGACTGAGCCGTCCGGCGGCTGACCGATCCGTCCGATACGCACGGCCCGAGCCGCCCGATCCGTCGGAGTAGTACAAAATTTTGTACACCCGACATCCGCGATCTCGTTCGGCCGATCCGTCGGAGTAGTACAAAATTTTTGTACACCCGACATCCGCGATGGCTGATGATACTGCATCCAGCTACTCCGTCGCGACTGGCGGTGGCGGTGCACACAACCCAAATTATCCTAATCCGAAGGATCCATATTTTCTGAGTTCTGCTGATCAACCAGGAAATATCATTACTCCTATTATTTTTCGTGGACCGAACTATGCTGAGTGGTCTCGGTCGATACGTCTCTCTCTGATCTCTAGGCGAAAGATCACTTTTCTTGAAGGTACTGAAATCAAACCTGTTAATGATGCTAGTAAATTGCTTGATTGGAGATGTGTGCAAGCGCTATTAGTTCAATGGGTTCTTAATACCATTGATCCGTCTCTGAAGAAATCTTTGTCGTACTTTGAAGAGGTTTATCCATTGTGGAACTTGTTGGAAAAAAGATTTGTTGTTAGTAATGGCACTCGAAAGCAACAAATTAAGGTAGCTTTGGCTGAGTGTAAACAAACGGCTTCGATGTCTGTGAAAACCTACTTTAGAAATTTGCAGTCTTTGTGGGATGAACAAGCTGCTTATTTTCCATTGCCTACTTGTATCTGTGGTGAACTTGCTGCAAAGCTGCAGGCTATGAGGGATGAAGATCACTTTCAGGACTTTATGTATGGGTTGAATGCTGAGTTGTATGGTCATACCCGATTTAATCTTCTAGCTCAGGATCCTCAGCCAAGTTTAGATCGGGCATACCAGGCAGTCCGTGAGGAGGAGGATATGCAAAAAACTCAGGTCCAATCCGTTGCTGAGGAGGTTGTCACGCCCCAGTACCGAAATACGGAGACGGACTAGGCCAGCTACTCCATATGAGGTACGTAACGTCATACGGCGATCGTGGCTGTCGAGAGACTAGGGGGTACATGCTACAATCAAGTCTCCTATGGTCCCACAGAGTTCTATGTCTCAATCAATCAAATCACATCAGCAAATAAATGAACACTAAAGATAAAGCAGTAAGGCGTCCCCGACGCTCCATCAAAATGATCATGAGAGACTAGCTTTATAATTTAGCTATCTCAGAGAGTCAGGAGTACAAAATTATACACAGCTGTAGTCTGTTTAATTACAATTATGTACTGGCACAAAATATCGAGTAATCCGGCTAACAGGTGCCGATGGCTAAACGCCGCAAAAAGTATAAGCAGGAGTGGTGGAGAAGAAACCCACTCGAGTCCCCGAACCGCCATGCTCCTAGTATGCACCATGGATGTCAGGGAGGAAGATCGTGTCCTCAGGCTCTGCTACGAAATCTGGCCAAATAAAAAACCAGCGGGGTCAGCCCCGAATAGCAAGTACCGCCAAAGGGGCACAAGAGTTAAGATTAAAAACCCAGTTAATAGAATGATTGATAATAGTAATACTTATGCTACTATTATAGGGTAGCGCAACATCCTCGAACCCATATGGCACCCTTACAACCAAACAAGGACAAAAGGTGCCGCATGGAGTCGGGACGTGTCGTACTCTATAACTTTCACATAAGTTAAAAGGTATAAACAGTAAAACCTCCTGGTCGTGATTTCGGTCGATAGCCTATCGCAGCACAATAACCAACCCAACAATCAAACAAGAACATGGGTTGGATCATGTACCATGATAGACCATGTTCCTCAGTCATTCACAGAAGTAGCACTTCACAACCAGAATAAGTCTTCCGTTCATAACTTCGGTCCACGGCCTATCATAGTACGATAACCAACCCAACAATCAAACAAGAATATGGGTTGGATCACGTACCATGACAGTCCGCTTCCCTTAGTTATTCACGGAAGGTAATAGGACACAAGCAAGTCGTTTTCACGGCCAATCAAGTCTACGAGTTTCTAGTGGGACGAGGTTATCCTCGCGTCATGTTATTAGAAAATCCTCAGATCGTATCTTTCCAGGCTAGCCAACCCAGGGGTTTGCGTAGACAGGTATGATTGAGCACAGGTCCCTCGTAAGGCCACCTTGCCAAAACATATATTATATAGCAGGAATTAATCGGATACAGTCATCCACTCGTTGCGGATGACACAGTATCCGTGGAGACCAGTCGGCGCGTCAAGACAATATCTCAAGGCGGCTGGTGTAACACGATCTCGGGATTCTGCCCTCCCCATGCATCTAGTATATTTAGTTGCCTAGTTTAACCCTAGGTAAAATCTTGGACTCACATGCTGTGGCCTGCATGATTATCCTCCTAAAGTCGTACTTTAGTACGAGTACCCCAAAGAGGATCCATGTCAATCAGTATGTCAACATGTTTTGCCCTCCTTAGTGTAATGCATCATTGCAAATACGCCATGTGGAGTTACGAGTCTTTTGTCGAGCATGAACAAGAACTGGGACATTCCGGTACATGTATCAGGTAGGGACACTTTGTTCTCCGGGGTCACATTAGTGCTCATATCATGCTCGGGACAAAAGGCGTAAGGATATAAATGGGGCATATACTATCTAATAAAATATCAAAAGCGTACGCACAAAAGCACGCACGCTCAAGGGGTGAAAAGTCACGCAGGCTCACTCAGGCTCACTCAAGGCAGCGTGCGTGAAAAGTCACGCAGACTCAATGAGAGAGCTGCGTGAAAAGTCACGCAGGCTCAAGGAGAGAGCTGCGTGAAAAGTCACACAAGCTCAAGGAGAGAGCTGCGTGAAAAGTCACGCAAGCTCAAGGAGAGAGCTGCGTGAAAAGTCACGCAAGCTCAAGGAGAGAGCTGCATGAAAAGTCACGCAAGCTCAAGGAGAGAGCTGCGTGAAAAGTCACGCAAGCTCAAGGAGAGACACGCTTCCAACAGGAAGCGTGCTCAAACGGAGCACACTGTTCACTGTCTTCTCCAAACAGCAAGAACACTATGGCTGAACCCAAACTTCAAAGTATCATAACTTGGCCATCCGAACTTCAAATTCAGATTTCCAAAGTTCCAACTTGGGTGAAACTGAATGCTCTTCCACATGGAAGCATCAAAAACCCATAAAATCGAACTAAAGTAGATCAAACCATGCAAAATCCGAAAATGATTAAAACCTAGATCTACAAAAATCAAAGCTTCAAAATGGAAATTTCCAAGTTCTAAACTAGTATAGATTGAGGAGAAGAACATGTTTTGGCAAATAGTTTTGTAAGAAATCATTGACAAAATTATGGATCCATCTCTTGAGCAAGTTGGTACTTGCCTTGGTTTGTGGAGGAAGTAAATGAGAGGAAGTAAATGAGAGGAGAGAGAATGAGATGAGTATATATATAGATCTTGGACCCATGGGTTCATGATGAACCAAAGGGTTCATGATGAACCATTGGTGAACCAAGAATGGATTACCCAAATGAGCCAAAACTGTAGGCCCAAATGCAGAAAATAAATTAGGAAATAATATTTTATCAAATATTTTTAGGAAATGCATGAAGAAACTCAGCATAATAAATATAGTATAAATACAAGGTAAATACAATTTTATCGGTTTACGTATTAAAATACGTATTCCAGGATCGGGGAGTGACATCTCTACCCTTCTTAAAAAAATTCCGTCCTCGGAATTCCAGCCAAGACAGGATAGTAAAATCAGGGCAAGCAAGGCACAATCATATATAAGTTAACTATCATAGCAGTTATTATCATACATCACAAAGTGTAAAACAAGCAGGTGCAGATAAGCATGGAATCGTGTCAATAAGGTACAAAAATATACCTTATTAGTCAAACAAATACGGATACCGAGATCTGATCTCGTCCTCGCGCTCCCAGGTTGACTCTCCCGGAGAGTGATGGTTCCAAGAAACACGGACAAGGTTTATCCTCCGATTCTTGAGTACCTTCTCTCGCCGGTCTAAAATAGATACGGGTTGCTCCTCGTAAGTTATGTCGGTACCAACGACTAACTCAGAATGATCGAGGACATGACTCGGATTCGGGACATACCCACGTAATTGGGACACATGAAACACATCATGTATGCCGGTTAACGAAGGCGGAAGGGCAAGTCGATAAGCCACATCGCCTACCCGAGCGAGAATCTTAAAAGGACCAACGTATCTTGGACTAAGCTTTCCTCGGGTTCCAAATCTGATGATACCCCGAGTAGGCGAAATCCGCAGAAACACTTGGTCGCCAACTCTGAACTCTAGAGGCCTACGATGCTGATCTGCCCAATGACGATGTCGGTCCTGTGCAACTCGAAGGCGCTCTCTGACCAACTTAACTATCTCTACAGTCTGCGTGATCATCTCTGGCCCCAACATCTTCCGTTCCCCGACGTCGTTCCATGCCAAAGGGGACCTGCACTTTCTTCCGTACAATGCTTCGAACGGGGCCATCTGAATGCTAGCCTGATAGCTGTTGTTATAGGAGAACTCCACTAGATGAAGGTGATCCTCCCAAGATCCGCCAAAATCCAAGGTACACGCCCGTAGCATATCTTCTAACGTCTGGATGGTTCTTTCTGATTGCCCGTCAGTTTGTGGATGATAAGCAGTACTGAATCTTAACTTGGTTCCCAAACTTTGGTGTAAGCTCCGCCAAAAATGGGAAGTAAACCGCGTATCCCGATCTAATACTATACTAACTGGAACACCGTGCTGCCTTACTATCTGCTTCATGTACATTTTTGCTAACTGCTCAGTAGTCTGTCCAACTCGGAAGGGAAGGAAATGAGCGACCTTCGTGAGTCGATCTACTATTACCCAGACTGCATTCTTGCCAGCCGGGGATCTAGGTAAACCGGTCACAAAGTCCATCGTGATGTGCTCCCATTTCCATTCTGGGATAGAAAGCGGCTGTAGCAACCCTGCTGGTCTCTGCTGCTCGGCTTTCACCTGCTGACATACCAGACACTTGGATACAAATCTCGCTATCTCTCTTTTCATGCCATTCCATCAAAAGTACTGCCTGATATCTCGATACATCTTCGTTCCTCCTGGATGAATGGAGTAAATAGAACTATGAGCTTCGGACATAACTTCTTGCCGAAGGACTCCTCTCGGTACACAGAGTCTGTTTCCAAACCTGAGCGTACCATCTTCATGAATCACTAACTCCTTCCTACGGCCTGATTCACACTCCGACCGCAACTTCTAAATCTGGGGATCTCCTGCTTATGCTGCCCTTATCCTCTCTACTAAGGTTGACTGAATCTGCATACTGGTCATTCTTCCTATATCCCTTGGCAAAACTACTTCGATTCCCATACTCTGAAGGTCTTCTAAAATATGCTTCTGCGAGGTCAAGATAAAGGCACTGTCTCTCCTACTCAGTGCATCTGTAACTATATTCGCCTTGCCTGGATGATACTGAAGATCTAAGTCAAAATCCTTCAGTAGTTCTAACCATCTTCTTTGTCTCATGTTCAAATCTCGCTGCGTGAATACGTATTTCAAACTCTTATGATCAGTATAGATCTCTACCCGATCTCCGTATAAATAATGCCTCCACAACTTGAGTGAAAACACCACAGCTGCTAACTCCAAATCGTGAGTCGGGTAATTCTTCTCATGGTCTCGAAGCTGTCGAGACGCATATGCTATCACCTTTCCGTGCTGCATCAATACACATCCAAGACCCTTCCCAGATGCGTCACAATATACTGTAAAGCCACCCGCTCCTACTGGAAGCGTCAATATCGGGGCTGAGACCAATCTCTTCTTCAATTCTTCAAATGATGCCTGACAGCTAGCTGACCAAACAAACTCTACGTCCTTGTGCGTCAAACGCGTTAAGGGCACCGAGATCTTGGCAAAGTCTGCCACGAACCTTCTGTAGTAACCAGCTAATCCTAAGAAACTTCGCACTTCTGCAACTGTTCTCGGGACTGGCCAATGCTCTACGGCCTCAATCTTCTTCGGATCCACTGACACTCCTGCCCTAGAAATTACATGCCCCAGGAACGAAATGTGATCTAACCAGAATTCACACTTGTCGAGCTTCGCATAAAGTTGATGCTCCCTCAATGTCTGTAAGACAATCCTAAGATGTTTCTCATGCTCCTCTTCACTGCTGGAATAGACAAGAATGTCATCTATGAATACCACCACAAATTTATCCAAATACGGCAGAAAGATACGGTTCATTAAATCCATGAATACTGCGGGGGCGTTGGTTAGTCCAAAGGACATTACTAAAAACTCATAATGCCCATATCTAGATCTGAATGCTGTCTTCGGTATGTCTTGCTCCCGGACTCTTACTTGATAGTATCCCGACCGAAGATCGATCTTGGAAAAGACACTGGCCTTGCTCAACTGGTCAAACAGGTCATCAATCCTTGGTAGCGGGTACTTATTCTTCACTGTTACTGTATTCAGCTTGCGGTAGTCGATGCACATCCTCGTCGACCCATCCTTCTTGGGAACTAGAATCACTGGCGCGGCCCAGGCAATTTACTGTCTCGGATGAATCCCTTAGACTTCAACTCTTCTTCATGTTGATACAACTTATCCTGTTCTGACGGCAAAATTCTGTAAACTCTGTCTGCTATAGGCCTCGTTCCAGGGTTCAACTCAATGCTAAATTCTACCTCTCTGACTGGGGGTATCCCTGGGAGCTCATCAGGGAAGACGTCGAAAAAATCTTCGACCACTCTCAGAATCTGTCCTGGCTCTGACACTGCTGCTGAGATGACGCCTCCGGCCTGATTCTTCAAGGTTCGAGTAAAGATGAACTGCTCCATCCCAGGAACGCTGAATATGACCCTACCTCCTCTACAATCAATTGTCGCATGACTGTCTCTCAACCAGTCCATGCCAAGAACAACATCAAAATTCCCCATAGGGAATTCAATCAATGATGCGGGCAATAAATGCCCACACACCTCTACCGGACATGAAAAGCGTACTCTGCTAACTTCGACGAGCCCATTGCCGATGAGTATATCCATCCTCTCCGGCAATGCCTCAAACTCTAATCCAATCCGTGTAGCATATTGTGCAGAGATAAATGAATGAGTAGCGCCTGAATCAAATAATGCTACAGCGGGAAATAAGGTGACGAGAATTTTACCTGCCACCACGTCACTAGACGCTAGAGCCTCTCCCAAGGTCAATGTGAGAGCCTGGCCCCTCGGAGCCCCTTGTTGCGGCCTTCCTCGACCATGCTGTTGCTGCCTCTGAGGGCCTTCGACTTCCTGTGCCTGGCGGAACATCTGAGCCTGCGTTGGTAGACGCTGGGCTAGGGGCCTTACCGCTAATACTGGCCCTCCACTCGGGGTTGCCACCGGAGCTGGCAATGCTAGAAACTGCTGAGCTGGCCCTCCTGGCCTCTGTATCACAGGACAAGTGGAGATACGGTGGTCTGAACTACCACACCTCAAGCATAAGCCATTCGCTGACCGGCACACCTCCCTCGTGTGCCCTGCCTTCCCACAGAATGTACAGCCCTGGGGTGCTCCCTGACGCTGTTGCTGGTTTTTTCGGCTGCTGATGCCGAACTGGCGCTGTATTAGTTGACACGGCCGTCCTCCGCGGCGCTCCTGCATCATGAATACGTACACCGGGTGCTGGTGCCGATGTTCGCTGCATTGCTCCTCCTCCAACCTGGGAATGAGATCTCTTCTGACCTCCTGTCCTCGATGCCAACCTCTGCTGGGTAAGCTCGTACCTCCTGAGCGGCCGTCAAAACAGCGTCGAACGTCTGGTAGTCGTGTCCTTCCACAAGCTATAATAGTTCCAAATGAAGTCCTTGCTGGAACCTCATAGCTTTCTCTGGCTCCGTTGCCACCATTGCTGGTGCAAAACGGCACAATCTGTAGAACTCTGCTGCATACCCATCTACGGTCTTGCCTGCTTGCTTGAGACTGATAAACTTCTGTTGGAGCTCATATCGAGCTACTACGCCAAAATACTTGGCCTTGAATCTGTCACTGAAGGTGGTCCAACGAACAGGGCGTCTTGTACCAACTTCTTCTGATGCCCACCAGTCGCGGGCAAGATCTTGAAGTACCAGTTTGACCTGATCAACCTTCTCATCATCTGGAACCTTGGCTGCCACAAGAATGGCTTCGATGTCTTAAATCCAGGCATCCGCAGTAATGGCATCCTCCGTGCCATCAAAATACCTCGGGTTCAAGCGACGAAACCTTCCTGATGCTCCCGAGTCAGCCCCGACACTCCTCTCAAGAGCTAACTGAATCCCTTGGTTCAGCAACACGTTCTGCTCCTGCTGCCGAGTCTGTTGCTGTTGGTTAGTGACAAGAACCCTCGGATGATCTCCAGGAGTGCTACGGCGTCTGGTACTGCCGTCGCTGTTGGTGCTGCAGGAGTTTCAACAACCTGCGGCTGCACTGCCTCTGGTTCCATTTCTGCTCGTGTCTGCCCTGGGGAAGGTTCTCTCCCCTGTTGCTGCCCAGTCGAGCCATGCTCTTGCTGCTCTTCCTCATGGGCCTCACCCGCTACTGAGAATGAAGCACCCCTATAGAGAAGAATATAAGATTATCAAGTCCGGACGAGGAAGATTTCGAGGATGCAAGTCATGTTAGAGATCAAGGCAAGGACAGAGAATTCCAAACGAAATTTCATGGGGAACAAGTTTTGATTGAGACTCCTAATAATTCGCAATACCCCACAAGTCTGAAAAACAGACCTGCATGGGCCACCAATAAAACCTTGTCACGCCCCAGTACCGAAATACCGAGACGGACTAGGCCAGCTACTCCATATGAGGTACGTAACGTCATACGGCGATCGTGGCTGTCGAGAGACTAGGGGGTACATGCTACAATCAAGTCTCCTATGGTCCCACAGAGTTCTATGTCTCAATCAATCAAATCACATCAGCAAATAAATGAACACTAAAGATAAAGCAGTAAGGCGTCCCCGACGCTCCATCAAAATGATCATGAGAGACTAGCTTTATAATTTAGCTATCTCAGAGAGTCAGGAGTACAAAATTATACACAGCTGCAGCCTGTTTAATTACAATTATATACTGGCACAAAATATCGAGTAATCCGGCTAACAGGTGCCGATGGCTAAACGCCGCAAAAAGTATAAGCATGAGTGGTGGAGAAGAAACCCACTCGAGTCCCCGAACCGCCATGCTCCTAGTATACACCATGGATGTCAGGGAGGAAGATCGTGTCCTCAGGCTCTGCTACGGAATCTGGCCAAACAAAAAACCAGCGGGGTCAGCCCCGAATAGCAAGTACCGCCAAAGGGGCACAAGAGTTAAGATTAAAAACCCAGTTAATAGAATGATTGATAATAGTAATACTTATGCTACTATTATAGGGTAGCGCAACATCCTCGAACCCATATGGCACCCTTACAACCAAACAAGGACAAAAGGTGCCGCATGGAGTCGGGACGTATCGTACTCTATAACTTTCACATAAGTTAAAAGGTATAAACAGTAAAACCTCCTGGTCGTGACTTCGGTCGATAGCCTATCGCAGCACAATAACCAACCCAACAATCAAACAAGAACATGGGTTGGATCATGTACCATGATAGACCATGTTCCTCAGTCATTCACAGAAGTAGCACTTCACAACCAGAATAAGTCTTCCGTTCATAACTTCGGTCCACGGCCTATCATAGTACGATAACCAACCCAACAATCAAACAAGAACATGGGTTGGATCACGTACCATGACAGTCCGCTTCCCTCAGTTATTCACGGAAGGTAATAGGACACAAGCAAGTCATTTTCACGGCCAATCAAGTCTACGAGTTTCTAGTGGGACGAGGTTATCCTCGCGTCATGTTATTAGAAAATCCTCAGATCGTATCTTTCCAGCAAGGCTAGCCAACCCAGGGGTTCGCGTAGACAGGTATGATTGAGCACAGGTCCCTCGTAAGGCCACCTTGCCAAAACATATATTATATAGCAGGAATTAATCGGATACAGTCATCCACTCGTTGCGGATGACACAGTATCCGTGGAGACCAGCCGGCGCGTCAAGACAATATCTCAAGGCGGCTGGTGTAACACGATCTCGGGATTCTGCCCTCCCCATGCATCTAGTATATTTAGTTGCCTAGTTCAACCCTAGATGAAATCTTGGACTCACATGCTGTGGCCTGCATGATTATCCTCCTAAAGTCGTACTTTAGTACGAGTACCCCAAAGAGGATCCATGTCAATCAGTATGTCAACATGTTTTGCCCTCCTTAGTGTAATGCATCATTGCAAATATGCCATGTGGAGTTACGAGTCTTTTGTCGAGCATGAACAAAAACTGGGACATTCCGGTACATGTATCAGGTAGGAACACTTTGTTCTCCGGGGTCACATTAGTGCTCATATCATGCTCGGGACAAAAGGCGTAAGGATATAAATGGGGCATATACTATCTAATAAAATATCAAAAGCGTACGCACAAAAGCACGCACGCTCAAGGGGTGAAAAGTCACGCAGGCTCACTCAGGCTCACTCAAGGCAGCGTGCGTAAAAAGTCACGCAGACTCAAGGAAAGAGCTGCGTGAAAAGTCACGCAGGCTCAAGGAGAGAGCTGCGTAAAAAGTCATGCAATCTCAAGGAGAGAGCTGCGTGAAAAGTCACGCAAGCTCAAGGAGAGAGCTGCGTGAAAAGTCATGCAAGCTCAAGGAGAGAGCTGCGTGAAAAGTCATGCAAGCTCAAGGAGAGAGCTGCGTGAAAAGTCACGCAAGCTCAAGGAGAGAGCTGCGTGAAAAGTCATGCAAGCTCAAGGAGAGAGCTGCGTGAAAAGTCACGCAAGCTCAAGGAGAGACACGCTTCCAACAGGAAGCGTGCTCAAACGGAGCACACTGTTCACTGTCTTCTCCAAACAGCAAGAACACTATGGCTGAACCCAAACTTCAAAGTATCATAACTTGGCCATCCGAACTCCAAATCCAGATTTCCAAAGTTCCAACTTGGGTGAAACTGAATGCTCTTCCACATGGAAGCATCAAAAACCCATAAAATCGAACTAAAGTAGATCAAACCATGCAAAATCCGAAAATAATTAAAACCTAGATCTACAAAAATTAAAGCTTCAAAATGGAAATTTCCAAGTTCTAAACTAGTATAGATTGAGGAGAAGAACATATTTTGGCAAATAGTTTTGTAAGAAATCATTGACAAAATTATGGATCCATCTCTTGAGCAAGTTGGTACTTGCCTTGGTTGGTGGAGGAAGTAAATGAGAGGAAGTAAATGAGAGGAGAGAGAATGAGATGAGTATATATATAGATCTTGGACCCATGGGTTCATGATGAACCAAAGGGTTCATGATGAACCATTGGTGAACCAAGAATGGATTACCCAAATGAGCCAAAACTGTAGGCCTAAATGCAGAAAATAAATTAGGAAATAATATTTTGTCAAATATTTTTGAGAAATGCATGAAGAAACTCAGCATAATAAATATAGTATAAATACAAGGTAAATACAATTTTATCGGTTTACGTATTAAAATACGTATTCCAGGATCGGAGAGTGACATCTCTACCCTTCTTAGAAAAATTCCATCCTCGGAATTCCAGCCAAGACAGGATAGTAAAATCAGGGCAAGCAAGGCACAATCATATATAAGTTAACTATCATAGCAGTTATTATCATACATCACAAAGTGTAAAACAAGCAGGTGCAGATAAGCATGGAATCGTGTCAATAAGGTACAAAAATATACCTTATTAGTCAAACAAATACGGATACCGAGATCTGATCTCGTCCTCGCGCTCCCAGGTTGACTCTCTCGGAGAGTGATGGTTCCAAGAAACACGGACAAGGTTTATCCTCCGATTCTTGAGTACCTTCTCTCGCCGGTCTAAAATAGATACGGGTTGCTCCTCGTAAGTTATGTCGGTACCAACGACTAACTCAGAATGATCGAGGACATGACTCGGATTCGGGACATATCTACGTAATTGGGACACATGAAACACATCATGTATGCCGGTTAACGAAGGCGGAAGGGCAAGTCGATAAGCCACATCGCCTACCCGAGCGAGAATCTTAAAAGGACCAACGTATCTTGGACTAAGCTTTCCTCGGGTTCCAAATCTGATGATACCCCGAGTAGGCGAAATCCGCAGAAACACTTGGTCGTCAACTCTGAACTCTAGAGGCCTACGATGCTGATCTGCCCAATGACGATGTCGGTCCTGTGCAACTCGAAGGCGCTCTCTGACCAACTTAACTATCTCCACAGTCTGCGTGATCATCTCTGGCCCCAACATCTTCCGTTCTCCGACGTCGTCCCATGCCAAAGGGGACCTGCACTTCCTTCCGTACAATGCTTCGAACGGGGCCATCTGAATGCTAGCCTGATAGCTGTTGTTATAGGAAAACTCCACTAGATGAAGGTGATCCTCCCAAGATCCGCCAAAATCCAAGGTACACGCCCGTAGCATATCTTCTAACGTCTGGATGGTTCTTTCTGATTGCCCGTCAGTTTGTGGATGATATACAGTACTGAATCTTAACTTGGTTCCCAAACTTTGGTGTAAGCTCCGCCAAAAATGGGAAGTAAACCGCGTATCCCGATCTAATACTATACTAACTGGAACACCGTGCTGCCTTACTATCTGCTTCATGTACATTTCTGCTAACTGCTCAGTAGTCTGTCCAACTCGGAAGGGAAGAAAATGAGCGACCTTCGTGAGTCGATCTACTATTACCCAGACTACATTCTTGCCAGCCGGGGATCTAGGTAAATCGGTCACAAAGTCCATCGTGATGTGCTCCCATTTCCATTCTGGGATAGGAAGCGGCTGTAGCAACCCTGCTGGTCTCTGCTGCTCGGCTTTCACCTGCTGACATACCAGACACTTGAATACAAATCTCGCTATCTCTCTTTTCATGCCATTCCACCAAAACTACTGCCTGATATCTCGATACATCTTCGTTCCTCCTGGATGAATGGAGTAAATAGAACTATGAGCTTCAGACATAACTTCTTGCCGAAGGACTCCTCTCGGTACACAGAGTCTGTTTCCAAACCTGAGTGTACCATCTTCATGAATCACTAACTCCTTCCTACGGCCTGATTCACACTCCGACTGCAACTTCTGAATCTGTGGATCTCCTGCTTATGCTGCCCTTATCCTCTCTACTAAGGTTGACTGAATCTGTATACTGGTCATTCTTCCTATATCCCTTGGCAAAACTACTTCGATTCCCATACTCTGAAGGTCTTCTAAAATATGCTTCTGCGAGGTCAAGATAAAGGCACTGTCTCTCCTACTCAGTGCATCTGCAACTATATTCGCCTTGCCTGGATGATACTGAAGATCTAAGTCAAAATCCTTCAGTAGTTCTAACCATCTTCTTTGTCTCATGTTCAAATCTCGCTGCGTGAATACGTATTTCAAACTCTTATGATCAGTATAGATCTCTACCCGATCTCCGTATAAATAATGCCTCCACAACTTGAGTGAAAACACCACAGCTGCTAACTCCAAATCGTGAGTCGGGTAATTCTTCTCATGGTCTCGAAGCTGTCGAGACGCATATGCTATCACCTTTCCGTGCTGCATCAATACACATCCAAGACCCTTCCCAGATGCGTCACAATATACTGTAAAGCCTTCCGCTCCTACTGGAAGCGTCAAGATCGGGGCTGAGATCAATCTCTTCTTCAATTCTTCAAATGATGCCTGACAGCTAGCTGACCAAACAAACTCTACGTTCTTGTGCGTCAAACGCGTTAAGGGCGCCGAGATCTTGGCAAAGTCTGCCACGAACCTTCTGTAGTAACCAGCTAATCCTAAGAAACTTCGCACTTCTGCAACCGTTCTCGGGACTGGCCAATGCTCTACGGCCTCAATCTTCTTCGGATCCACTGACACTCCTGCCCTAGAAATTACATGCCCCAGGAACGAAATGTGATCTAACCAGAATTCACATTTGTCGAGCTTCGCATAAAGTTGATGCTCCCTCAATGTCTGTAAGACAATCCTAAGATGTTTATCATGCTCCTCTTCACTGCTGGAATAGACAAGAATGTCATCTATGAATACCACCACAAATTTATCCAAATACGGCAGAAAGATGCGGTTCATTAAATCCATGAATACTGCGGGGGCGTTGGTTAGTCCAAAGGACATTACTAAAAACTCATAATGCCCATATCTAGATCTGAATGCTGTCTTCGGTATGTCTTGCTCCCGGACTCTTACTTGATAGTATCCCGACCGAAGATCGATCTTGGAAAAGACACTGGCCTTGCTCACTGGTCAAACAGGTCATCAATCCTTGGTAGCGGGTACTTATTCTTCACTGTTACTGCATTCAGCTTGCGGTAGTCGATGCACATCCTCGTCGACCCATCCTTCTTGGGAACTAGAATCACTGGCACGGCCCAGGGCGATTTACTGTCTCGGATGAATCCCTTAGACTTCAACTCTTCTTCATGTTGATACAACTTATCCTGTTCTGACGGCGACATTCTGTAAACTCTGTCTGCTATAGGCCTCGTTCCAGGGTTCAACTCAATGCTAAATTCTACCTCTCTGACTGGGGGTATCCCTGGGAGCTCATCAGGGAAGACGTCGAAAAAATCTTCGACCACTCTCAGAATCTGTCCTGGCTCTGACACTGCTGCTGAGATGACGCCTCCGGCCTGATTCTTCAAGGTTCGAGTAAAGATGAACTGCTCCATCCCAGGAACGCTGAATATGACCCTACCTCCTCTACAATCAATTATCGCATGACTGTCTCTCAACCAGTCCATGCCAAGAACAACATCAAAATTCCCCATAGGGAATTCAATCAATGATGCGGGCAATAAATGCCCACACACCTCTACCGGACATGAAAAGCGTACTCTGCTAACTTCTACGAGCCCATTGCCGATGAGTATATCCATCCTCTCCGACAATGCCTCAAACTCTAATCCAATCCGTGTAGCATATTGTGCAGAGATAAATGAATGAGTAGCGCCTGAATCAAATAATGCTACAGCGGGAAATGAGGTGACGAGAATTTTACCTGCCACCACGTCACTAGACGCTAGAGCCTCTCCCAAGGTCAATGTGAGAGCCTGGCCCCGCGGAGCCCCTTGTTGCGGCCTTCCTCGACCATGCTGTTGCTGCCTCTGAGGGCCTTCGACTTCCTGTGCCTGGCGGAACATCTGAGCCTGCATTGGTAGACGCTGGGCTAGGGGCCTTACCGCTAATACTGGCCCTCCACTCGGGGTTGCCACCGGAGCTGGCAATGCTGGAAACTGCTGAGCTGGCCCTCCTGGCCTCTGTATCACAGGACAAGTGGAGATACGGTGGTCTGAACTACCACACCTCAAGCATAAGCGATTCGCTGACCGGCACACCTCCCTCGTGTGTCCTGCCTTCCCACAGAATGTACAGCCCTGGGGTGCTCCCTGACGCTGTTGCTGGTTTCTCGGCTGCTGATGCCGAACTGGCGCTGTATTAGTTGACACGGCCGTCCTCCGCGGTGCTCCTGCATCATGAATACGTACACCGGGTGCTGGTGCCGATGTTCGCTGTATTGCTCCTCCTCCAACCTGGGAATGAGATCTCTTCTGACCTCCTGTCCTCGATGCCAACCTCTGCTGGGTAAGCTCGTGCCTCCTGAGCGGCCGTCAAAACAGCGTCGAACGTCTGGTAGTCGTGTCCTTCCACAAGCTGTAATAGTTCCAAATGATGTCCCTGCTGGAACCTCATAGCTTTCTCTAGCTCCGTTGCCACCATTGCTGGTGCAAAATGGCACATTCTGCAGAACTCTGCTGCATACCCATCTACGGTCTTACCTGCTTGTTTGAGACTGATAAACTTCTGCTGGAGCTCAAATCGAGCTACTACGCCAAAATACTTGGCCTTGAATCTGTCACTGAAGGTGGTCCAACGAACAGGGCGTCTTGTACCAACTTCTTCTGATGCCCACCAGTCGCAGGCAAGATCTTGAAGTACCAGTTTGACCTGATCAACCTTCTCATCATCTGGAACCTTGGCTGCCACAAGAATGGCTTCGATGTCTTGAATCCAGGCATCCGCAGTAATGGCATCCTCCGTGCCATCAAAATACCTCGGGTTCAAGCGACAAAACCTTCCTGATGCTCTCGAGTCAGCCCCGACACTCCTCTCAAGAGCTAACTGAATCCCTTGGTTCAGCAACACGTTCTGCTCCTGCTGCCGAGTCTGTTGCTGTTGGTTAGTGACAAGAACCCTCGGATGATCTCCAGGAGTGCTACGGCGTCTGGTACTGCCGTCGCTGCTGGTGCTGCAGGAGTTTCAACAACCTGCGGCTGTACTGCCTCTGGTTCTATTTCTGCTCGTGTCTGCCCTGGGGAAGGTTCTCTCCCCTGTTGCTGCCCAGTCGAGCCATGCTCTTGCTGCACTTCCTCATGGGCCTCACCCGCTACTGAGAATGAAGCACCCCTATAGAGAAGAATATAAGATTATCAAGTCCGGACGAGGAAGATTTCGAGGATGCAAGTCAGGTTAGAGATCAAGGCAAGGACAGAGAATTCGAAACAAAATTTCAAGGGAAACAAGTTTTGATTGAGACTCCTAATAATTCGCAATACCCCACAAGTCTGAAAAACAGACCTGCATGGGCCACCACTAAAACCTTGTCACGCCCCAGTACCGAAATACGGAGACGGACTAGGCCAGCTACTCCATATGAGGTACGTAACGTCATACGGCGATCGTTGCTGTCGAGAGACTAGGGGGTACATGCTACAATCAAGTCTCCTATGGTCCCACAGAGTTCTATGTCTCAATCAATCAAATCACATCAGCAAATAAATGAACACTAAAGATAAAGCAGTAAGGCGTCCCCGACGCTCCATCAAAATGATCATGAGAGACTAGCTTTATAATTTAGCTATCTCAGAGAGTCAGGAGTACAAAATTAGACACAGCTGCAGTCTGTTTAATTACAATTATGTACTGGCACAAAATATCGAGTAATCCGGCTAACAGGTGCCGATGGCTAAACGCCGCAAAAAGTATAAGCAGGAGTGGTGGAGAAGAAACCCACTCGAGTCCCCAAACCGCCATGCTCCTAGCATGCACCATGGATGTCAGGGAGGAAGATCGTGTCCTCAGGCTCTGCTACGGAATCTGGCCAAACAAAAAACCAGCGGGGTCAGCCCCGAATAGCAAGTACCGCCAAAGGGGCACAAGAGTTAAGATTAAAAACCCAGTTAATAGAATGATTGATAATAGTAATACTTATGCTACTATTATAGGGTAGCGCAACATCCTCGAACCCATATGGCACCCTTACAGCCAAACAAGGACAAAAGGTGCCGCATGGAGTCGGGACGTGTCGTACTCTATAACTTTCACATAAGTTAAAAGGTATAAACAGTAAAACCTCCTGGTCGTGACTTCGGTCGATAGCCTATCGCAGCACAATAACCAACCCAACAATCAAACAAGAACATGGGTTGGATCATGTACCATGATAGACTATATTCCTCAGTCATTCACAGAAGTAGCACTTCACAACCAGAATAAGTCTTCCGTTCATAACTTCGGTCCACGGCCTATCATAGTACGATAACCAACCCAACAATCAAACAAGAACATGGGTTGGATCACGTACCATGACAGTCCGCTTCCCCCAGTTATTCACGGAAGGTAATAGGACACAAGCAAGTCATTTTCACGGCCAATCAAGTCTACGAGTTTCTAGTGGGACGAGGTTATCCTCGCGTCATGTTATTAGAAAATCCTCAGATCGTATCTTTCCAGCAAGGCTAGCCAACCCAGGGGTTCGCGTAGACAGGTATGATTGAGCACAGGTCCCTCGTAAGGCCACCTTGCCAAAACATATATTATATAGCAGGAATTAATCGGATACAGTCATCCACTCGTTGCGGATGACACAGTATCCGTGGAGACCAGCCGGCGCGTCAAGACAATATCTCAAGGCGGCTGGTGTAACACGATCTCGGGATTCTGCCCTCCCCATACATCTAGTATATTTAGTTGCCTAGTTTAACCCTAGGTGAAATCTTGGACTCACATGCTGTGGCCTGTATGATTATCCTCCTAAAGTCGTACTTTAGTACGAGTACCCCAAAGAGGATCCATGTCAATCAGTATGTCAACATGTTTTGCCCTCCTTAGTGTAATGCGTCATTGCAAATATGCCACATGGAGTTACGAGTCTTTTGTCGAGCATGAACAAGGACTGGGACATTCAGGTACATGTATCAGGTAGGAACACTTTGTTCTCCGGGGTCACATTAGTGCTCATATCATGCTCGGGACAAAAGGCGTAAGGATATAAAATGGGCATATACTATCTAATAAAATATCAAAAGCGTACGCACAAAAGCACGCACGCTCAAGGGGTAAAAAGTCACGCAGGCTCACTCAGGCTCACTCAAGGCAGCGTGCATGAAAAGTCACGCAGACTCAAGGGAAGAGCTGCGTGAAAAGTCATGCAAGCTCAAGGAGAGAGCTGCGTGAAAAGTCAGGCAAGCTCATGGAGAGAGCTGCGTGAAAAGTCACGCAAGCTCAAGGAGAGAGCTGCGTGAAAAGTCACGCAAGCTCAAGGAGAGAGCTGCATGAAAAGTCACGCAAGCTCAAGGAGAGAGCTGCGTGAAAAGTCACGCAAGCTCAAGGAGAGTTCTGCGTGAAAAGTCACGCAAGCTCAAGGAGAGAGCTGCGTGAAAAGTCACGCAAGCTCAAGGAGAGAGCTGCGTGAAAAGTCATGCAAGCTCAAGGAGAGAGCTGCATGAAAAGTCACGCAAGCTCAAGGAGAGACACGCTTCCAACAGGAAGCGTGCTCAAACGGAGCACACTGTTCACTGTCTTCTCCAAACAGCAAGAACACCATGGCTGAACCCAAACTTTAAAGCATCATAACTTGGCCATCCGAACTCCAAATCCAGATTTCCAAAGTTCCAACTTGGGTGAAACTGAATGCTCTTCCACATGAAAGCATCAAAAACCCATAAAATTCAACTAAAGTAGATCAAACCATACAAAATCTGAAAATGATTAAAACCTAGATCTACAAAAATCAAAGCTTCAAAATAGAAATTTCTAAGTTCTAAACTAGTATAGATTGAGGAGAAGAACATGTTTTGGCAAATAGTTTTGTAAGAAATTATTGACAAAATTATGGATCCATCTCTTGAGCAAGTTGGTACTTGCCTTGGTTGGTGGAGGAAGTAAATGAGAGGAAGTAAATGAGAGGAGAGAGAATGAGATGAGTATATATATAGATCTTGGACCCATGGGTTCATGATGAACCAAAGGGTTCATGATGAACCATTGGTGAACCAAGAATGGGTTACCCAAATGAGCCAAAACTGTAGGCCCAAATGCAGAAAATAAATTAGGAAATAATATTTTGTCAAATATTTTTGGGAAATGCATGAAGAAACTCAGCATAATAAATATAGTATAAATACAAGGTTAATACAATTTTATCGGTTTACGTATTAAAATACGTATTTCAGGATCGGGGAGTGACAGAGGTGTTTGCGCTGGCTATCAAGACTTTACCTCGTCTTTCTACTACTTCTAATAGTAGGACCTCAGATTCCAGGGACAAATCAGGTATGATATGTACTCATTGCAAGAAAACAAGTCATGATGTTGCAACTTGTTTTGCCAAGATTGGCTATCCAGAGTGGTGGGAGACTCGTCCTCGGCGTGAGGGCGGACGTGGTGCTGGTGGTGGCAGAGGCCCGACACCACAGCAGAGACGTGATGGGGGACGCGGGGCTGGTGGCGCAGGGGTTGTTCATCATGTCGTCGTTGCTGGTCATGGTATCCCAGCTGGAAGTTCGGCGGATATGATGCATGGAGGGTATCCTTCGCCACTCTCAGGTGAACAATGGCAGAAACTGATGAGCTTGCTGGGTAACGACAATCCTTCCAACCCTGGTTCTTCAAACTCTGATCGTCTGATGGGTAAAAAATTTTCTGTCACTTGGATATTTGATACTGGGACTACTCTTCATGCGACAGGTTCTCGTGACTGTTTAGTTGATTGCTTTGAGGGCCCTGTCTGTCCTGTGATTTTGCCTGATGGGAGCACTATTAAGGCTGTTCTGAGAGGCAAAGTATTTTTGACTGCTTCATTGGTGTTGACGGATGTTCTTTATGTTCCGACATTGACTTGCAATTTGATCTCTGTCTCACAATTGATTGGTGCCATAAATTGTGATATGTTATTCACTCTTGATTTGTGTTTTGTTCAGGACCAAAGTACGAGGATGGTGATTGGAGCAGGTGAACAAAGGGGTAGAATTTACTTCTTGGGGGAGGTTGTAATGACCATTGTTCGTATTACGTATTTTGGTATACGTGTACGTATTTAGACCCGTATTGCATGTCTCCTTATTTGGTTCGGTCCGACTTGACTTGGTTCGGCTTGGTTTTGCATGGTTCTCTTTTGTTCGATTTTATGTGAACCAAACCCCTCCCACCTACCACCACCCTCTTCATTAAATATCCCACCAAATATTTCTCTCTCCACATTAACTTCCTTCTTCCCCACCATTATTTCTCTACCAACCTGAGAGTAAATGGTTTAGGCAAGTGCACCTTGCTTCATGGAGGAAGTCCATTTTTATTATTCCATTGTCTTCCTCATGTGTTTCTAACCCACTTTAGTACTTAGCATTTTTTATTTCTACGATTAATTTCTGGTAAATCTAGCTTGTGGTATTTTTCGGTTTTCAGGAGTTTTGATCTATCAAACCTGCATAATCTTGTTATTTGATGGTTCCATGTTGCAGAGAATTTTATTTTGTCCAAATTTGACCTACAGGATTTTGCTGAGCCGTATGAGCATTAATTGCCTTGGCCGTATGGCCAATTAAAATTTTGTTGGCCATTGGCCATTTTCTAGCCGTATAAGCATTGGCTATTTTACTGGCCGTATGGCCTGGCAAGCTTTGCTTGCATGCTAATTATTAATGCATATGTTCATGCATGCATATTTAATACATTTGTTGGCAAGCTTTGCTTGCATGCTATTCTTGCATGCTAATTAACGTTCAATAGCCTGGCCGCTTGGCCAAACACTTGGCCGCATATGACAAGCCATCAGTTTAATATTATTTATTTGCATGCATGCCTTAGCATTTTGCACTTGGCCGCATAAGGCCATTGGCCAATATTGGCCGCATTAGGAACAATCCTAGCCGCATATGGCCTTTCATGCATTTTGGAAATGTATTAGCATATGCATTCTTTGTATGGCTTTCAATATACTGGCCGCATGGCTTTCCATCATTAGCAAAATGCATTAACAATAAATGTATTAACACATGAATGCATTAACACATGCATCAGCAAGCATGAGCAATAAATGCATTAACGTCCATCAGCAATTAATGCATTAACAATAAAGCCATTAACACATAAATTCTTAAGCTGGCCGCATGGAATTCTTAAGCTGGCCGCATATGGTTACATAATAAATTTTGCTTTGCATGCATCAGTACTTGCATGGGAGAAAAAAGTTGGCCGCATGCATAGCTTTTGTAATTTAATGCATTAGCTTTTGTATTTTTATGTATTAATATTTATATGCATCAGTATTTAATGCATTTGCATTTGCTTGCAAATGCTAACTTGGCCATATGAGCAAATTGCTGGCCGCATGCAAATGCCAATAGTGAGCCGCATATGGGAACGAAGTCAGCCGCATGCATATTAATGCATTATACTAATGCATGCAAGCATACATTTAATATATATTAATATATTAATATAATGTATATTAATATAATATAATGATAATGTATATTAATATATATTAATATATTAATATAATGTATTTAATGTATTAATATATTATTTAATGTATTATATTAATGTATTATATTAATGTATTAAATATATTTGCATGCAAGCATGCATGCTTATATATTTAGCATTAGCCGCATGTATATTTAATGCATTATATTGCATGCTTATATATTTTGTTCAGCCGCATATGGCCAAGTGACTGCTGGCCGCATAAAATTTTTCTGAGCCGTATGAGTCCCCCACAGCCCTTGCCCCTCCTAATATTTAATTACTAAATGTGTGCTTGTGCCAAATTAATTGTTCCCTGACACGATGGGGACCCGTTATGGTGCACTTTTGACATGACGTGATAGTGGCCCGACATGGCGTACTTCTGACAGTGGACATGACATGATATATATATATATATATGTATGTATATATATTGAAGGCTGTTGCAACGGCTAGCATGTCATGACAAGATTGGATGGCCTGGACACCGTGGATGATTGTGTTTGTACAATTGAACCGATAATGTTTGCATCATGTCTAGGACAGGGATCCCTGAGTACCACGGTCAGGGGTACCTACTGTAAATGGCTAAGGCTAATAACTAGATAATTCAGTAGTCATGAGAGATTTTCTCCAGCTACAGGCGATCCCGTTATCCCGGCCACCATTATGGACTTACAGCCTGCCGACGAGTAGGACACAAGTCTAGATTCACTGATATATAGAAAAGATCGAGACACTGCTTAATGAACCCAAGTCGCCTAGATAACCTAGATTAGCTGCAGGGCTTGTGGCTGGAGGAACATCTCACTGCATGTTGTGATAACCCTAGTTAGCTAATGTAGAAAGTCGTAGTCACTGATTAGCCGGGAGCGATTGTATGGTGTAGTTTCAATACTCGATTATTGCAAGCTTGATCCCATGATTGTCACTTTCAACAATAAAGATCAGGGGCTAAGTTCTGTTCAGGTGAAGGGTTACAACCCCGGTCCTTGTTTGGTTTAAGGGTTGTAACCTGGCTCCCGAAGCAGTTCTGAGTCCTCTTTTCGTTTATTGTATTATTGCACCCCACATCGCGCTTGTAATGTTTTATCTTACCAACAAGAATTGGAGACGGAGTTCTATTCAGGTGAAGGGTTACAACCCCGGTCCTTATTTGGTTTAAGGGTTGTGACCTGGCTACATGAATGGTTCTCCCGTACTCCATTATGACTGTTGTTATTCTTTTACTTCAAGTTTTTTTTAACTGCTTTAATATATTTTCTGTTATGCTGGTTTTAGTTCTTAAGTGAAGCCTCCTTTGTGGCACTTACTCTTTCTGGGATCTGATCCAGCTGGTTTTGTGTGGCCAGATTTTGGAGCAGCTTCAGAGGATCCACCTGTCTTCCAGCCAGATGGTGACCATCAGGCGTAACCCTGACAACGAGTGGGTTTCTTTTTTTTGTCCTCCCACTCTATTGTAAAAATTATTCTTTTGAGGCGTTTAGCCGGCGAGCACGTGTTAGCTCGTATTGCACCTTTATTTACTGTCTGCCTACGGGCTGTAACATGATTGACAGATCCTAGGGTTGATCATGTATGACTAAACTCTTGCTAGTCCTCACATTTTGTAACGAGTAGCTTCATGATCAGCTGGATATGTAATGTTTGGGATGCCTTACTATTGGATATTTGGTGATCTTACATCTTGTAAATTTACTTGCTTGCTTGAGATTGAGACATTTAGGCTTGTTATTGACCATAGGAGACTGTTGGCTTGTAGTTAAACCCTCATGTATCTGGACAGCCATGACCGTATAGTAGGGTGAATTCTATTTCATTATGCGTAGCTGGCTATGTATGCCCCCGCTCTCCAGTATTCTGGTTCTGGGGCGTTACATGGTTTAAGTGGTGGCCCATGCAAGTCTTGTAAATCAAGATATTTGAGGGTTTACCGAATAGATGTCTCAATCAGCACTCGTCTATGATCTCTGCCCGTATCTTCTAATCCCTGAGATTCTTGACCTGATCACATGCTTGTATCGTTGATCTGTCTTGGTCCTTCCTTATTATTTCCTATGTCGTCTTCTTCAGCAACATTGTTCCTGGACCTGCCGATCTGTCACTCCCTGTTCCCAGAATACGTATTCTAATACGTGTACTGTTCGAATGTATTTATTTAATATTTATCATGTATTGTTCTGTATTTAAATTCCTTTAATTTCACGCTAATTAATTTTCTGCATTTTACTTTCTGCTTTTATTCTCTGCTTTAGCTTGCTTTAGGTTCGGCCTAGGTTGGTTTATTTTCGGGTTTATGGTGGTTCATCATGAACCGAACCCAACACCCCCATTTAAGCCCCATCCCCTTTCTCTCTCTTCATTACTTCTTCTCATTTCTCTTCTTCTTCCTCATAACTCTCTCCACCTACCAAAATCTATAGGCAAGTACATCTTGCTCCACATGAGAACCCATATTTTTATGGTTTATTTATCTCCCTCTCGTGATCCTAAGAGAGTTTAGAACTTGGCATTTTTTATTTTGAAGTTTTATTTTTAGTAGATCTAGAAATTACTATTTTTCGAATTTCAGTGGTTTTGATCTGTCAAACTTTCTTATTTCCAAGTTTTGTTCATTCCAGATTGTTGAGGTTGTGTTATACGCCATTCTGACCCTTGGAAACCCCATTTCTGGCTTGGAATGAAGGTTCCATGGGAATTGGAGTTCAGGAGGAACTCTACGTCCACGTTGTTACGTGTTAGCGTAATATTGAGTTTTATGCCCACGTTGTTACGTGTTAGCGTAATATTGAGTTTTACGCCCACGTTATACGTGTCCGCGTAGTGTCGAGCTTTACGCCCATGATCACTCGTGTCAGCGTAAAACTGTTTTACGCAAGTCTACTTGACTTGGTGTATTCTTTTTACGCGCACAGCGTTTCAGGCGTAAAACTTGACTCTTTACACGAGCGACTTTTACGCGTAGCTCGATCCTTTACGCATGCAATATTTTACGCGCACAGTGTTTCCTGCGTAAAAACTCTAATCTTTTTACGCGTACTTCTTGGCTCGGCGTAAAACGAGTTTTTACGCGCAACTTGTTCCTTTATTTTGAGCGTACTTCCTTTACGCGTATTCATCCCTGCGTATACTTTGACCCTTACGCGCGCGAGTTTTACGCGTGACGTTACCTTTTACGCATATAAATTCATGCGTAAACCTGACTTTTACGCATACCCTGTTTTACGCGCGTATTTGCCTTAGCGTAAAAACTTTGGCGTAGACTAATCATGGTATAACTAGCCTTGGCGTAATTCAACCTTGGTATTCCCATTGCCCTATACTTTATTCACTTTATGTTGGTATGATAATTCTCCTCTTATATCCTTACGCCTTTTGGCATAAACTTGATATAATCATGATATGTTAATATTTTTTTAATATAGATTGTTACGTGGAATGTACCAGGTGTCGTGAATTGATTTATAGATATCCCGAATGACTGAAATTTAACCATGAGAGTTGTAGACTCGACCATACTAAATAATAGTTGACTTTTATGCCTTATTACGAATTGACATTGATTGTTATCTTGACTAATAATTGATCATGCGTTCCTAGTTGGAACTAAGAGACTGGCTAGTCGTCTTATTGAATTGAATGAATGAGACACGTTCATATTAACTATGAACTATTGCAATCGACTGGCTGATCCCGAATATTGGCATACGGGCACATACAGGCTTCAATTTATTTATTTATTTATTTTACAGAAGCAGCATGTGTACTTTATGGTCAAGACATGATTATTCTGTGACTAGTTTTGATTGTTGCATTACGCTATGTAAGACATACAACCTAACCGCACGGGTATCGTTGTAGAGTTGGGCATATCGTACCTTGTACGGAAGTACTCATTTTGAATGACCATGATCTACGGCATGGGATTTCACTTAACATAGAGGCTATTAAGTTAAATAAAATAATGATAGCATGGAGAGAATGGATTCTCGAGTTCTTACATGGCAGTCCTCTTTGGGACTATTAGTGCCCGACAGGCCGGCTGGTTCCCACAGATACTACAAATCTGCCACACGGGCAGGGAGCGGTATCTGCTTATATTATTGTATATTGTATATTGATGACGGGCGTCCCGATGGGACTCGTCTAATTCATGATTGGCGCAATTGATTGACTGGATAGACTAGCCTTGCTTGTACATAATAAGAACTGAGGAATCCCTATTGCATAATTCCAAGGTAACTTGGAACTCACTGTAGCAAGCCGTAGTAGTTGCATGGCCGTTTAAATTGATTTGTTTGTGTATTGTACCTACTCTATTTACTAACTGAGATGATCAGAATGTCAGGGCACGACGGGTCAACTTCTGTCCTTGTTTGGTTGAGAAGTTGGTTTGAAGTGTCGTGATGTTGTGTGAATCCCAGTAGCAAGCAGAGACCTATGTATTATATCCTTAACTCTTATCACTGGTTTTAATTCTCTTGTCGTGCTTCCTTGTGGTACTTGCTATTAGAGGTCTAACCTCTCTGGTTTTGCATGGCCAGATTTAGAGCCGGTCTCCGAGGACTCAGCTTACTTCCACCTCCAAGATGGTCAATACTAGAGGAATAATCGCAGGAGAACTCCAGTGGGTTCCTTACTTTCTCGCTCATTTTGTTACTTACTTTATACTTTGCCGTTTGGCACCGACATGTTAGTCGGATTGTCTTGTATTTACTTCTACATAATTGTAACTAAGTCAGGCTGCAGCTGAAAAATAATTGTGTATACTTTGCTACATCATCTGGCTATGTTTTGTAAAGCCAGATATCAAGAACATTTTAACTGAGCGTTTGGGATGCCGTATTGTTTTATCTTATATGTTCTCTATTACTGTTTCTTGTTTGAATGATTGAGACAATAGATGTGAAGTGACCATAGTGAGACTTTCATGTAGTATGCACCCCCTCGTCTTTTTGACAGCATTGATCGTATTATACGGTATTCATCTACCCGTAATACGAAGCTGGCTGAGTTATTCTCCCGCTCTCCAGTATTCTGGTTCTGGGGCGTGACACGATCAGCAAGGCAAAGCACCTCCCGTGTACCAGCAGCAACCAGAAGATCAGGCCCAGCACTCAGGAGCAGCCTCCCGGGTCATGCCTCCCGGAGATCCAGAACCCCCGGTGCAGCCAGCCCGCAGGGCAGGATGATGGAGCCTTGGTGGGACTTATCAGGGACTTGCTTGCATCGCAGGATCGTCGAGGAGATGCCTTGCATCAGGCAGTGGCAAATGCTCAGGGCAGAGGTGGACATCATGGAAACAGTGCAGCGAACAGTTTCAAGCGTCTGAACCCTCTATTCTTCGATGGCAGCGAAGATGCTATCGCTGCTGACGCGTAGCTTCAGGACACAGAGGTGATATTGGAGGCAGCGAAGACCCCAGAAGATGAGAAGGTGGCCGTAGTACGCTGCAGTTATTGGATCTAGCCCGCAGCTGGTGGACGGTGCAGACAGTTGGACTAGTGGCGCCTATTGCCTGGACCGTATTCCGTGAGAGATTCCGGACCAAGTACTTCGATGCGGTGGCTCGGTACGATCTAAAGACCAAGTTCACCAATTTGAAGCAGATGGGAAGGATGGTCGATGGGTATGCGGCCGAGTTTTTCAGGCTTAGTCGGTTTGCTCCCACCTTAGTGGCGATCGAGTTCGATAGAGCCCAGCGGTTTCAGCAGAAACTCCACCTGGAGATTTTGCTGGCGGTGGAGCAGTTTGAGCATCAGACTTTTGATGCGGTATTGAGGGCAGCTAGGAGGCATGAGTATACCTTCCAGAGGATTGTGGACATGACCGGGGGTCGAAAGCGATCTCACGGCCAAATGAATCAGTCATCAGCCCCAGCCCCGGCAGCTAGGGCTTTGACCACTGGAGCTCTGAGAAGGACAGCTTCAGTTACGTCGGTTCAGCATTCAACCCCGACGTATCCTCAGCAGCAGAAGCAGAAGCAGAAGCAGTCTTCCCCTATGGGCTGCTCTTATTGTGGGAAGCCTGGATATTTTGTTTCAGAATGTCGCAAGGCTCGAGGATTGTGTTTGCTTTGTGGAGCGCCGAACCATAAGGTAGGGTCCTGCTCGTTCAGGACTGACTCGTCACCAGCCAGGACCAATTCATCAGTTAGGGGACCAGCCCCAGTACCAGTCCAGCAGCAGTTTCCATCTCGGAGGCCGTTGTCGACGCAGACCCAAGCTTTTCAGCAGCAAAGGCCTCAGCAGTATGCCCAGGCGCAAGTCCAGAATAGGCAGAGAGGATTCCAGCAGAGAGGGCCGACACCCAGAGGACATGGTCAAGTATTGGCTTTGACTATGGGAGAAGAAGAAGTGGCACCAGGTGAGGTAGTGGCAGGTACTATTCTCGTCAACACTTTTTCGACTTCAGTGTTATTTGACTCTGGTGCATCGCATTCATTTATGTCTGCACGATTCGCGACACGGATAGGACTGGAGCCCGAGTCATTATCAGTAAGGCTCAATATACTTACTAGTAAGGATCTTGTGGGAGTAGATAGAGTGTTTTCCTCGTGTCGGATCGTGGTTAGCGGTAGAGAGTTTCCCGCTAGGCTGATAGAATTCTCGATGGCCGATTATGATGTGGTCTTAGGGATGGATTGGTTGAGGGACCAGTATGCTAGGATAGACTGCCATATTGGCAGAGTTATTTTTAGTATTCCAGGCGAGCCGGAGTTTTTTTTTTCTCGAGGCGAAGTTGAACCTTCTCCTCCAGTATTGCGGATGGCTGTAGCAGCAGTGCAGTTACCCCGGATAGTCGAGAAATTTCCAGATGTTTTCTCGGAAGAGCTTCCAGGAATACTGCCAGAGCGAGAGATCGAGTTTACTATCGACTTGATCCCCGGGACAGCACCAGTGTCAGAGAGAGTCTACAAGATGGCGTCGTCAGAATTGGAGATATTATACAAAATGATTGAAAAACTCAGAACCAAGAGATTCATTCGTGCTAGTGGATCGCCTTGGGGAGCCCCGATGCTTCTTGTGAAAAAGAAGGATGGTACGTCCAGATTATGTGTTGACTATCGTACCTTGAACTCAGTGACAATCAAGAACATATATCCTCTCCCTAGGATAGATGACTTGTTTGATCAACTCAGAGGAGCGACCCGAAGATTGATTTGCGGTCAGGATACCACCAGATCAGAGTCAGAGAGCAGGACATCCCGAAGACAGCCTTCAGATCTAGATATGGGTATTGGGAGTTCCTTGTTATGCCCTTTGGAGCGACCAATGCGCCGGCTGTATTCATGGACCTCATGAATCATATCTTCATGCCTTATTTGGATCAGTTCGTGATCATGTTCATAGACGATATCCTGGTCTACAGCAAGAGTGAAGCGGAGCATGAGCAGCATCTCAGAGTTGTCCTCCAGATTCTCTGAGAGCACCAGTTGTATGCCAAGTTCAGTAAATACGAGTTCTGGCTCGATCGCATTTCATACTTGGGTCACATCATCACCAGAGGGGGGTAGAAGTGGATCCCCAGAAGTTCGTGGCTATCCAAACCTGGCCAGTGCCCAGCACAGTTGCAGAAGTTCGCAGTTTTCTTGGATTAGCCAGCTATTACCGGAGATTTGTTTCGGACTTTGCTCGGATTTCAGCGCCATTGAAGCGGTTGACCCGCAAGGATGTGCAGTTCGCTTGGACTGCAGAATATCAGGATTCTTTTGAGAAGCTGAAGCGAGGTTTGATGACGGCACCCATTCTCATACTTCCAGATGGAACCGAAGGATTTTCAGTGTACTGTTATGCTTCAGGCAGAGGTCTAGGGTGTGTTTTGATGCAGCATGGGAAGGTAATAGCTTATGCGTCATGACAACTTTGTGATCATGAGAGGAATTACCCGACCCACGACTTGGAACTGTAACGCCCCAGAACCAGAATACTGGAGAGCGGGGGCGTACATAGCCAGCTACGTATATTGAAATGGAATCCACCTCGCTATACGGTCACGACTGTCTAGATATATGAGGGTTTAACTACAAGCCAACAGTCTCCTATGGTCATAAACAAGCCTATTGTCTCAATCTCAAGCAAGCAATAATAGTTACAAGATGTCAGAGCACCAAATATATAATAGCAAGGCATCCCATGCATTACATATTGGATGATCATGAAGCTAGTCGTACAAAATGTCAAGACCCTTGTTAGCAATCACCCGAATAAAACTCGTATTATACGCAAATTTTTTCGTATCTTTCATAAACGTATAATACTTGCATACTTTTGACAGATCCAAATCAGTACGTAAATTTTAAGCATGGGAAGTTTTAAACGTGTTCTGTATAAATTATTAAAAAATTGGAACAAAAAATGTGCTGGGAACCTGTTTAATTAACCAAATTTGACAACATATTGAAGAATGTGAAGTTTCTAACCTCAATATTTCCATTTTTTGAATATTTGACCGAATTTTTGAATGTATTTTATTTGTACTGAGCCGATTTATACTCGCACTTTTGCCGTCCCGAATTTTTTTCCGTTTGCCGAATTGCTAACAAGGGTCAAGATTAGCAAGAGTTCAGTCATACATGATCAACCCTAGGATTTGTTAATCATGTTACAGCCCGTAGGCAGACAGTAAGTAAATATGCATCGAGCTAACAGGTGCTCGTCGGCTGAACGCCTCAAAAGAATAATTTTATAATGTAGTGAGCGAATCAAAAAGGAAAACCCACTCGTAGCCCGGGTTCCGTCTAGTTATCACCATTGGGCTGGAAGTTCGGTAGATCTTCGGGAGCTACTCCGAAATCTGGCCACACAAAACCAGCTGGGTCAAACCCCAGAAAGAGCAAGTGCCACAAAGGAGGCCACGAAATAAGAACGAAAGCCAGCATATCAGATCATAAGGAAAATAGAAGAAAAGTACCATTAATAAAGAGTACAACAGGACAATAAATGACTAGGGACGTGGAACCATTCCGGGAGCCAGGTTACAACCCTTAACCAAACAAGGACCGTGGTTGTACCCTTCGCCTGAATAGCACCTTGTCTCTACCCATTTATTGTTAAGATAAGTCAAACAAACATGCTCAGGAGAAACCAGGTACTGGGACTAGACGAGACTTAGACAGGGCTGGACACCATCCATTCACAAGCGGCCAAACAAATACTACGGCTTACTACTTAATTAACTAGGGTTATCATATGCCTAATTACTAACAAGGTGCAAATGAGAAATTTCCAGTCCCAAGCCCTGCAGACTATCCAGTTATCCTTCCGTGGGTTGAGAGTATGGTTGGGTACATTGCCCGGGAGACAATGTACCCTTAGATGACTTAGAGGGTGCAACACATGACAGTGTGCTGGAAATGTGCCCTACTCGTCGGCAGGCTACAAGTCCATTTAAAGTGCCCAGATAACGAGATCGCCTGTGACTGGGAATTCTCCATGAACTATAGTTTGATCTAGTAATTAGCCTAATCCATATTCAGTGCGAATTCCTGACCATGGTAACCAGGAAGTCACATCCTAGACATGATGCAAGACAAGACAAGACAAGTGGATTACACGAAGCAGCAAGAATGAACACCCACGGTGTCAGAGTTGGTTATATGAGTCAAGTTTGCCATCGCAACAGCATCAAGTCAAGTTACAAGTCATGAGCGCGCCGCCATGGGCCACTATCAAGTTATCCAGTTACAAGATTAATCATGAATCACAGTTTACAAGTTAAGAGCGCACCCCATCGGGTCACTACTAAGAAGATCAGAAGTACTAGGATCATAATCACAGAAATCACGAAAACCGTACTAGTCATAAGCAAAATACCAAAAACCGTGCCAGGTCATGTTGGGTCAAGACAGTCGTATTGTGTGGAACAGGATCTCAGAACTCCAATCAACAAAAGAGAAGCCAAGCCCAAGGAAAATAAAACCAAACCACCATGGACAAGTAGATTGCGCTGGGGTTCCTGGGGTCGGGTTGCGCTAGGGTCAGATTGCGCTGGGGTCGGGTTGCGCTAGGGTCAAGCTGTGCTGGGGTTGAGCTGCGCTAGGAAGTGAGCTGCGCTGGAGTCGAGCTGCGCTAGGAAGTGAGCTGTGCTGGAGTCGAGCTGCGCTAGGAAGTGAGCTGCGCTGGTGATGAGCTGCGCTGGGGTCGGTTGCGCTAGGGTCAAGCTGCGTCGGGGTTGAGCTGCGCTAGGAAGTGAGCTGCGCTGGAGTTGAGCTGCGCTGGGGTAGGTTGCGCTAGGGTCAAGCTGCGTTGGGGTTGAGCTGCGCTAGGAAGTGAGCTGCGCTGGAGTTGAGCTGTGCTGGGGTCGGTTGCGCTAGGGTCAAGCTGCGCTGGGGTTGAGCTGCGCTGGGGTCAAGCTGCGCTAGGGTCAAGCTGCGCTCGGGTCAAGCTGCGCTGGAGCTAAAGAGCGCCAGCAAAGGGGCGCTGTTCGCCAAAGGGCGCCGAGCGCGGGTCAGCCCAACGCTAAAGAGCGCTGGCCGAGGGGACTTGCGCGGTTCAGCCCAGCGCTTAAGAGCGCTGGCCGAAGTCATCTTCTCCAACAAGCTGAGAAGAGAACCCAAGAACACCAAAATTCCAAATCTCATAACTTGCCAAAACAAAACGAAATTTAGATTTTCAAAGTTCTAACTTGTGTAAAATTGAATTCTCTACCACATGGAAACCTCAAAACAAGCAAAAAATCTAAGTTTAATAGATCAAAACCAAGAAAATTCGAAAATGGTTAAAACTTAGATCTAGAAAAATGGAGACTCCAAATCACAAAATGCCGAGTTCTAAGGTGGTTCACCATGGCCTAATCTAACTAATGGACAAATAAAATAGGGTTTCTATTTGGTGGCAAGGTGCACTTGCCTATGGAGGTTGGGTGTTGTGTGGAGGAAGGAAGAAGATGATGAAGAAAATTAAATGGAAAAGTAATGAGGAGAGAGAAAAGTTAGGTGGGGTTTTAAATGAGGGAGGGTGTGTTGTGTTGAGGGTGGAGTTTAACTAAGGGTAGTCCAAAGCAAACCAAACCAAATCCTCTCCACAAAGAATAAAACTACGCCAGGTCCAAAAACTCAATCTACGAGAAAACTAAAATCCGCAAGTCGAGCCAAAATACAATTACAGGCCAAAATCCAAGAAAATAAAATACAGGTCCGAAATACATATGGGCCTAATCAAAATACGTATTCCGAAATACGGGCGTTACAACTCTATCCACCTTAAAAGAATTCCGTCCTCGGAATTTAAATCAAGATGCTTAGAGATGTAAGAGCCCACTATGCTATCCATAAATAAGCTACACTAAGCAAACAATCAAACAATCATAAATGCAAGCAAGGAATGGAAAGCATAAGGCATAAGGAGGATATTATACCTTACAAGTCAAACAAGTCGGGTATCGCGATCGGATGTTGTCCTCACGCTCCCACGTTGACTCACCTAGAGAGTGATGACCCCAAGCAACATGGACTAAGCTAATAGTCTTGTTCTTGAGTATCTTTTTTCTCCGGTCCAATATAGACACGGGACTCTCCTCATACGAAAGGTTGGTACCAACAACCGATTCCGAATGGTCCAGGATATGGCTCGGGTCCGGAATGTACCGTCGTAATTGGGACACATGGAATACATCATGCACCTCACTTAGCGACGGCAGAAGAGCGAGACGATAGGATACATCTCCTACTCGCTCTAGGATATCGAACCGCCCTATATACCTAGGACTAAGCTTTTCCCGTACGCCAAAGCGAATGACGCCAAGGTTAGATAAGATCCTAAGGAATACATGGTCGCCGATAGCAAACTCTAAGGGACGCCGATGAGCATCGGCCCAATGGCGCTGGCGATCTTGGGCCACTCGAAGACGGTCTATGATTCTTCTGACCACTTCAACTGTCTGGGCAATCATTTCTGGACCAAGCATCTGTCTCTCTCCAATGTCGTCCCATGCTAGTGGGGTTCTGCACTTCCTACCATACAGTGCCTCGAACGGACCCATCTGAATACTGGCCTGGAAACTATTGTTGTAGGAGAATTCTACCAGGTGCAGGTGATCCTTCCATGAACCACCGAAGTCAAGGGTACAAGATCTCAATATATCTTCAAGAGTCTGGATTGTACGCTCTGACTGACCATCTGTCTGCGGATGGTAAGCTGAGCTAAACTGAAGGTGAGTCCCCAAACTTTTGTGAAGAATGCACCAAAAGTGTGATGTGAATCTTGAATCCCTGTCCGAGGTGATACTGACCGGCACCCCATGAAGCCTGACGATTCGCTGAGATACTGTCACTCCCCGTTCCCGAAATACGTATTTTTATATACATGTACAACTCATGTGTATTTATTTAGTATTTATCATATATTATCCTGTATTTAAATTCCTTTAATTTCATGTTAATTAATTTCCTGTAATTTTATTTCCTGCAACTTTATTTTTGCATTTCTTTCTGCTTTTATTCCTGCTTGTAGCCTTGCTTATGTGGTTCAGCCTAGGTTAGGTTCTCGGGTTCATGGATGAATCCGAATCCAACCCGGCCCATTAGCTCCCACCTACCACCACTCCCCCAATTTAAAGCCACCCTCTCCATTCTCTCTCCTCATTACTCATTCTCACCATTACTTCTTCTTCCTCTCATCACTCTCCACCCACCAGCAGTAGCAGTAGGCAAGTACAAACTTGCTTCTCCTTCATCCATTTTTGTGAATCATTACTCTTCCTCTCATGATTCTGAGAGAGTTTAGTTCTTGGCATTTTGGATTTTTATGGCTGATTTTTCCTAGATCTAAGTTGTTGTATTTCGGTTGTTCATGGGTGGACCTCCCAACTTAGCGTGTTTTCTGGCTGGGAACTTTATCTTCTGGCTTGGGACGGAGGCTGAATCACGCACACGTCTCTACGTGTCTGCGTGGATTTTGAGACACGCTCATGTTCTTACATGTTAGCGTGTATTTTCAGTCACGCTCACGTTCTCATCAGCGTGCGTATATTTTCAGTCACGCTCACGTTCTCATGAGCGTGCATGTATTTTCAGTCACGCTCACGTTCTCATGAGCGTGCGTGTATTTTCAGTCACGCTCACGTTCTCATGAGCGTGCGTGTATTTTCAGTCACGCTCACGCTGTGCTTGCTTGCGTGACTTTTTACGCTCACGCTTGCCAGCGTGTATCATTTTTCACGCTCGCTGTTCACGCCCATTTTCCACGCTCACCCCAGCTAGACTTAGCGTGACTTGTTGGTCTTAGCATAGACTTCTTGCGTGACTTTTGGCCTTAGCATAGACTTGTTGGCGTGACTTCCTGACCTGGGTGTTTTTATTTATTCCACAACCTATTCATTTAATGATGGCATGATAATTCTTCTATTATATCCTTACGCCTTTTTGCGTGAATTTCTTGATAAATCATGATATGTTAAATTTGTCAAAATGGATTATTATGTAGAATGCGCCTTGTGTCCTGATTGATCCATGGATACCCAGTATGACTAGAACTTAACCCTGAGAGTTATAGACCCGACCCCATGTAATATTGATTGACTTTCATGCCTTGTCACCATTGATAATGATTGTGACATTGACTAATAATTGATCATGCGTTCCTAGTTGGAACTAAGAGACTGGCTAGTCGTCTTATTGAAATGAATGAATGAGACACGTTCATGTAATGAACTATTATACTCGATTAGCCGATCCCGGATATTGGCATACCGGCACATGCAGGCTTCAAATTATGTATTTATTATTTAGTTATTTATTTATCTTATAAAAATAGCATGTGTACTTTATGGTCAAGGCATGATTACTCCGTGGTTAGATTTGATTGTTGCATCACGCTATGTAAAACCTACAACCTAGCCGCACGGGTATCGTTGTAGAGTTGCGCATATCGTACCCCGTACGAAAGTACTCATTTGAATGGCCATGATCCACGGCATGGAACTTCGCTCAACGTAGGGACTATTAAGTTAAATAAAATAATGATGGCATGGAGAGAATGGATTCCCGAATTCTTACATGGCAGACCCCTTGGGACTATTAAGTGCCCGACGGGCCGGCTGGTTCCCACAGATACTGTAAATCTGTTACACGGGCAGGGAACAGTATTTGCTTATATTATTGTACATGCTATAACGGCGGGCGTCCCGCTGGGACTCGTCTAACTACATGATTGGCGCAATTGATTGACTGGATAGACTAGCCTTGCTCGCACATAGTAAGAACTGAGGAATCCCTATTTTACATAATTCCAGGATAACTTGGGACTCACAATAGCAAGCCGTAGGAATTGATTGGCCGTTCAAGATGATTTATTTGTGTATTGTATCTACTCTGTTGCCTAACTGAGATGATCAGAATGTCAGGACATGACGGGCCAACTTCTGTCCTTGTTTGGTTGAGAGGTTGGATCGAAGTATCGTGATGTTATGTGAATCCTAGTGGGAAGCAGAGATCTATTATTATATTCTCTTACATACTGGTTTAATCCTTCATATCGTCCTTCCTTGTGGTACTTGCTATTAGAGGTCTAACCTCTCTAGTTTTGCATGGCCAGATTTAGAGCCGGTCCCCGAGGATCCAGCTTACTTCTACCTCTAAGATGGTCAATACTAGAGGGATGATCGCAGGAGGACTCGAGTGGGTTTCCTTACTTCACCACTCGTTTTGTCATTTACTTTATACTTAGCCGTTTGGCACCGACATGTTGGTCGGATCGTCTTGTACTTACTTTTACATGATTGTAACTAAGTCAGACTGCAGCTGATAACAATTGTGTATACCTTACTATACCATCTGTCTATGTTTTGTAAAGCCAGATTTCCAGAACGTTTTGACTGAGCGTTTGGGACGCCTTACTGCTTTATCTTACATGTTCTGTATTACTGTTTCTTATTTGAATGATTGAGACAATAGATGTGAAATGACCATAGTGAGACTTTTATGTAGTATGTACCCCCTCGTCTGGTTAGACAGCATTGATCGTATTATCCGGTATTCATCTACCCGTAATACGTAGCTGGCTGAGTCATTCCCCCGCTCTCCAGTATTCTGGTTCTGGGGCGTGACAGATAAATTTCTGCCAATTGTGCCATAGACTGCCCAACTCTGAACGAAAGAAAGTGAGCCACTTTCGTGAGCCTATCAACTATAATCCAAATAACATCTCGACCAGCTGGGGATCTAGGCAATCCAGTCACAAAATCCATGGTCACATGCTCCCACTTCCATTCTGGAATCGGCAAGGGCTAAAGAAGTCCAGCGGGCCTCTGATGTTCAGCTTTAACCTGCTGGCAAACCAAACACCGAGAGATAAACCGGGCTATCTCCCTCTTCATGCCATTCCACCAGAAATGCTGACGAATGTCTCTATACATCTTTATGCCACTGGGATGAATAGAATACTGTGAACTGTGAGCTTCTGCCATGACCTCCTGTCTGATATCTCTACTGGGTACACAAAGACGAGTGCCGTGTCGAAGTGTACCATCTTCATGAATGCACAACTCTGGCCTTCTTCCTGCCTCACACTCTGCTCTGAGTCGCTGAAGCTTGGAATCTGCTGACTGCGCCCTCCGGATCCTCTCAACTATGCTGGACTGAACCCGGAGACTGGCCATCAACGCCACGTTGGTAGGAAAAACCACTTCAATTCCCATCTTTTGAAGATCTGCCAATAACTCTGGTTGTACCGTTAGGAAGTAAACTCTGGCTCTCCTGCTCAACGCATCTGCTACAACGTTGGCCTTCCCTGGGTGATACTGCAAATCCACATTATAGTCCACCAGTAGCTCGAGCCATCTTCTCTGCCGCATGTTAAGGTCCTTCTAGGTGAAAACATACTTCAGGCTCTTGTGATCAGTAAATATCTCCACTCTATCTCCGTAGAAGTAGTGTCGCCAAAGCTTAAGCGCAAACACTACTGCCGTCAGTTCCAAGTCGTGGGTCGAGTAATTCTTCTCATGATCTGTCACTCTCCAATCCTGGAATACATATTTTAATACATAAACCGATAAATTATATTTACCTTGAATTTATACGATATTTATTATGCAGTATTTCTTCATGCATTTTCCAAAAAATATTCGATAAAATATTATTTCGTAATTTATTTTCTGCATTTGGGCCCACAGTTTTGGTTCATTTGGATAACCTATTCTTGGTTCACCAATGGTTCATCATGAACCCTTTGGTTCATCATGAACCCATGGGTCCAAGATCTTTATATGTAACTCATCTCATTTACTTCCTCTTATTTACTTCCTCCACCAACCAAGGCAAGTACCAACTTGCTCAAGAGATGGATCCATAATTTTGTCAATGATTTCTAATAAAACTATTTGCCAAAACATGTTCTTCTCCACAATCTATACTAGTTTAGAACTTGGAAATTTCTATTTTGAAGCTTTGATTTTTGTAGATCTAAGTTTTAATCATTTTCGGATTTTCTTGGTCGTGATCTATTTTCGTTGGGGTTTTGTAGGTTTTGATGCTTCCATGTGGAAGAGAATTCCATTTCATCCAAGATGAAACTTTGGAAATCCGGATTTGGAGTTCGGATGGCCAAGTTGTGATGCTTTGAAGCCTTGGGTTCATCCATGGTGTTCTTGCTGTTTGGAGAAGACAGTGAGCAGTGTGCAGAGCTGTTTAGCTTACGCATACTGAGCTGCGCGTGCTCTTTAGCGTGCGTACGCAGACTTGGATACGCTTCATGTTCGAAGCGTGCCTCTCTGTAGCGTGCGTGACTTTTCACCTACGCTGCTCTCTCAGCGTGCGTGACTTTTCACCTACGCTGCTCTCTGTAGCGTGTGTGACTTTTCACCTACGATGCTCTCTCAGCGTGCGTGAGTTTTCACCTATGCTGCTCTCTGTAGCGTGCGTGACTTTTCACCTACGCTGCTCTCTCAGCGTGCGTGACTTTTCATCTACGCTGCTCTCTGCAGCGTGCGTGACTTTTCACCTACGTTGCTCTCTCAGCGTGCGTGACTTTTCATCTACGCTGCTCTCTGTAGCGTGCGTGACTTTTCACCTACACTGCTCTCTCAGCGTGCACGACTTTTCACGTAAGCTGCCTTGAGTGAGCGTGCGTGACTTTTCATCTACGCTACCTTGAGTGAAGCTGCGTGACTTTTCACGTACGCAGCCCCCCTTGAGCGTGCGTGCTTTTGTGCGTACGCTTTTAATATTTTATCAGATAATATATGCCCATTTTATATCCTTACGCCTTTTGTCCCGAGCATGATATGAGCACTAATGTGACCCCGGAGAACAAAGTGTTCCTACCCGATACATGTACCTGAATGTCCCAGTTCTTGTTCATGCTCGACAAATGACTCGTAACTCTACGTGGCGTATTTACAATGATGCATTACACTAAGGAGGGTAGAACATGTTAACATACTGATTGACATGGATCCTCTTTGGGGTACTCGAACTAAAGTACGACTTTAGGAGGATAATCATGCAGGCCACAGCATGTGAGTCCAAGATTTCACCTAGGGTTAAATTAGGCAACTAAACATACTAGATGCATGGGGAGGGCAAAATCCCGAGATTGTGTTACACCAGCCGCCTTGAGATATTGTCTCGACGCGCCGGCTGGTCTCCACGGATACTGTGTCATCTGCAACGAGTGGATGACTGTATCCGATTAATTCCTGCTATATATTATATATTTTAGCAAGGTGGCCTTACGAGGGACCTGTGCTCAATCATACTTGTCTACGCGAACCCCTGGGTTGGCTAGCCTTGCTGGAAAGATACGATCTGAGGATTTTCTAAATAACATGATGCGAGGATAACCTCGTCCCACTAGAAACTCGTAGACTTGATTGGCCACGAAAACGACTTGCGTGTATCATATTACCTTCCGTGAATAACTGAGGGAAGCGGACTGTCATGGTACGTGATCCAACCCATGTTCTTGTTTGATTGTTGGGTTGGTTATCGTACTATGACAGGCTGTGGACCGAAGTTATGAATGGAAGACTTATTCTGGTTGTGAAGTGCTACTTCTGTGAATGACTGAGGAACATGGTCTATTATGGTACATCATCCAACCCATGTTCTTGTTTGATTGTTGGGTTGGTTATTGTGCTGCGATAGGCTATCGACCGAAGTCACGATCAGGAGATTTTATTGTTTATACCTTATTAACTTATGTGAAAGTTATAGAGTACGACACGTCCCGACTCCATGCGGCATCTTTTGTCCTTGTTTGGTTGTAAGGGTGCCATATGGGTTCGAGGATGTTGCGCTACCCTATAATAGTTGCATAAGTATTACTATTATCAATCATTCTATTATCTGGGTTTTTAATCTTAACACTTGTGCCCCTTTGGCGGTACTTGCTATTCGGGGCTGACCCCGCTGGTTTTGTTTGGCCAGATCTCGTAGCAGAGCCAGAGGACACGATCTTCCTCCCTGACATCCATGGTGCATACTAGGAGCATGGCGGTTCGGGGACTCGAGTGGGTTTCTTCTCCACCACTCCTGCTTATATTTTTTGCGACGTTTAGCTACCGACACCTGTTAGCCGGATTACTTGATATTTTGTGTCAGTACAGAATTGTAAATAAACAGACTGCAGCTGTGTATAATTTTGTACTCCTGACTCTCTGAGATAGCTAAATTATAAAGCTAGTCTCTCATGACCATTTTGATGAAGCATCGGGGACGCCTTACTGCTTTATCTTTAATGTTCATTTATTTGCTGATGTGATTTGATTGATTGAGACATAGAACTCTGTGGGACCATAGGAGACTTGATTGTAGCATGTACCCCCTAGTCTCTCGACAGCCACGATCGCCGTATGACGTTACATACCTCATATGGAGTAGCTGGCCTAGTCCGTCTCCGTATTTCGGTACTGGGGCGTGACAAGGTTTTAGTGGTGGCCCATGCAGGTCTCTTTTTCAGACTTGTAGGGTATTACGAATTATTAGGAGTCTCAATCAAAACTTGTTCTCCTTGAAATTCTATTTCGAACTCTCTGTCCTTGCCTTGATCTCTAACCTGAGTTGCATCCTCGAAATCTTCCTCGTTCGGACTTGATAATCTTATATCTTTCTCTATAGGGGTGCTTCATTCTCAGTAGCGGGTGAGGCCCATGAGGAAGAGCAGCGAGAGCATTGCTCGACTGGGCGCCAGCAGGGGAGAGAACCTTTCCCAGGGCAGACACGAGCAGAAATGGAACCAGAGGCAGTGCAGCCGCAGGTTATTGAAACTCCTGCAGCACCAGCAGCGACGGCAATACCAGACGTCGTAGCACTCCTGGAGATCATCCGGGGGTTTTTTGTCACTAACCAACAGCAACAGACTCGGCAGCAGGAGCAGAACGTGTTGCTGAACCAAGGGATTCAGTTAGCTCTTGAGAGGAGTGTCGGGGTTGACTCGGGAGCATCAGGAAGGTTTCGTCGCTTGAACCCGAGGTATTTTGATGGCACGGAGGATGCCATCACTGTGGATGCCTGGATTCAAGACATCGAAGCCATTCTTATGGCAGCCAAGGTTCCAGATGATGAGAAGGTTGATCAGGTCAAACTGGTACTTCAGGATCTTGCCCGCGACTGGTGGGCATCAGAAGAAGTTGGTGCAAGACGCCCTGTTCGTTGGACCACCTTCAGTGACAGATTCAAGGCCAAGTATTTTGGCGTAGTAGCTCGATATGAGCTCCAGCAGAAGTTTATCAGTCTCAAGCAAGCAGGCAAGACCGTAGATGGGTATGCAGCAGAGTTCTGCAGATTGTGCCATTTTGCACCAGCAATGGTGGCAACGGAGCCAGAGAAAGCTATGAGGTTCCAGCAGGGACTTCATTTGGAACTATTACAGCTTATGGAAGGACACGACTACCAGACGTTTGATGCTATTTTGACGGTCGCTCGGAGGCACGAGCTTACCCAGCAGAGGTTGGCATCGAGGACAGGAGGTCAGAAGAGATCTCATTCCCAGGTTGGAGGAGGAGCAACGCAGCGAACATCGACACCAGCACCCGGTGTACGTATTCATGATGCAGGAGCGCCGCGGAGGACGGCCGTGTCAACTAATACAGCGCCAGTTCGGCATCAGCAGCCGAGGAACCAACAACAGCGTCAGAGAGCACCCCAGGGCTGTACATTCTGTGGGAAGGCAGGACACACTAGGGAGGTGTGCCGGTCAGCGAATGGCTTATGCTTGAGGTGTGGTAGTTCAGACCACCGTATCTCCACTTGTCCTGTGATGCAGAGGCCAGGAGGGCCAGCTCAGCATTTTCTAGCATTGCCAGCTCCGGTGGCAACTCCGAGTGGAGGGCCAGTATTAGCAGTAAGGCCCCTAGCCCAGCGTCTACCAACGCAGGCTCAGATGTTCCGCCAGGCACAGGAAGCCGAAGGCCCTCAGAGGCAGCAACAGCATGGTCGAGGAAGGCCGCAACGAGGAGCTCCGCGGGGCCAGGGCCAGGCTCTCACATTAACCTTGGAAGAGGCTCTAGCGTCTAGTGATGTAGTGGCAGGTAAAATTCTCGTCACCTCATTTCCCGCTGTAGCATTATTTGATTCAGGCGCTACTCATTCATTCATCTCTGCACAATATGCTACACGGATCGGATTAGAGTTTGAGGCATTGCCGGAGAGGATGGATATACTCACCGGCAATGGGCTCATAGAAGTTAGCAGAGTGCGCTTTTCATGTCCAATAGAGGTGTGTGGGCATTTACTGCCCGCATCATTGATTGAATTCCCTATAGGGAATTTTGATGTCGTTCTTGGCACGGACTGGTTGAGAGACAGTCATGCGACAATTGATTGTAGAGGAGGTAGGGTTATATTCAGCGTTCCTGGGATGGAGCAGTTCATCTTTACTCGAACCTTGAAGAATCAGACCGGAGGCGTCATCGCAGCAGCAGTGTCAGAGCCAGGACAGATTCCGAGAGTGGTCGAAGATTTTCTCGACGTCTTCCCTGATGAGCTCCCAGGAATACCCCCAGTCAGAGAGGTAGAATTTAGCGTTGAGTTGAACCCTGGAACGAGGCCTATTGCAGACAGAGTTTACAGAATGTCGCCGTCAGAACAGAATAAGTTGTATCAGCATGAAGAAGAGTTGAAGTCTAAGGGATTCATCCGAGACAGTAAATCGCCCTGGGCCGCGCCAGTGATTCTAGTTCCCAAGAAGGATGGGTCGACGAGGATGTGCATCGACTACCGCAGGCTGAATGCCATAACAGAGAAGAATAAGTACCCGCTGCCAAGGATTGATGACCTGTTTGACCAGTTGAGCAAGGCCAGCATCTTTTTCAAGATCGATCTTCGGTCAGGATACTATCAAGTAAGAGTCCGGAAGCAAGACATACCGAAGACAGCATTCAGATCTAGATATGGGCATTATGAGTTTTTAGTAATGCCCTTTGGACTAACCAACGCCCCCACAGTATTCATGGATGTAATGAACCGCATCTTTCTGCCGTATTTGGATAAATTTGTGGTGGTGTTTATAGATGACATTCTTGTCTACTCCAGCAGTGAAGAGGAGCATGAGAAACATCTTAGGACTGTCTTACAGACATTGTGGGAGCATCAACTTTATGCGAAGCTCGACAAGTATGAATTCTGGTTAGATCACATTTCGTTCCTGGGGCATGTAATTTCTGGGGCAGGAGTGTTAGTGGATCCGAAGAAGATTGAGGCCGTAGAGCATTGGCCAGTCCCGAGAACGGTTGCAGAAGTACGAAGTTTCTTAGGATTAGCTGGTTACTACAGAAGGTTCGTGGTGGACTTTGCCAAGATATCTGCGCCCTTAACGCGTTTGACGCACAAGGACGTAGAGTTTGTTTGGTCAGCTAGCTGTCAGACATCATTTGAAGAATTGAAGAAGAGATTGATCTCAGCCCCGATCTTGACGCTTCCAGTAGGAGCGGGAGGCTTTACAGTATATTGTGACGCATCAGGGAAGGGTCTTGGATGTGTATTGATGCAGCACGAAAAGGTGATATCATATGCATCTCGACAGCTTCGAGACCTTGAGAAGAATTACCCGACTCACGATTTGGAGTTAGCAGCTGTGGTGTTTTCACTCAAGTTGTGGAGGCATTATTTATACGGAGATCGGATAGAGATCTATACTGATCATAAGAGTTTGAAATACGTATTCACGCAGCGAGATTTGAACATGAGGCAAAGAAGATGGTTAGAACTACTGAAGGATTTTGACTTAGATCTTCAGTATCATCCAGGCAAGGCGAATATAGTTACAGATGCACTGAGTAGGAGAGACAATGCCTTTATTTTGACCTCGCAGAAGCATATTTTAGAAGACCTTCAGAGTATAAAAATCGAAGTAGTTTTTCCAAGGGATATAGGAAGAATGACCAGTATGCAGATTCAGTCAACCTTAGTAGAGAGGATAAGGACAGCACAGGCAGGAGATCCACAGATTCAGAAGTTGCGGTCGGAGTGTGAATCAGGCCGTAGGAAGGAGTTAGTGATTCATGAAGATGGTACGCTCGGGTTTGGAAACAGACTCTGTGTACCGAGTGGAGACCTTCGGCAAGAAGTTATATCCGAAGCTCATAGTTCTATTTACTTTATTCATCCAGGAGGAACGAAGATGTATCGAGATATCAGGCAGTACTTTTGGTGGAATGGTATGAAAAGAGAGAGAGCGAGATTTGTATCCAAGTGTCTGGTATGTCAGCAGGTGAAAGCCGAGCTTCAGAGATCAGCAGGGTTGCTACAGCCGCTTCCTATCCCAGAATGGAATACGATAGATTTTGTGACCGGTTTACCTAGATCCCCGACTGGTAAGAATGCAGTCTGGGTAATAGTAGATCGACTCACGAAGGTCGCTCATTTCCTTCTCTTCCGAGTTGGACAGACTACTGAGCAGCTATCAGAAATGTACATGAAGCAGATAGTAAGGCAGCACGGTGTTCCAGTTAGTATAGTATCAGATCGGGATACGCGGTTTACTTCCCATTTTTGGCGGAGCTTACACCAAAGTTTGGGAACCAAGTTAAGATTTAGTACTGCTTATCATCCACAAACTGACGGACAATCAGAAAGAACCATTCAAACATTAGAAGATATGCTACGGGCGTGTACCTTAGATTTTGGCAGATCTTGGGAGGATCACCTTCATCTAGTAGAGTTCTCCTATAACAACAGCTATCAGGCTAGCATTCAGATGGCCCCGTTCGAAGCATTGTACGAAAGGAAGTGCAGGTCCCCTTTGGCATGGGACGACGTCGGAGAACGGAAGTTGTTGGGGCCAAGATGATCACGCAGACTGTAGAGATAGTTAAGTTGGTCAGAGAGCGCCTTCGAATTGCACAGGACCGACATCGTCATTGGGCAGATCAGCATCGTAGGCCTCTAGAGTTTAGAGTTGGCTACCAAGTGTTTCTGCGGATTTTGCCTACTCGGGGTATCATCAGATTTGGAACCCGAGGAAAGCTTAGTCCAAGATACGTTGGTCCTTTTAAGATTCTCGCTCGGGTAGGTGATGTGGCTTATCGACTTGCCCTTTCGCCTTCGTTGACTGGCATACATGATATATTTCCTGTGTCCCAATTATGTGGGTATGTCCCGGATCCGAGTCATGTCCTCGATCATTCTGAGTTAGTCGTTGGTACCGACCTAACTTACGAGGAACAATCCGTGTCTATTTTGGACCGGCGAGAGAAGGTACTCAAGAATCGGACGATAAGCCTTGTCCATGTTTCTTGGAACCATCACTCTTCGGGAGAGTCAACCTGGGAGCGCGAGGACGAGATCAGATCTCGGTATCTGCATTTGTTTGACTAATAAGGTATATTTTTGTACCTTATTGACACGATTATATGCTTATCTGCACCTGCTTGTTTTGCACTTTGTGATGTATGATAATAACTGCTATGATAGTTAACTTGTATATGATTGTGCCTTGCTTGCCCTGATTTCACTATCCTATCTTGGCTGGAATTTCGAGGACGGAATTTTTCTAAGAAGGATAGAGATGTCACTCCCCAATCCTGGAATACGTATTTTAATACGTAAACCGATAAATTATATTTACCTTGAATTTATACGATATTTATTATGCAGTATTTCTTCATGCATTTCCCAAAAAATATGACAAAATATTATTTCGTAATTTATTTTCTGTATTTGGGCCTACAGTTTTGGCTCATTTGGGTAACCTATTCTTGGTTCACCAATGGTTCATCATGAACCCTTTGGTTCATCATGAACCCATGGGTCCAAGATCTTTATATATAACTCATCTCATTTACTTCCTCTTATTTACTTCCTCCACCAACCAAGGCAAGTACCAACTTGCTCAAGAGATGGATCCATAATTTTGTCAATGATTTCTTACAAAACTATTTGCCAAAACATGTTCTTCTCCTCAATCTATACTAGTTTAGAACTTGGAAATTTCTATTTTGAAGCTTTAATTTTTGTAGATCTAAGTTTTAATCATTTTCGGATTTCCTTGGTCTTGATCTATTTTCGTTGGGGTTTTGTGGGTTTTGATGCTTCCATGTGGAAGAGAATTCCATTTCACCCAAGATGGAACTTTGGAAATTCGGATTTGGAGTTCGGATGGCCAAGTTGTGATGCTTTGAAGCCATGGGTTCATCCATGGTGTTCTTGCTGTTTGGAGAAGACAGTGAGCAGTGTGCAGAGTTGTTTAGCTTACGCACACTGAGCTGCGCGCGCTCTTTAGCGTGCGTACGCAGACTTGGGTACGCTTCCTGTTGGAAGCGTGTCTCTCTGTAGCGTGCGTGACTTTTCACCTACGCTGCTCTCTCAGCGTGCGTGACTTTTCACCTACGCTGCTCTCTGTAGCGTGCGTGACTTTTCACCTACGCTGCTCTCTCAGCGTGCGTGACTTTTCACCTACGCTGCTCTCTGTAGCGTGCGTGACTTTTTACCTACGTTGCTCTCTCAGCGTGCGTGACTTTTCATCTACGCTGCTCTCTGTAGCGTGCGTGACTTTTCACCTACGCTGCTCTCTCAGCGTGCGTGACTTTTCATCTACGCTGCTCTCTGTAGCGTGCGTGACTTTTCACCTACGCTGCTCTCTCAGCGTGCGTGACTTTTCACGTAAGCTGCCTTGAGTGAGCGTGCGTGACTTTTCATCTACGCTGCCTTGAGTGAAGCTGCGTGACTTTTCACGTACGCAGCCCCCCTTGAGCGTGCGTGCTTTTGTGCGTACGCTTTTGATATTTTATCAGATAATATATGCCCATTTTATATCCTTACGCCTTTTGTCCCGAGCATGATATGAGCACTAATGTGACCCCGGAGAACAAAGTGTTCCTACCCGATACATGTACCTGAATGTCCCAGTTCTTGTTCATGCTCGACAAATGACTCGTAACTCCACGTGGCGTATTTACAATGATGCATTACACTAAGGAGGGTAGAACATGTTAACATACTGATTGACATGGATCCTCTTTGGGGTACTCGTACAAAAGTATGACTTTAGGAGGATAATCATGCAGGCCACAGCATGTGAGTCCAAGATTTCACCTAGGGTTAAATTAGGCAACTAAACATACTAGATGCATGGAGAGGGCAAAATCCCGAGATCGTGTTACACCAGCCGCCTTGAGATATTGTCTCGACGCGCCGGCTGGTCTCCACGGATACTGTGTCATCTGCAATGAGTGAATGACTGTATCCGATTAATTCCTGCTATATATTATATGTTTTAGCAAGGTGGCCTTACGAGGGACCTGTGCTCAATCATACCTGTCTACGTGAACCCCTGGGTTGGCTAGCCTTGCTGGAAAGATACGATCTGAGGATTTTCTAAATAACATGATGCGAGGATAACCTCGTCCCACTAGAAACTCGTAGACTTGATTGGCCGCGAAAACGACTTGCGTGTATCTTATTACCTTCCGTGAATAACTGAGGGAAGCGGACTGTCATGGTACGTGATCCAACCCATGTTCTTGTTTGATTGTTGGGTTGGTTATCGTACTATGACAGGCTGTGGACCGAAGTTATGAACGGAAGACTTATTCTGGTTGTGAAGTGCTACTTCTGTGAATGACTGAGGAACATGGTCTGTCATGGTACATGATCCAACCCATGTTCTTGTTTGATTGTTGGGTTGGTTATTATGCTGCGATAGGCTATCGACCGAAGTCACGATCAGGAGATTTTATTGTTTATACCTTTTTAACTTATGTGAAAGTTATAGAGTACGACACGTCCCGACACCATACGGTACCTTTTGTCCTTGTTTGGTTGCAAGGGTGCCATATGGGTTCGAGGATGTTGCGCTACCCTATAATAGTTGCATAAGTATTACTATTATCAATCATTCTATTATCTTGGTTTTTAATCTTAACTCTTGTGCCCCTTTGGCGGTACTTGCTATTCGGGGCTGACCCCGCTGGTTTTGTTTGGCCAGATCTTGTAGCAGAGCCAGAGGACACGATCTTCCTCCCTGACATCCATGGTACATACTAGGAGCATGGCGGTTCGGGGACTCGAGTGGGTTTCTTCTCCACCACTCCTGCTTATATTTTGTGCGGCGTTTAGCCACCGGCACCTGTTAGCCGAATTACTTGATATTTTGTGTCAGTACAGAATTATAAATAAACAGACTGCAGCTGTGTATAATTTTGTACTCCTGACTCTCTGAGATAGCTAAATTATAAAGCTAGTCTCTCATGACCATTTTGATGAAGCGTCGGGGACGCCTTACTGCTTTATCTTTAATGTTCATTTATTTGCTGATGTGATTTGATTGATTGAGACATAGAACTCTGTGGGACCATAGGAGACTTGATTGTAGCATGTACCCCCTAGTCTCTCGACAGCCACGATCGCCGTATGACGTTACGTACCTCATATGGAGTAGCTGGCCTAGTCCGTCTCCGTATTTCGGTACTGGAGCGTGACATGATCACGAAGTTGACATGATGCATAAGATATTACCTTCCCATGCTGCATCAAGACACACTCCAATCCTTTTCCTGAAGCGTCGTAATAAACTGTGAATCCTCCGGTCCCATCTGGAAGTGTGAGAATGGGAGCCGTTACCAAACCTCGCTTCAACTTCTCAAATGATTCCTGACACTCTGTTGTCCATACGAACGGCACATCCTTGCGGGTCAACTGGGTCATCGACGTCGAAATCCTTGCAAAATCTGAAATGAATCGCCGGTAGTAGCCGGCCAATCCAAGGAAGCTGCGAACCTCTGCCACTGAGCTAGGTACTGGCCATGACTCGATAGCCCCAATCTTCTGGGGATCCACTTCCACTCCTCCTCGGGTAATGATGTGACCCAAGTACAAAATACGATCGAACCAGAACTCGCATTTACTGAACTTGGCGTACAACTGATGCTCTCTAAGCGTCTGAAGGACGATTCTGAGATGCTGCTCGTGCTCTGTTTCGCTCTTGCTGTAGACCAGGATGTCATCTAGGAGCACGATCACGAACTGATCCAAGTAAGGCATGAAAATGCGATTCATGAGGTCCATGAATACGGCTGGCTCATTGTTTGCTCCGAATGGCATAACAAGAAACTCCTAATGCCCATACCTTGATCTGAACGCTGTCTTTGGAATGTCCTGCTCTCTGACCCTGATCTGGTGGTATCCTGATCGCAAGTCTATCTTCGAGAACACTGAAGCCCCCTTGAGTTGATCAAACAAGTCATCTATCCTCGGGAGAGGGTATCTGTTCTTGATTGTCATCGAGTTCAAGGTACGATAATCTACACATAGCCTGGACGTACCATCCTTCTTTTTCACAAGAAGCATCGGGGCTCCCCAAGGCGATCCACTTGCACGAATGAATCCCTTGGTCCTCAGTTCTTCAATCATCTTGTACAAAATCTCCAACTCTGAAGGCGCCATCCTGTAGACTCGCTCTGATACTGGTGCCGTTCCGGGGATCAAGTCTATAGTGAACTCGATTTCCTGCTCTGGCGGCATCCCTGGAAGTTCCTCTGGGAAGACATCTGGAAACTCTTCAACTATCCGGGACAACTGTACTGCTGCTACTGCCATCCGCAATACTGGGAGAGGTGGCTCCACTACACCTCTGGAAAATGAAAACTCTGGCTTGCCTGGAATGCTGAAAACAACCCTGCCAATATGGCAGTCTATCCTAGCATACTGGTTCCTCAACCAATCCATGCCTAGGAATACATCATAGTCTGTCATAGGAAACTCTATAAATCTAGCGGGGAACTCTCTATCGCTAACTACGATCCGACACGAGGAAAATACTCGATCTACTCCCACAAGACCATTACCAGTAAGTATATTGAGTCTCACTGATAATGACTCGGGCTCCAATCCTATCCGTGTTGCGAATCGTGCATACATAAATGAATGCGATGCACCAGAATCAAATAATACTGATGCTAGAGAGGAGTTAACGAGAATAGTACCTGCCACTACCTCACCTGGTGCAACCTCTTCTTCCATAGTCATCATCATTGCCTGACCTTGTCCTCTGGCTGTGGGTCCCCTCTGCTTGGAACCTCTCTGCCTGTTCTGTACTTGAGCCTGGGTGTACTGCTGCTGGTACTGTTGCTGAAATGCCTGGGCCTGAGGCAACAATGGCCTCGGGTACTGCTGCTGCTGCATAGGTGCTGGTCCCCTAACCGACGGACTGGTTAGGTTGGAAGAGGACGAACTACCCCTATTCGGGCAGGCTCCTATCTTGTGATCTGCTGCTCCACAAGCCAGGCATAATCCCTGCGCCCTGAGACAATCTGCCACCACGTGCCCTGGCTTCCCGTAATGAGAACATCCCATCGCGGAAGTCTACTTCTGCTTCTGCTGCTGCGGGTACGTTGGGGTTGAATGTTGAACCGACGTCACTGAGGCCGCCCGCCTCGGAGTTCCAAAGGTCAAACCCCTAGCTGCCGGGGCTGGAGCTGATGATTGGTACATCTGATTGTGGGACCGCTTCCTACCTCCGGTCCTATCCACGATCCTCTGGGAGGTGTACTCGTGCCTTCTAGTTGTCCTCAATACTACATCGAATGTCTGGTGCTCGAACTGCTCAACTGCCAACAAGATCTCCAAATACAGCCCCTGCTGAAATTGCTGGGCCCTATCAAACTCGGTTGCCACCAAGGTGGGGGCAAACCTACTGAGTCTAGAAAACTCAGATGCATAACCGTCGACCGTCCTGCCTCCTTGCTTCAAGTTGGTAAATCTCGTCTGTAGGTCGTACCGAGCTACAGCATCAAAATACTTCGTCTGGAATCTCTCTCTAAACACCGCCCAAGTAACCGGCGTCGCTAATCCCACGGCCTGCACCGCCCACCAACTGCGAGCTAAGTCCAGCAACTGTAGGCGTACCACCGCCACCTTCTCATTCTCAGGTGTCCTAGCTGCTTCCAGAACCACCTCGGTATCCTGAAGCCAAGCGTCCGCGGCAATCGCATCTTCGCTGCCGTCGAAGAATGGAGGGTTCAAGCGCTTGAAGCTGTTGGCCGAGCTGTTCCCTGGATGACCGCCTCTGGTCAAAGCATCTGCCACTGCCTGGTGCAAGGCGTCTTCTCTACGATCCTGGAAAGCTATCAAGGTCCTGATGAGACCAACCAAGGTGCCATCATCAGGCTCGACAGGTCGAACGGGCTGAACTGGGGGCTCTCCTCCAGTAGGTACAACTCTGGAGGCTACTCCGGAATGCTGGGCTTGATCTTCGGGTTACTGCTGGTCCACGGGAAGTGCTCCACCTCGCTGATCGGCGGGGCCAGGTACAATGCCGCTGAAGAAGACGACATAGGGAACAATAAGGAAGGACCATGACAGATCAACGATACAAGCACATGATCAGGGCAAGAATCCAGGGATTCAGAGGATATGAACAGAGATCAAGGACGAGTACTGATTGAGACATCTATCCGGTAAACCCTCACATATCTTGATTTACAAGACCTGCATGGACCACCACTTAAACCATGTAACGCCCCAGAACCAGAATACTGGAGAGAGGGGGCGTACATAGCCAGTTACGTATATTAAAATGGAATCCACCACGCTATACGGTCCCGGCTGTCAAGATATATGAGGGTTTAACTACAAGCCAACAGTCTTCTATGGTCATAAACAAGCCTATTGTCTCAATCTCAAGCAAGCAATAATAGTTACAAGATGTCAGAGCACCAAATATATAATAGCAAGGCGTCCCATACATTACATATTGGATGATCATGAAGCTAGTCGTACAAAATATCAAGACTAGCAAGAGTTCAGTCATACATGATCAACCCTAGGATTTGTTAATCATGTTACAGCCCGTAGGCAGACAGTAAGTAAATATGCATCGAGCTAACAGGTGCTCGTCGGCTAAACGCCTCAAAAGAATAATTTTACAATGTAGTGAGCGAATCAAAAAGAAAAACCCACTCGTAGCCCGGGTTTCGTCTAGTTGTCACCATTGGGCTGGAAGTTCGATAGATCTTCGGGATCTGCTCCGAAATCTGGCCACACAAAACCAGGTGGGTCAAACCCCAGAAAGAGCAAGTACCACAAAGGAGGCCACGAAATAAGAACGAAAGCCAGCATATCAGATCATAAGGAAAATAGAAGAAAAGTACCATTAATAAAGAGTACAACAGGACAATAAACGACTAGGGACGTAGAACCATTCCGGGAGCCGGGTTACAACCCTTAACCAAACAAGGACCGGGGTTGTACCCTTCGCCTGAATAGCACCTTGTCTCTACCCATTTATTGTTAAGATAAGTCAAACAAACATGCTCAGGAGAAACCAGGTACTGGGACTAAACGAGACTTAGACAGGGCTGGACACCATCCATTCACAAGCGGCCAAGCAAATACTACGGCTTACTACTTAATTAACTAGGGTTATCATATGCCTAATTACTAACAAGGTGCAAATGAGAAATTCCCAGTCCCAAGCCCTGCAGACTATCCAGTTATCCTTCCGCGGGTTGAGAGTATGGTTGGGTACATTGCCCGAGAGACAATGTACCCCTAGGTGACTTAGAGGGTGCAACACATGACAGTGTGTTGGAAATGTGCCCTACTCGTCGGCAGGCTACAAGTCCATTTAAAGCACCCAGATAACGAGATCGCCTGTGACTGGGAATTCTCCATGAACTATAGTTTGATCTAGTAATTAGCCTAATCCATATTCAGTGCAAATCCCTGACCGTGGTAACTAGGGAGTCACGTCCTAGACATGATGCAAGACAAGACAAGACAAGTGGATTGCACGAAGCAGCAAGAATGAACACCCACGGTGTCAGAGTTGGTTATATGAGTCAAGTTTGCCATCGCAACAGCATCAAGTCAAGTTACAAGTCAGGAGCGCGCCGCCATGGGCCACTATCAAGTTATCCAGTTACAAGATTAATCATGAATCATAGTTTACAAGTTAAGAGCGCACCCCATCGGGTCACTACTAAGAAGATCAGAAGTACTAGGATCAAAATCACAGAAATCACAAAAACCGTACTAGTCATAAGCAAAACATCGAAAATCGGGTCAGGTCGTATTGGGTCAAGACAGTCGTGTTGTGTGGAACAAGATCTCAGAACTCCAATCAACAAAAGAGAAGCCAAGTCCAAGGAAAATAAAACCAAACCACCATGGGCAAATAGATTGCGCTGGGGTTCCTGGGGTCGGGTTGCGCTAGGGTCAGATTACGCTAGGGTCGAGCTGCGCTGTAGTCGGGTTGCGCTAGGGTCAAGCTGTACTGGAGTTGAGCTGCACTAGGAAGTGAGCTACGCTGGAGTCGAGCTGTGCTAGGAAGTGAGCTGCGCTGGGGTCGGTTGCGCTAGGGTCAAGCAGCGCTGGGGTTGAGCTGCGCTAGGAAGTGAGCTGCGCTGGAGTTGAGCTGCGCTGGGGTCGGTTGCGCTAGGGTCAAGCTGCGCTGGGGTTGAGCTGCGCTAGGAAGTGAGCTGTGCTGGAGTTGATCTGCGCTGGGGTCGGTTGCGCTAGGGTCAAGCTGCGCTGGGGTTGAGCTGCGCTGGGGTCAAGCTGCGCTGGGGTCAAGCTGCGCTGGAGCTAAAGAGCGCCAGCGAAGGGGCACGGTTCGCCAAAGGGCGCCGAGCGCGGGTCAGCCCAGCGCTAAAAAGCGTTGGTCGAGGGGACTGGCGCGGTTCAGCCCAGCGCTAAAGAGCGCTGGCCGAAGTCATCTTCTCTAACAAGCTGAGAAGAGAACCCAAGAACACCAAAATTCCAAATCTCATAACTTGGCCAAAATAAAACGAAATTTAGATTTTCAAAGTTCTAACTTGTGTAAAATTGAATTCTCTACCACATGGAAACCTCAAAACAAGCAAAAATCTAAGTTTAATAGATCAAAACCAAAAAAATCTGAAAATGATTAAAACTTAGATCTAGAAAAATGGAGACTCCAAATCACAAAATGCCAAGTTCTAATGTGGTTCACCATGGCCTAATCTAACTAATGGACAAATAAAATAGGGTTCCTATTTGGTGGCAAGGTGCACTTGCCTATGGAGGTTGGGTGTTGTGTGGAGGAATGAAGAAGAAGATGGAGAAAATTAAATGGAAGAGTAATGAGGAGAGAGAAAAGTTAGGTGGGGTTTTAAATGAGGGAGGGTGTGTTGTGTTGAGGGTGGAGTTTAACTAAGGGTAGTCCAAAGCAAACCAAACCAAATCCTATCCACAAAGAATAAAACCACGCCAGGTCCAAAAACTCAATCTACTAGAAAACCAAAATTCGCAAGTCGAGCCAAAATACAATTACATGCCAAAATCCGAGAAAATAAAATACAGGTCCGAAATACATATGGGCCTAATCAAAATACGTATTCCAAAATACGGGCGTTACAGGAACTGGCAGCAGTAGTGTTTGCACTCAAGCTTTGGAGACACTACTTGTATGGAGACAGGGTAGAGATTTTCACCGACCACAAGAGCCTGAAGTATGTGTTCACTCAGAAGTATCTTAACATGCGTCAGAGAAGGTGGCTAGAGCTACTTGTGGATTATGATGTCAACCTGCAGTATCATCCTGGAAAGGCCAACGTTGTTGCAGATGCATTAAGCCAGAGTTTATTTTTTGACAGTACAACCAGAGTTGTTAGCAGATCTTCAGAAGTTGGGTATAGAAGTTGTCCTTCCTACCAATGTGGCATTGATGGCCAGCATGCAAGTTCAGTCCAGTATAGTTGAGAGGATCAAGATAGCTCAGTCCTCCGATTCTAAGCTTCAGCGGCTTAGAACAGAATGTGAAGTAGGACGACGACCAGAATTATGCATTCATGAAGATGGTACACTTCGGCATGGTAAGCGTATTTGTGTACCCAGTAGAGATATCAGGCATGAGGTCATGGCGGAAGCTCACAGTTCTCAGTATTCGATTCATCCCGGTGGCACGAAGATGTACCGTGATATCCGTCAGCACTTTTGGTAGAATGGTATGAAGAGGGAGATAGCTCGGTTTGTCTCTCGGTATTTGGTTTGCCAACAAGTCAAGGCTGAACATCAGAGGCCAGCTGGACTTCTTCAGCCCTTGCTGATTCTAGAATGGAAGTGGGAGCATATAACCATGGATTTCGTGACTGGATTACCTAGATCCCCAGCCGGTAGAGATGCTATTTGGGTTATAGTTAACAGGCTCACGAAGGTGGCTCACTTTTTCCCGTTCAGAGTTGGTCAGTCGACAGCTCAGCTAGCAGAGATGTATCTCCGGCAGATAGTCAGACTTCACGGAGTACCAGTCAGTATCACCTCGGACAGAGATTCGAGATTTACGTCACAGTTTTGGCATAGCTTGCAAGAGAGTTTAGGAACTCGCCTCCAGTTCAGCTCAGCTTATCACCCGCAGATAAATGGTCAGTCAGAACGCACGATCCAGACTCTGGAGGATATGTTGAGATCTTGTACACTCAAATTCGGTGGTTTATGGGAAGATCACCTGCACCTGGTGGAGTTCTCGTACAATAACAGCTTCCAGGCCAGTATCCAGATGGCACCGTTCGAGGTACTGTATGGTAGGAAGTGCAGATCCCCACTAGCATGGGACGATATGGGAGAGAGGCAGATGCTTGGTCTAGAGATGATCACTCAGACAGTTCAGGTGGTCAGAAGAGTCATAGATCATCTTCGCGTTGCACAAGATCGTCAGCGCCATTGGGCCGATTCTCATCGGCGCCCCCTTAAATTTTCTGTCGGCGACCATGTATTCCTGAGGATCTCGTCTAACCTAGGCGTCATTCGTTTCGACGTACGGGAAAAGCTTAGTCCTAGGTATATAGGGCCGTTCGACATTCTGGAGCGAGTAGGAGATGTGTCCTATCGTCTCGCTCTTCCGTCGTCTCTGAGTGAGGTGCATGACATGTTCCATGTATCCCAACTACGATGGTATATTCCGGACCCGAGTCATATCCTAGATCATTCAGAACTGGTTATTGGTACCAACCTTTCGTATGAGGAGAGGCCCGTATCCATATTGGACCAAAGAGAGAAGATACTCAAGAACAAGGCTATCAAGTTAGTCTGTGTTGCTTGGGGTCATCACTCTTTAGGAGAGTCAACGTGGGAGCGTGAGGATGATATCCGATCGTGATATTCCGATCTGTTTGACTCATGAGGTATAATATCTTTCTTATGCCTTATGCCTTCGATTCCTTGCTTGCATGAATAATTGTTTGATTGCTTAACTAGTATAGCCTGCCTGTGAGTAGTATAGCTTGTCCTTGCATCTCTAGCCTCTTGATTTAAATTCCGAGGACGGAATTCTTTTAAGGTGGGTAGAGTTGTAATGACCATTGTTCGTATTACGTATTTTGGTATACGTGTACGTATTTAGACCCGTATTGTATGTCTTCTTGTTGGGTTCGGCCCGACTTGACTTGGTTTGGCTTGGTTTTACATGGTTCGGTTTTGCTCGATTTTATGTGAACCAAACCCCTCCCACCTACCACCACCCTCTTCATTAAATATCCCACCAAACATTTCTCTCTCCACATTAACTTCCTTCTTTCCCACTATTACTTCTCCACCAACCTGAGAGTGGAAGGTTTAGGCAAGTGCACCTTGCTTCATGGAGGAAGTCCATTTTTATTGTTCCGTTGTCTTCCTCATGTGTTTCTAACCCACTTTAGTACTTAACATTTTTCATTTCCACGGTTAATTTCTGGTAAATCTAGCTTATGGTATTTTTCGGTTTTCAGGAGTTTTGATCTATCAAACCTGCATAATCTTGTTATTTGATGGTTCCATATTGAGAGAATTTTATTTTGCCCAAATTTGACCTACGAGATTTTGCTGAGCCGCATGAGCATTAATTGCCTTGGCCGCATGGCCAATTAAAATTTTGTTGGCCATTGGCCATTTTCTAGCCGCATAAGCATTGGCTATTTTACTGGCCGCATGGCCTGGCAAGCTTTGCTTGCATGCTAATTATTAATGCATATGTTCATGCATGCATATTTAATACATTTGTTGGCAAGCTTTGCTTGCATGCTAATTAACGTTCAATAGCCTGGCCGCATGGCCAAACACTTGGCCGCATATAGCAAGCCATCAGTTTAATATTATTTATTTACATGCATGCCTTAGCATTTTACAGTTGGCCGCATAAGGCCATTGGCCAATATTGGCCGCATAAGGAACAATCCTAGCCGCATATGGCCTTTCATGCATTTTGGAAATGCATTAGCATATGCATTCTTTGTATGGCTTTCAATATGCTGGCCGCATGGCTTTCCATCATTAGCAAAATGCATTAACAATAAATGCATTAACACATGAATGCATTAACACACGCATCAGCAAGCATGAGCAATAAATGCATTAACGTCCATCAGCAATTAATGCATTAACAATAAAGCCATTAACACATAAATTCTTAAGCTGGCCGCATGGAATTCTTAAGCTGGTCGTATGGAATTCTGAAGCTGGCCGCATATAGTTACATAATAAATTTTGCTTTGCATGCATCAGTGCTTGCATGGGAGGGAAAAGTTTGCCGCATGCATAGCTTTTGTAATTTAATGCATTAGCTTTTGTATTTTTATGTATTAGTATTTATATGCATCAGTATTTAATGCATTTGCATTTGCTTGCAAATGCTAACTTGGCCGCATGAGCAAATTGCTGGCCGCATGCAAATGTCAATAGTGAGCCGCATATGGGAACGAAGTCAGCCGCATGCATATTAATGCATTATACTAATGCATGCAAGCATACATTTAATATATATTAATATATTAATATAATGTATATTAATATAATATAATAATAATGTATATTAATATATATTAATATATTAATATAATGTATTATATTAATATAATATATTAATGCATTATTTAATGCATTATATTAATGCATTATATTAATGTATTAAATACATTTGCATGCAAGCATGCATGTTAATATATTTAGCATTAGCCGCATGTATATTTAATGCATTATATTGTATGCTTATATATTTTGCTCAGCCACATATGGCCAAGTGACTGCTGGCCGCATGAAATTTTTTTGAGCTGTATGAGTCCTCCACAGCCCTTGCCCCTCCTAATATTTAATTACTAAATGTGTGCATGTGCCAAATTAATTATTTTCTGATACGATGGTGATCCGTTGTGGTGCACTTTTGACTTGACGTGATAGTGGCCCGACGTGGCGCACTTCTGATAGTGGACATGACTTGATATATATATATTTTTTGAAGGCTGTTGCGACGGCTAGCATGTTATGACAAGATTGGATGGCCTGGACACCGTGGATGATTGTGTTTGTACAATTGAACCGGTAATGTTTGCATCATGTCTAGGACAGGGATCCCTGAGTACCACGGTCAGGGGTACCTACTGTAAATGGCTAAGGCTAATAACTAGAATAATTCAGTAGTCATGAGAGATTTTCCCCAGCTACAGGCGATCCCGTTATCCCGGCCACCATTGTGGACTTGCAGCCTGCCGACGAGTAGGGCACAAGTCTAGATTCACTGATATATGAAAAAGATAGAGGTACTGCTTAATGAACCCAAGTCGCCTGGATAACCTGGATTAGCTGCAGGACTTGTGGTTGGAGGAACATCTCACTGCATGTTGTGATAACCCTAGTTAGCTAATGTAGAAAGCCGTAGTCACTGATTGGCCGGGAGCGATTGTATGGTGTAGTTTCAGTGCTCGATTATTGCAAGCTTGATCGCATGATTGTCACTTTCAACAATAAAGATCAGGGGCTAAGTTCTATTCAGGTGAAGGGTTACAACCCCGGTCCTTGTTTGGTTTAAGGGTTGTAACCTAGCTCCCGGAGCAGTTCTGAGTCCTCTCTTCGTTTATTGTATTATTGCACCCCACGTCGCGCTTGTAATATTTTACCTTACCAACAAGAATTGGAGACGTAGTTCTATTCAGGTGAAGGGTTACAACCCCGGTCCTTGTTTGGTTTAAGGGTTGTGACCTGGCTACTTGAATGGTTCCCTCGTACTCCATTATGACTGTTGTTATTCTTTTACTTCAAGTTCTTTTTAACTACTTTAATATATTTTCTGTTATGCTGGTTTTAGTTCTTAAGTGAAGCCTCCTTTGTGGCACTTACTCTTTCTGCGATCTGACCTAGCTGGTTTTGTGTAGCCAGATTTCGGAGCAGCTTCAGAGGATCCACCTGTCTTCCAGCCAGATGGTGACCCCTGTAGGTCCTAAAAATCAAGTTGCACCTATCAACAAAGTCATAAAAATCAAATTATACATCCTTCAAGTGAACTGCGTAGAAGACAGATTGCGCAACAATTTGATTGCGCAGGCTGAACTGCGTATTCATCCAAGTGCGCAAGCTGACGTGGCCTCGTCATCATTACCTGACAGAGAATCAGATCTTCTGACAGCTGACAGCACGGAGAACGAGGAAACTGTTCGTTTATCGTGCAGCACAGCGCTCGAGGACAACTGTACATGCAGCACAATCTGCCAGACTCTCTGCTGTACAGTCCATCCCAGCGCGGTCCATCCCATCGCAATCCGAAGCCAGCGCAATTCAGGTGGCGCACTCCATCAATACAACTGACAAAGTACACGCGGCCTTCATGCCATCAATGACTCATTACGTGGTAACCGTCTGTACACGATCATGCATATTTCAATCAAATAATGCCATGTGTCCAATACAGTTGGCCCACGATCAAATAACTACCAGCGCAGTCTAATGTCTGCGCGGTCCAATGCAGTGCAATCCATCTTGCGCAGTCCAGAATAACTAAAAAGTAGTTATTTCCAGAACTCTATAAATAGAGTTTCAAGTCCTTCCTAGGGGGGATCACACATATATCAGAAATCATCACCAGAGATCAGGAGTTCTTACCAAAGTGCTGCTGCAATCTTCAGAGGCTACCGTCTTCAAAGTTCACATCATCCAAGGGATAAAGCGATCGTCAATCAGATCGGATTCCTATAGTTGTACTTTCCCAGAATTCTTGTAATCTTCTTACAAAGTTTGTTGAAATAAAGATCAACTTTTGTTTTTGCAAACAAAATGGCAACTCTGCTGGGGACGACTTTCTCCTCCGACGAGGAAGTGACAACTCAATGTGACGTGGCATCTATCGGAAAGATGCAGAAGACGCTGGTTGTAAAGGTCAACCAGACGGCCTACGAGGCGATGATCAACTCCAAGACCATCCCTCGTACTACAACAACTTCTGCCACAAGCAAAGTGCGCCCAGTGTGGGTCCCCAAGACTGTTGCACAGTCTACAGCCTCTGCTGCTAAGACTGTTGCGCAGTCTGCCTCTGCTGCTCAGCCTGCTGCGCAGTCTAATGCCTCTGTTCCCAAGACTGCTGTCTCTGCTGTGCAGTCTACTGCTACTGCTCATGCGCAGTATGCTGTTCTCCTTGCCAGTGCACAACCTACTTCCTATACTGCTCTGTCAAAGTACAAGACTCCTATTCCTCTGGCGTAGTTGGCTGCAAATCTGCCTGCGCAATCCACCACTCCAGCAACCAGAGTGCAACCCAAACACTCTGGCAACAAGACTCCTGCTGCGCAAGCCACTGTGACTGAGGCCAGAAGACTTTCTGCCAGAGTTACTCATGCGCAACCTGCCAGTGCGCCAACAGCCACTTCAACCCATGCGCAAACTGCGCCAGCGCAGTCTAAAAGAGACAGCCCTTTGGCTAATCTCTTTTCTTCTCACAGCAAGGGTAAAACCTCTGCTCCTCTGCCCAAGCATCCTGTTGCTCCTGCACAATCCACTGGGGTAGTCTTTTGGCTATTCCTCCTTATTCTCAGAACAAAGGAAAAGGCCCGTTGGTCTTTTCTCAAACTTTCTCGTCCCATGACTTGGAAGACAACAGAGGAAAACGCTCTTTAGCTAACCCTTCTTCACAAAACAAAGGAAAAGGCCCTTTGGTCTTTTCTCAGTCTTCCTCGGTTTTTACCTAGAAGATCAATCTGAACGTGCTCCGGCACCAGTTAGTACAAGAACTCTCTCCAATAAGGGTTCTTCTTCCCTCATTGCCAAAGGGAAGTGTACTGATCAGAGAGGTATTCTGCCTACTCCGGTAGCAGAGTTCCAAGATCTCCCAACTCTCAAAATCTTCCGTTCAAGACAGGAAAAATTGTTGGTGTCTCAGACAGAAACCCCTGGGGGTGAGTTTGCTGATCTAAGAACTTATCTCAATCGACCAACTTCGGTAAAACGTAAACAGCCAATGCCGAAGACCAACCAGTATCAGAAGCAAACTTCCAGGATCAAAAATCCGGACACCTATGCCAATGAAATGAGTACTTCCCTGTACACTCAGGGGACAAAACATTTGAAGAATCGGAACCATGTTCCGAATATTGTCAAAGAACACATCCCTCGAACTTCTTCTCGTCCTGTTGCTGTTCCCGATCTCCGAGAACACCTCAAGAAAAAATAGGATAATATCTCAACATCCCCAGTGCAACCACTTGGACACCATTGCAATCACAAGGTTGTCATCAAGTATTGTTGTCAGACAACAAGACGATCTGTCTTCGATCGTCTGAACTTTGCAACCTCTGAACCTATGTCTGAAGATGAAGATGAAGTTCTGTACGCTTTTGTTAATATGACTTCCAGAGACACTGGCGGTAGGAAGTGCTCCAAGCACGGCAAGCCTCGCAGGCTAAGCCAACGGTATTTGGATTTACTCCAAGAATCCTCTGAAGGAGTATTCCAACATACCCGATCCCGAAGCCGAGACACAATCGGTCAAAGGAATCTTCAAGATCCTTCCAGTCATCTTCCTTTTTCTCACTCAGGAGATGATTCTTTCTCCGACTACGATGCATACAGCAAAAGTTCGGAACAGACAGTGTCTTCCACTGTACCTAGAGAAGTGACTGCTTCTGTTGTCACTGAAGACCCCGATGCTTCCAGTTCGGCTAGTCAAGAACAACGGATAGCTGCACTAGAAGACAAGCTGAAGACCATGGCGGAAATGGTTGCAAGTATGCATTCTATCATTGTGGCCCAGCATATAGTACCACTGACCATACCTCCTGTAAATCCTGAAATCATAGCATCGTCGGTACCTGTCAATGCAGGACTGGGGGTAGCATCTCCTCAACTACCTCCTACGATTCAACCTACGCCCAGACAGTCAGGTGCTGGGGGTAGTGCTTACCATGTTATCCCTCCTCTTAATACTGTGACTCAGCCTGCTCCTTCTACATCAGTGGAGGATGCCAATGAAGCTGTCAAGCTTCTGCGCACTCAGTTTGAGGCTTTTAAAGAGAAGGACAACTTGCAGAGGTTGGGGATCAAACAACCATACCCAGTTGAATGGAAGGAAGTTCCATTTTCTCCAAAGTACAAGATTCCAACAATCTCGCTGTTTGATGGCAGCACTTCTTCCAGTCAGTTCATTAACCACTTTGAGGTTATGACTGTCCAACTTCAACCAAATGATGCCCTTCTTACCAGAGTATTCGTTGGCTGTTTAGCTGGCGTAGCATACGATTGGTATAGAAGCTTTTCCGATGGTTGTATCACCTCCTTCTCAGGTCTGAAGCAAATCTTCTTAGAACGATTCTATGAGGGGATCAACGACATGACTATGTCAGCCCTCAATAAAATCAAACAAAGACACAATAAAACTGCTGAGAGTTTCATTGAAAGGTTCCGCCGGGAAGCTTTGAAAATGCCTCCTGGAACTCCGATCGCTGTCACCATAGACACCTGCAAGGCAAATCTTTTGCCTATCATCAGCATGTGGAAGGGGTCAATTCAGTTCCAAGACTGGCCATCCTTCATTGTCAACGCTAAAGTAGCTGAAGTTAGCGCCGATAAATTCAAACAACTAGGGGTACAAATGTCTAACCCCGATCGGGATGAATACCAGACATCAGGTGGTGGTAATCGCCAGAACAACCATAAGGGAAAAGAAACTTTGAACATCAACTTGAAGAACAAAGAATCTCTGGCAGTCAACGTAGCTCCACCTCCGTCTGCTTCTACTCCTTCAGCACCTCCACCGAGGGAACCTCGTCCGAAAGTAGAGTACTCTTTTGACGAGAATGACACTGTGAGCATCTTTGATTGCTTGATCAAAAGCAATAAGCTCCAACTCCCGGATCCGAAGAAGCCCGATGAAGTCGGTAAGACTGATCATCCTAAGTACTGTATCTATCACAGGTTCATTGGGCATCCCACTCGAGCATGTTATGTACTCAAGGGCAAAATTCAAGAGCTGGTCAACGCTGGGGTTGTCACTCTGCAGCAAGACGAGAAGACTGTTACCGCAAATATGGTCTCAGTTCAATTCGGTGATTTTCCTCCACAGATGGTACAGCATGGTGTCATTCCTATCCCCAAAGCTACGCTTGAGATCGAGAATCTCCCTCCTCCACGAAGTGAAGGTCTCGTCCCCTTGTCTCTTGACAATGGCGAGATTATATGGATTCATCCAGATTTGGCCTCAGAGTTCGAACTTCCCTCTTCCTCCAAGAAGAAAGACCGCTCCAAGGGCAAGACAAAGAGCTGCAATATGGTGTCTTTTGACCCCATAGTTGACGAAAAAAATCCTGCTGGGCACCAGATCAGGAAAACCCTATCTAAAGGATTATCCCGAAGCTCAGGAGAATACTGCTTCTTCTTCTGAGCCTGCTCCAGTATAGCCTGCTTCCACTGAGGGCAACCCTACTATCTCCTCACCGGTGGTTGTAGTACCCATTCCTCCCAAGCCGACAGCAGCCGACAAAGGCAAACAACAAGTCCGCTTCGACAAACCTTTGAAGAAGTCATCTCCTTCCGGACTTGAAAAGCCTTACAACTTTGATATCTTAGCTCAGTTAGCCAATACACCGGCCCGGCTTTCCATCTTCGATCTCTTGCGCCTTTCCAAAGAGACTCGGGAAACTCTGAGTGAGGCTCTCATGCAGGCAGAAACTTGTCTAGCCCTCCTGAAGAAGCCGAAAGCGGAGCCAGTCTCTTGTCTTCATTGTCATAGTGTGTTGGAATTAATTCCAAACATCACTTTCACACAGGATGACATGCTAAAGAAAGACAATAGGCACGACCGTCCTCTATACTATACAGGATATGTCGACTCGATGAAAGTCGATCGTATTCTAATAGATCCAGGGTCTGCTCTCAGTATCATGCCGAAGACAATGTTAGATGCATTGAAGATCCCAGTGCATAGTCTCTCCAGTACAATCACCACCATCCTTGGGTTCAATCAGGGAAGGAGTGAGCCTCTGGGCAAGATTCGCCTAAAACTCCAAATAGGCAATCTTCGCACAAAGGTGACCTTCTACATCATTGACAACCATGGTTGTTCTTACAATGCTCTATTGGGAAGACCATTTCTGCATGAGCATAACATTGTTCTTTCTACTCTTCATCAATGTTTCAAATATGTCGATGACAATGGAGAGGTTCAAAAGGAGGTTGCTGATCTCTATCCTTTCAAAGGCGTCGAAGCATACTGCAACGATGCTCGTATGTACAAGGATGAGTTCATGAAGGTCGTCATATCTCTTGACGCTGAAGAAGACCAAGAAGCAGTGCCCAATGACACTCTCATCATACCTGTCAAAGGGCGTATTTCTCGTCCTCAGTCCTCCAAGCCACTGGCTATTCACTTGCCAGTTCAGAAGCAACCAACTGACGATGGTCAGGATCAAAGGGAGCTCACCTCTTCTGAGCCACTTGTTATAGACTTACGTCGTAACAAAGAAAAAAGGTAGCTCACCTCTTCTGAGTCACTTGTTATTGATTTATCTCATAACAAGGATAAAAGGGAGCTCGCCTTCTCTGAGCCACTTGTTATCGACCTCCGTCGTAACAAAGCCAATCCTCCTCCACGTTCTTCTTCTCCCCCTCTTGTAATCAATTTGACCAAGCCTGCTAAGGCTAAAGGTCCTGTTGTAAGTACAAATGTACAAATCAATGAAAAAGCATCTACTTTTCAGTATACTGATGTCATTTATCATGCTAAATGCTATTTGGATATGTTAGATAGCTTTCAATCATTTACGATGGGAGTTGTACAATCTCTTCAAACAGAAGTCTCATTTGAATATCCAAAGGATTCATATCGCATTGTTCCTGCTCGAAAGAAAGGCGAGAGTCCAATACTCTTTAGTAAAAGACCGGAACAACAATTCAGTTATACGGATGATAGCAAAAGTAACGACACGGGTCATCTTCAACTCCGTCGTTACAGTCAACAATCAAAAGACATCATCCGAAAGATGGGTTATGACTTCAAGAGTGGCCTCAACTACGGTAAAGGTAGAAGAACTCCTATCCGTACAACTGTGTCGAAAGGAAAGTCAGAGATGTACTACAGCAGGACCAAAAGAGGTATCGGATATGCTTCACCTCCGGTATTATCCCCAGCAGCCTCTGAATTCGATAGCGAGGAGCGCTCTAATTTTTCTGATTCTAGATCATGGGATTCTGACACAAGTATTGGTCAAGTTCATCGATTGACTGTATCTTCTAACATGGTCTCCGTTGAACTTCCAGAAGGCTATGACGAAGATGTTGAAGAAAGTCCTGAAACAGATCCTTGGGCTCAACGAATGGATACCGAATGGGAACTCCGATTCGAACAAAGGGAACCTCCTACCGAAGATCAATTAGTTCAAATTGATGTAGGAGAAAGCGGGTCACCTCGTCCAATATTCATCAGCAAAAATCTTTTCGAGGCAGATAAGCAAGAATTAATTCTTCTTATTCAAGAATACATTGACGTCTTTGCCTGGAGCTATGAAGACATGCCAGGTCTAGATCCCAAAGTTGCTACTCACAAATTGAACATCCTACCAAATGCAAAACCGGTCAAATAGCAACAACGACGCTTCAAGCCAGAAATGATGGACGCAATCGATGATGAAGTCAAGAAGCTAATCACTTGTGGCTTTATTTGAGAAGAGCAACATCCTGATTGGGTAGCCAATGTCATCCCAGTTCTGAAGAAAACCAGAAAAGTTCGAGTCTGCATCGACTTTCGGGATCTTAATGAAGCATGTCCAAAAGATGAATTTCCTCTCCCTATCACGGACGTTATGATCGACAACACCTGTGGGTTCGAAAGAATATCTTTCATGTATGGATTCTCCGGATATAATCAGATTCGGATGCATCCTGAAGATGAAAAGCATACTTCTTTTCATACTCCTCGCGGAGTCTACTGCGATACTGTCATGCCATTTGGGCTCAAGAACGCTGGTGCAACGTACCAACGACCCATGAGTACCATCTTTCGAGATCATCTGTGCAAGATTGTCGAATGCTACATCGACGATATTGCTGTCAAAAGTCGTCTAAAGGAAGATCATATCCAAGACTTGAGAACTATCTTCAATCTCATACGCCAACATCAACTCAAAATGAATCCTACCAAGTCATTCTTGGGTATCTCTAGTGGCAAATTTCTCTGCTTCGTCATTACCTCTAAGGGTATACACGTAGATCCCGAGAAGATCAAAGCCATTCAAGAGATGCGTCCTCCACGCAACCTAAAAGAGCTACGAGGATTCCAAGATCGACTTGCGTACATCAGGAGATTCATTTCGAATCTGTCTGGATGCTGCAGACCATTTACTCAACTAATAAAAAAGGGTGTTTCTTTCGTTTGGACCGGAGAATGTCAACGAGCATTTGACGACATAAAGCGGTATCTCATGAATCCACTAGTCTTGGTGCCACCAATCTCTGGCATACCATTCTTAATGTATGTTCGTGCTATGGACCATTCATTGGGTGCTTTACTTGCCCAAAAGAACAAAGAAGGCCACGAACAGGCCATCTATTATCTCAGTCGTACTATGATTGGTGCCGAACACCGTTATAGTCCGGTCGAAAAAGAATGCCTAGCTCTTATGTTTGCTGTTCAGAAGACTCGACATTACATCATTGGCCAAACTATTCATGTCATATCCCGAGTTAATCCTCTTCGGGTACTGATGAAGAAGCCCAGTACACTCAATTCTCGGCTGGCTACATGGGCCATCCTACTAGCCCAATATGACATGGTATATGTTCCTCAAAAGTCTGTCAAAGGTCAAGCACTGGTGGATTTTTTAGCAGCTCATCCTGTTCCAGAGACATCCAAACTCTATGATGAAATTCCAGACGAGACTTTGGAATCTAATACAATCTCCGAAGAATTTCTTACTTGGCGTCTATTCTTTGACGGTGCATCCAGGATTGGATCCAATGGTGCCATTGTAGCAGGAGTTGGAGTTGTCCTTGTTTCTCCAGACGGGTCAGCTATTCAAAGAGCCTACTCCTTAGATGAGCCTTGCTCCAATAATGTGGCAGAATACAATGCTCTACTCATTGGCCTTCAGCTAGCCAAACAACTAGACGTCGAGTATCTTGAAGTCTATGGTAACTCCAAACTGGTTGTTAACCAAGTTAGAGGAACCTATGAAGTTTGCCATCAAGATCTAGTGCCTTACTATGAAGCGGCAATCAACATGGCTACATCATTCAAAGCCTTCTTCATCGAATATGTCCGGCGAGCTTACAACATTGAAGCAGATGCTTTGGCTAATCTTGCAGCAGTCTTAGCCATCCCTATCAAAAGACAGCAGGTGGTGGTTATCTCTAATCGAGAATTGTTCTGCGTTGAAAACAATCGTAATATTGAGTTCAGTAATCTTACTGAAGTTAATGTTATCAATGAAGATTGGAGAACTCCCTTCATCGACTTCGTAGTTCATGACATACTCCCTGAAGATCCCAAGGAGGCTACGAGTATTCGTCGACGGTCTCTACGATTCTATTACAATCAGACCACCAAAACTCTTTATCGGCGGACTTATGACGGTCTACTCTTGCGCTGTCTTGCTGGCGATGAAGCAAAGCAAGTATTGCGTGAAGCTCACGACGGTGTCTGTGGAGCACATCAACCCGGTCCTAAATTACAGGATCGTATTCGACGCATGGGTTACTACTAGCCTTCTATGGTATCTGATGCCATCGAATATGCGAGGAAATGTCGAGCTTGTCAAATCCATGCAGATTTTATTCATCAACCGTCGGAATTCCTTCATCCGACTGCTGCTTCCTGGCCTTTCGAAGCTTAGGGCATGGACATCATAGGTTCCATCAATCCTCCTTCTTCTAGAGGACATCGGTTCATATTGGCAATAACTGACTACTTTTCCAAATGGGCCGAAGCTATACCATTGGCTGAAGTCAAGACCAGCAGCGTCATCAACTTCGTCAAACACTATGTCATCTATCAATTTGGTGTACCTCGACGAATCATCCACGACAATGGACCTCAATTCATCAGCCAAAAGTTCACAAGGTTCTGTGACGATCATCGGATTGACAATGTCGCTTCGATAGCCTACAATCCTGCTGCTAATGGCTTAGCTGAAGCTTTCAACAAAACTATCATCAAGCTCCTCAAGAAGTTTGTATCTACTAACAAACAAAATTGGAATAAAAAGCTTGGAGAATGTCTTTGGGCCTACCGTACTACGGTCCGCAACCCTACAGGCTGTACACCCTTCTCTTTGGTGTACGGCTGTAAAGCAGTTCTACCTCTGGAACTTCAAATTCCGTCCTTGAGTATCGCCAACGAGCTCACTACAGAGAACAACGATCTTCTCCGACTTCAAGAATTGGAGGCGCTCGATGAGAAGCGGTTAATGGCTCAACAGCATATTTAGCTATATCAAGCCCGCATATCGAAGACTTTCAACCGCAAAGTTAAGGTCAGAGCCATTCAGAAAGGAGAGCTCATTCTAACCGTCAGACGTCCTATGACTATGACTCACTCGAGCAAAGGCAAGTTCGATGCAACGTGGGAAGGGCCATATATCGTGAGCAAAGTCTTCTCAAATGGAGCCTATCAACTCACAGAGCTAGACGGTCGAGTTGCAATGATGCCTATCAATGGCAAGTTCCTCAAAAAGTATTATGTATAAATATAACAGACATAGCTTGTAATTATCAGACAAGTTCATAAATAAAATTTAGTTTTATTTCATCTTGAATGATAGTACATAATATCAAGGAAGGTCACTATCATCCTTCTCAAAATTGGGACGCGGGCCACTACCCTCCTTATCAAAAACATGATCAACAAAGGAGCCGAGAACACTCTTGCTCGAACTCACCAGGAATTTGCAAGCAGCCATCCTCATGGCTTCTTCTTCTTCAGTCTTCCCTAGTTTAAGAAGGAAGTCCAAGATGTCCTTTGGCGGTTTGGGGGCAGACGAACCTTCGTTCGCTGCTATCTGCTTTGGTTGAGCTGGATCGACTGGACGTTCCTCAGTACCCGCTTCCACCTTCGGGGCGATCTCAGCCTTCTTGGATGCATCTCCAGACGACATCTTTATGTTGAAAAGTGAAAGTGATCATCCCATCTGATTTTCTATTCTATTTATAGACAGAGAGTCATAAGACAACAAAGCGACATATTCATCCGACGGTTTACCCGTTCATCACATTCATCCGACGGTTCACCCGTTCATCATCCGACGGTTTACCCATTCATCATATTCATCCGACGGTTCGCCCGTTCATCATCCGACGGTTTACCCGTTCATCATATTCATCCGACGGTTCACCCGTTCATTCCATCCATCCGACGGTTCATCCGTTCATTCCATTCATCTGACGGTTCGCCCGTTCATTACATTCATTTGACGGTTCACCCGTTCATTTAATTCATTCGACTGTGTACCCGTTCATTCCATTCATCTGACGGCTCGCCCGTTTATTACATTTATTTGACGATTCACCCGTTCATTTAATTCATTTGACGGTTCACCCGTTCGTCACATTCATCCCGACGATTCATTTCGTTCATTTATTTCATTCACATCAGTTCGTTCATATCAGCAACTTGTCATCTTTGATTAAGTTGTCTATTGAAATAATAATATTCGATAAATTACATTTGCCACGTCCATATTACCTCTGAGAAGATATAATTGAATATGATTATTTTCCAGAATCAAAAAATATATCATGTCTTGCACCTCTGAATATATTTTCTATCGCTATTATTTATATCTGAATAAGATATGCAACAAATAATAGAGCCACAAAAAATGTCTTTTTATTGATCAAAGATGAAAGACATTACAAAGATACATATTACAAAACAAGAAGATACAGAAAGTCTTTCTATTCGGTCGGTGGTGTCATCAAGTTAACCATCTGCTGCTTTAAAGATTTTAGCCGCTCCTCACGGGATTCCATCACGCGCCTCCTGGCTTCCTCCATTCCAGACTTTTCATTAAAAGTCGGTAAGGTCACTAAGCGGTGGGAGATTTCAGCCTGATGATTTATGAAATATTTATTTCGTTCCTGAGTCAGAATGTCCAGTTGCTGAGCGGCAGCCTGATGCTGAGTGACTTCGTCTTCTAGAGTATGCTGAACCAGTTTCAACTCTTCCTGGAGACGGAAAATCTCCTCTTGAAGTCGAACAGATTTCGCTTTCAACTCAGTAACTTTCTCCTCCTTCTCTCCAGCAACAGAGGTGGCTATCTCCATTTGAGAATCATATTCTGAAGCCTTGGCAGTATAAGTGTCTATGAAAGTCTAGAAATTAGCCTTCTCAATGGCAACTTCTTGAGACATCCTTTCAAATTCAGCTTGTACTAAGGATTCCACTTCCCCTCGATTAAGATCTTTGTAGATATTAACCGATGCTTCTAACTCATCCAGTATGTGCTCAAGAAAAACAGCTTGAGCTTCATCTCCTTGACCTCGGATAGCATTTATCAAATGAGAGGTTGGGCTTCTAACAGTAGTAAAATCAACAACTTCTTTCTCTAGTACCCTATCTACTAGGGGTCCCAATGCATTAAAGAACAGGTTGCTGAAAGAACTAATGATAAATTGGTTAGTTGCCAAAGCACCAGGGGTAGCAGCTACTCTCGTTGATGATAAAGCAGTATGTGCCTGTGCAGATGGACGTTCTTGCACTTGAATAGAGGGTTCTTTAAACAAGGGAGCTAAAGTAGAACTGGTTGCTCCTCCCGGTTGTTCTTCTGCAAGGACAAATGAACCTATCATTGATTGATTGTTGTCATTAACAATTAATTAAAAAGGATCAAAAGATCAAAGGCAATCTTACCATGACTTGTCCAAGCAATAAGCCTTTCGTCTGTGGGTACAGATTCCAGTCTAGCAGAGGTAGCCTCAGACATCACTGCTTGGCTACTTCCGGCCTCAGAACCTCCCGACAGATGTCGGCTACCGCTAGCGATAACTGTTACCGGTACTATATCAGTGCAAGAAGGAACCGGAGATGATTCGATTTCTATATGGGTCAAAAATAGAGATGTCAGTTGTTAATCTATGAAAAGAAGATTAATAATTTCATTTAATACCTTTGGGATTAGTGGTAGTAGCTTCCTCCGGCGCTACTTCCCCATCCATATTCTTTTCAGGAGACATATCCACCTCAGCATCCTTTTCAGGAGCTAGTGTGTCTTCAACAACTTCAGGAGAAATTTGGACATCAATGTCCTCTTCTTGATTCAAAGTATCATCAATAGCCTCTATTGATGTATCTTCAGTGCTCATGCTATCCTCAGGTACTTCTTTGCTGGCAGTTGCAGCGGTATGGTCAGCATCTTCTTGTAGACCGAAGTCGCAATCATTTAATACTTCAATCATTAAACGATCCTCCTCCTCGTGGATTGTTCCTGGTGTAACAGGAAGTTGAGTAGTTTCTACCGCTGGTGAAGGAGATCGCAAAGCTTCCTGCTCCTCCTCTACAATATCCTCCCTAGGCTCTGCAGCCTCCTCTCTCTGATCAGTCTCGTCCCTCCGTTCTGGACTAGGAGTCTCCTGCCTAGGCTCAGAGACAGGAGTAGGAGATGACATAGTAATTCCAGCAGCAGCACTGGCCACCACCGAGGACAGGACCTTCTTTCTTTTCCTAAAAGCCATTTTTTTCGATGAAGAGGTCTTTCGGGACTCTCCACATCTACCACATCAACCCGCTGTGGAAGAGAAGTCGGTGTGGTCGCTTCTTCTCGGGTCGACTCGGCCAGTTGTCGAGACTGCGACCTGGTAGTGACTTTCTCTGATGGGTCCAAGAGGAGTTTCTTCTTGGCAACCGGGGAGGAAGGCTCATTGATCCTTCTCTTCCTCTCCCTAGCCGGAGATTTAACAACTTTCAAAAAAATTCTCAGTGGTTCATTAACTTCCTCAGGGAAGTTAGCATCCCTTGAGGCTTCTAAGGGATCATCCACTGGTTCATGTTGTTCATCATTTCCTGGAGCTAGTACAGCAGTTGCTCCTTTCTTCAAACGCGTCGCCATCGCGAAGCTATCCACCAGATTGAAATTCTCGGCAAAAGTATTTGCAGCTGTATAAAATAGTGAATATGTATATAACATTCTAGGGCCATGATCATTCTTGGTTGGCATCGAGAACACCGTCCTTGTGTCTCGAGCATTGTAGTAGGCCCATGCTCTGGCACCATCAATTAGATGCCCCTTTCCTTGTAGGCAAGTTATAGCGTTGCCTACATGGAACTAGTCGTAACCAAATTGACGAGCGAAGCGACTTGGCAAATATGGTTCCAGATAACACTCCTCTTCAAATTTGTACACCAAATGCGATGGTCTGATCGTCTTTAGCCAGTCAAAAGCTACCCGACCCAATGGTTGCCTCCCAAGGTCAACTAAATTTGCCGACATATGTTCATAACCGACTGGAGGGGCAACGCAGAAAAAATTCCATCCCTTTCCAAGGTTCAATGTACGTCTGCAGTCCTTCAGGCTAGTGTACACCCACTTGCTCCGGGAGAATCTTCGCAGAAAGCTGCCGCCGACTGCTCCCATGTCGGGGTTCATCAAGGACGGATGGTGCAGAAGCAACCACCCGAATAAATAGGTGTAAGGCAACTCCAATCGAGGGAAGTTCCCCTTCTCACCCTTCCATTTGATCATGGAGTCAACATACAGACGAAGACCTGCATTCACTCTGCAAGTCATCGCTGATAGAAAATCTATCCGGTAGCCAAAGACTAACCGGACAGCAGCAAAAAGTACGCCGCAGTGGAAACGGTCCACGGCGCTTGCTCCGGGTACAACGAATCTACGGAGCCAGTATGTCAGGAATTCCGCCAGCTGGGCTTCTCTTGACATGGGCCCGTAGCCCATTCTTATAAAGCTCTCAACAAATCTCCAGTCTTGAGCGGAGGATATTGATGTTCATCATTAACTCTGATATCCATTTTTTTATTCTCTTCCATCAGTCTTATTACTTCGCTGTAGCTGAGGGATTGGAAGAAAGTTGGGTTGCATGTGTCATGATCCTTAGTCTTTTTCTCAATGATATGATTAAGAAAAAGATAAGGCAACCACTTCGATGAATAACAGATGCCGGAAGAGCCGCTCTTATAGTATAGGGAGCATATGTTGTAATGGCACAATAGTTCGTCGAAGACAGCCACCATCTCTGCATTTTCCCAACGTAGTCTGTCTAACTCGTCGTTTGTGGGAACATACTCCTCATAAGAGAAGTCTCCTGTTGGTAGGCATGAGATGTACTTCATCTCATGGAGGGCTAATCCAATCTCCCCGCAGGGCGTCATGAATGTCCATGTCCTATAGTTATACCTCTCTGCCAAGGCCAGAAACAGATGAGGGTTTGGGTGGAATCCATACACGGTAGCATATACCGCATGATAAAGCTCGATCTCCTTAAGCTTGTCTTCGAACTGAGCCAATATCCAGTTGGCTATGCAGTTCCACCTTCTGTTGTCTGGGTTCACCAGACCTGTTAGCCGGATGTCCTGATCCGGGTATCTGCCCTCAGCCTTTGCATACTCATTAGCAAAGATTGGTGTCCTCACCGGCAGCAGTAAAGAAGAGTTCTCTGGAGGGATGCAGCATGGCTTCAACCCTCTGAGTAAAGTGCAATGTCGCTCAGAGGAGCTATAGAACATGTCTCTGTTGTTTGGTCCTTTTTTGACACAAATCTTTCATGTCCTTGCCCGTTGGAGGGGAGTAATATCCCAGTCCATCCTCCTAGGATGGCTTGCATGGGCATAACGGGCTAGAGGGAGGCATCTAGCAATATCCGGTAACAGGATTAGTTTCTCCTTTCTTTGGAAGAGTCTCTGCTCAACACGGGGTCTTGGCTGAGAACTCTTGTCAATGGCTTCGCCAAATAAGAACATGGGTTTCTTGTGGGTAATGGCGTCAGCAGACTGCAGGGGCTGCCCATTCATCAAACTTAACAAAGTCTCATTGTCCTAAGCTACCAAGATAGCTTGGCGGGAGGATGGCAGAGCATATTATGGAAAGAGCACATGGGACAAATCTTCTTTAAATTTCGGCTTAGCAAGGGACCCTAAAATATTTCATACTCAGGGTCCTCTCTGATGTTAACTGCATCAAACAGAAAAAATAGTCAGTACAAGTAAAATCAAAGATTCTGTCAGCAAATTGCACAAGTATCAGATTGCACAAGCATCAGATTGTGCAACAATAGCTTCTATGCGCAAACTGTCCAGTTGCGCCAACTCATCCTCTTGCACAAAGTCATCAGATTGTGCTGAATAACTTGTGCAAAGTATCAGTTTGCGCTGGACAGCCTTGCACAAATCAGCAGACTGCGCTGACTTTTGCCAGCGCATTCTAACCGATTGCGCAAGAAAATAGTCTTCATAAAAATAAAAACTATTGGATTTATGCAACCGAAACCCTAAACAGGGCGGCGCAGTACGACCAAATCTCTAAAAAGAGACAGGTTCAAAGGATCAACAGTGTTAAAGAACCCTAAAGAGGGTCTTTCGATCTGGTTTACTACCTTGCAGTGCTGGGTGAGCAGCTTCATGACGAGAAGGGCGCGGCACGGCACGAGCCGAAGACTCGGCGGGGGCCTTGCCTTTCTCGTCGGTGGACGCTTTGGAGCCATTGAGATCGACAGGAAGAAGAAGAGTCAGGAAAGCTCGGGAAGTTTTCTCTTTCGGAAGTTTGAAAGCAAGTAAAGAATGGAAGAGAGAGAACTGAGAACTATTTATAGTTTTCCAAAATAAAAAAACTCCTCAGATTGCGCCGAATAAACAGGGGCTAATTCCTCCAATTGCGCGGACAGGTCATCTTATGCGCAACTTGATTTTAAAATCAAAATTCAAAGTATTTCGAAGCTTTGACTATCTTCAAAATTCAAAAACTTTGAAGGGGGTCTTGTAGGTCCTAAAAATCAAGTTGCACCCATCAACAAAGTCATGAAAATCAAATTACACATCCTTCAAGTGAACTGCGCAGAAGACAGATTGTGCAACAATTTGATTGCGCAGGCTGAACTGCGCATTCATCCAAGTGCGCAAGCTGACGTGGCCTCGTCATCATTACCTGACAGAGAATCAGATCTTCTGACAGCTGACAGCACGGAGAACGAGGAAACTGTTCGTTTATCGTACAGCACAGCGCTCGAGGACAGCTGTACATGCAGCGCAATCTGCCAGACTCTCTGCTGTGCAGTCCTTCCCAGCGCGGTCCATCCCAGCGCAATCCGAAGCCAGCGCAATTCAGGTGGCACACTCCATCAATACAACTGACAAAGTACACGTACGTGGCCTTCATGCCATCAATGACTCATTACGTGGTAACCGTCTGTACATAATCATGCGTATTTCAATCAAATAATGCCATGTGTCCAATACAGTTGGCCCACGATCAAATAACTGCCAGTGCAGTCTGATGTCTGTGTTGGCCCATTGGTCATATGGTCAACCTGATTTTAATAATTGATCAAAACTCTGTCTGGATATACGAAGCTTGTTGGGACATCTCAGCTTCTTGGACATAAGCAAGATTGGATATTCACTCCGTTCAAGACTGAAGATCTGTTTGCCTACTTGAGTCTGTACTTCCTATGCAATGTAATTTTTCACTTTATTTGAGTCTAGGAATACGTTGTACACTGAGTCGTACTGGCAAATAGGCTATCCCCAAAATAGTTCAAAATGTTTTTAAAATGACCTATCAAAATGTTTATAAAAAGGTTTTCAAAAAGGTTTTCAAAAATCACCAAAATCTATTTTTAAAACCCTAACCTAACCCTGACAGAACTCGGCCAGAGTTCGGCCAGAGTTCGGCCAGAGTTCGGCCAGAGTTCGGTTGGTGGCCGTTTGATTTTTGAATTCTCTGGAACTTGGTCCTCCTGCAGTTGCGGATTTGACCGAGATTTGCTCATCGAGTTCTGTCCGAATTCTGTCCGAATTCTGACAGAGTTCTCCCTTTGGAATTTCTATAAATAGAGATGGATTTCGATCATTTCAATTCACTCATTCACTTTCAATCTTCTCTCTATCTAAAAAGCTTTCTGCCTTCCAAAGAGTTTTCTAGAGCTTTTATTTTCAGATCCCAAGCCAGTTACAATCCTCTAGTCGATTTTGCCAGTGCGGTACGGTCTAGAAGTTTCTGAGAGATTGTAATCATAAGGCTTGATTGAAGAATACCTCTTCACATTTGAAGTTGGACGAGTTCTTCGTATCAAAGCTCGCGTTGTAGAAGTTGCAAGGATTTCGTAAGAAAACTTACAGTTTTTCCTATAGTGGATTCAACTGGTAGCAAGAGTTCTACCAACTGGATTAGTCCTCAACAGAGGGATACCAGTATACATCGCTGTCTTTGCGTTTGCTTTCTGAACTCTGCCTTTACATTATTTCAACTGTGATTATATACTGTGATTGTGTTGCTAATATTTTTTAATTAGCATTATTCCGCTGCCAACTCTATTCACCCCCCCCCCTCTAGAGTATTACGCTTTACTATATCGTTCCTACAATTGGTATCAGAGCGGGTGTTACAGGTAAAGCGAGGTAACAGTGCTATTATTTATTCATTATTTATTAGATCACAGCACATCACATGGCTACTATGAAATTCACAAGTGAAGGTCAGGCCACAAACAGACCCCCTCTGTTTGATGGTACTAACTACACTTATTGGAAAACACGGATGAGTTTCTTCTTAAAATCTCTTGATTTTGACTTATGGGCTATTGTTCTTGATGGCTATCAGAAGCCACCTCGTATAAATGTAGAGGGAGTTTTGGTTGAAAAACCCTAAAGCAGTTATACAGAGGAAGAAAAGAAAAAGGCCAGTCTTGACGCACGTGCCATTAATGCTCTTTTTTGTGCCTTAGACAGAACAGAATTTAACAGGGTATCTACATGCACAACGGCAAATGGTGTGTGGAAGCTTCTCGAAGTTACACATGAAGGCACGACTCAAGTCAAGGAGTCAAAAGTCAGCCGACTTACTCAAGAGTACGAGGCGTTCAAAATGAAGCCAAATGAAACAGTCACACAAATGTTCGAGAGGTTCTTAGATATTGTAAACCCTTTGTCCTCCTTAGGCAAAGATTACAGTAACCACGAAAAGATTCGCAAACTCCTGCGAGCTCTCACCAAGAACTGGATTCCAAAGGCTACAGCTATCATTGAAGGAAACAACCTCACTACAATGTCACTTGAAGTACTCATGGGTAAACTACTCACTCATGAACTGGAGCTACAAGATTTTGAAGAGCCTGCTCCAAAGGAGAAGACTATCGCCCTCAAGGCTCAGCACAGAAAAGCTGCTGAAGATGACTCAGACAGCAGTGGATCTGACGCTGAAGATCAAGCTCTCCTAGCAAGGAAGTTCAAAAGATTCATGAGACATAAGAAGAGAGTCAAAGAGAACAACAGCAACAACTGGTATCAAGAAGATGCTGTCTGCTATGGCTGTAAGAAGAAGGGACATATGAAGAAGGACTGTCCCATCAACTCATCATCGAGCAAGAAGAACAACAGGTATGAAAAAGGCAACCTGAAAAGATCAACGTCTCGGAAATATGCCAACACCAGCATATGGCATGAGAGTGAAGCTAGCGACTCAGAAGATGAACATTCAGAGGATGCTGCAAACATCTGCTTCATGGCAATCGATCAGGTACCTACTGAACCTGTAGAAACATATGATGACTTCACCTTTGAGCAATTAGGAGATGCCTTCAGTGACCTGATGCTTGACTACAGAAAACTGCGTAGTAAATATCAGACCGCTAAGAAGGTACTCAAAGAGTACAAAGGAGATATAGGAAGACTTACCGACCTACTAGCTGAGGTTAGAGCTAATGTTAGTGAGTCTGGTGAGCTTTCCTCTATAAAGCTCTTATTACACGAGACTAAACAGTCATCCGAAGAAAAAGACAAGATTATAGACCAATTGAGAGAAGATCTTTCTAAAGAAAAGAAAAGTCTTCAATCTGCACAAATCAGAATGGAATCACTCACTTCTGATTATACTAAGTTATATGACACTTCTAAAAGGTTGGAAATTAGGTTAGGAAAACAACCTGAGCCTGCTGCTTCCTATCCTAACACGTGTCACTTACCGAGAATTCGAAACATTCCCAAGCCAAACACTGTCAGACCAAACCATATAAAACCTTTACCCCAAAAGGTTAAGCCCAAACATGATCATAGGTATGCATTCTTCTATACTAGAAAACCCAAACCTACCAACCATGCACACCACTCAGCTTTCAACACTCGACATGCACAATGTCATTATTGTGGCCTCATTGGTCATATATCATCTGCATGTAGAATGAGAAAGCTTGTAGATTTAAATGTTTATGCTTGGATACCTAAAGCTAACAATTCAGGACCCTACAAGAAAAGGGTACCAAAGGTTTCATCTGCAAACTATTTTGTAGGTGGAACACCCTTCACATGCTAGAAGCAAATGGATCCTCGACAGCGGTTGCTCACGGCATATGACCGGTGACGCTACCCTATTTGCAACACTGTCAAAGAAGAAGAAGGAAGGCTATGTCTCCTTCGGTAATAATTTGAAAGGGTATATTATTGGTATCGGTGATGTTGGTAAGTCTCCCTATCCCGTGATTAAAGATGTCTGTCTGGTTACCGAGTTGAAACATAATCTGCTCAGCATAAGTCATCTAGCTGATCATGGTTATGGTATCAACTTTGGCAAAGACAAATGTACTATAGTTGATAGCTCAACTGGTAGTACTATCTTTGAAGGAATCAGGGAAGACAATATATATGTTTTCTATCTGTTGGAAGAAGCTAACATTTCAGGTATATGCTTAATGGCCAAAAGTGATGAGAGTCATCTATGGCACATGAGACTCGATCATGCAAACATGGATACAATTTCAAGATTATCCACAAAGAAGATAGTACGCGATTTACCAGACATAACATTCAAGAAGGATTCGGTATGCAGCCAATGTGAAAAGAACAAGGCTACCAGATCCACATTCAAGTCTGTAAACGCAGTATGTACTACTAGACCTCTACAATTGCTACACATGGATTTATTCGGTCCTAGCAGAGTTGCTAGCCTCGGAGGTAAATTATATACATTTGTTATTGTAGATGATTTTTCTAGATACACGTGGGTATATTTCTTGACACTCAAGAATGACGCATTATCCGAATTTGTCGCCTTTTGCAAGAAAGTACAAAATGAAAAAGGTTACATGATCACTCGTATTAGAAGCGATCATGGAGGCGAATTCGAGAATGCTGATTTCGAGCAATTTTGTGACACACACGGTTTCATACATGAGTTCTCCTGCCCTAGAACTCCACAACAAAATGGAGTTGTGGAACGTAAGAACAGAACTCTAACCGAATGGCCAGAGTGATGTTAAATCAATTTAGCCTACCCAAATACTTCTGGGCTGAAGCTGTCAATACAGCTTGCTTTGTGCTCAATAGAGTTCTAATTCGACCCAAATCGAAGAAGACTCCATTTGAGTTATGGTTTGATAGAATTCCTTCAGTTTCATACTTTAAGATATTTGGCTGTAAGTGCTTTATTCTTAATACTAAAGACAACTTGGGAAAGTTTGACAAAAAGGCCGATGAAGGTATATTTCTAGGTTATGCGGCCAAGAGCAAAGGGTACAGAGTCTTCAACAAACGTACCATGATCATCGAAGAATCAATCAACGTCACTTTTGATGAAATGAACCAAATGACTCTCGATGACAGTGATGAAGATCTGCCTACATCAAGCTCAATATCAGCTGAACCTGAACCAAGCTCTGCACTAGCTGAACCCCCTAGAGGAGATCCAAGAATCAGCTACCTACAGAGTCTACCGAAAAGGTTAAAATTCACAGCTGATCATCCACAAGATTTGGTAATTGGTGACATTACCAAAGGAGTAAGTACTCGATCATCCAGTAGAGATATTGTTTCTAGTGTTGCATTTATTTCACAGCTAGAACCTAAATCTATTGATGAAGCACGTAGTGATAGTTTCTGGATAGATGCCATACAAGAGGAATTGAACCAATTCGAACGGAATCAAGTTTGGGAACTTGTTTCCAAGCCTATTGATCATCCGGTCATTGGCACCCGTTGGGTATTCCGAAACAAACTGAATGAGGATGGTTTAGTAACTCGTAACAAGGCTCGACTCGTAGCTCAAGGATACAATCAAGAAGAGGGTATCGACTACGATGAGACTTATGCCCCAGTTGCGAGATTAGAATCCATTCGAATGTTATGTGCATTTGCATGTTTTTATGATTTCAAACTTTTTCAAATGGATGTAAAAAGTGCTTTTCTAAATGGCTTTATAAAAGAAGAAGTTTTTGTAGCACAACCTCCGGGTTTCACGGATTTCAAAAATTCTGACCATGTTTTCAAGTTGAAGAAAGCCTTATATGGTTTGAAACAAGCCCCTCGTGCTTGGTATGACCGTCTAAGCTCTTTTCTACTTGACAACGGTTTTTCAAAAGGAAAGGTTGACACTACACTTTTTATTAAATCTTTTAATGGCAAGCTGCTTTTAATTCAAATCTATGTTGATGATATCATATTTGGATCCACTGATGAATTTCTTTGTCAAGAATTTTCTAAGTGTATGCAGAATGAGTTTGAGATGAGCATGATGGGAGAGCTGAAGTTCTTTCTCGGATTGCAAATCAAACAAACCGACAATGGGACGTTCATTAATCAAGCCAAGTACACAAAAGATTTGCTAAAGAAGTTCGATCTGGACAATGTCAAACCTATTGGCACTCCGATGGCAACTTCAACAAAGCTTGATTCTGACGAACAAGGCAAGCCAGTCGACACACGTAAGTATCGAGGTATGATTGGTAGTTTACTTTACTTAACTGCTAGTCGTCCAGATATAATGTTTAGTGTTTGCCTGTGTGCACGTTTTCAAGCTAACCCAAAGGAATTACATCTGACCGCAGTTAAACGTATCTTCCGATACCTTAAGGGCACTTCTTCTGTCGGCTTGTGGTATCCCAAAACTAAATCCTTTGACCTTATTGGTTATTCGGATGCAGATTTTGCTGGATGCAAGGTTGATAGAAAAAGTACTAGCGGTACATGTCATTTCTTAGGCAAGGCTCTAGTCTCTTGGTTTAGTAAAAAGCAAAATTATGTAGCCTTATCAACAACAGAGGCTGAGTATATCGCTGCAGGACGTTGTTGCGCTCAGATTTTGTGGATGAAACAAACCCTAGAAGACTTTGATTTATTTTTCACACATATTCCCATTTTCTGTGATAACACGAGCACCATTAATTTGACTAAGAATCCTGTATGTCATTTTCGTACTAAACATATCGAGATTAGACATCATTTTCTTAGAGATCATCATCAAAATGGAGATATAAACCTTGTGTACATAGATACTGAAAATCAATTAGCTGACATCTTCACTAAACCTCTAGCGGAAGATCGTTTCAATTATTTACGTCGAGAATTAGGAATTTTGGACGTCAATAATATTAATTGATTTTATTTTATGATTATATATCATTACGCAAAAACTGTGTTAGAGACAAGCTAATAAAGAGTCTGTCCGTCACCACAACTACGGTTGAAGCGAAGCGGTACTTAAGAGCTCCCCGGTGAACCTCCGCCAGCTGGGACAGTACTCCTACAGCTAATCTGAGACAGTCGCTGTGTAACGATATTTAATTCATAAAATATCATTAATTATGTTATTTGAAGGCTAAAATAACTAATCTTTGAATTAAATATTTGCAACGAGTCAATGAAAAAGAAGTAGCAAAAATCAACCTGAAAGAACCCTAGACGAATTCGGCCAGAGCTCTGACCGAATTCGGCCCGAGTTCGGTTGTAGGTATCTGTGTATATATCCAGAACCCGAGAGCTTCTTCTCTTTCATTGCTTCCAAACTAATTACAACAGCAGCAGCAGCCGAACCCGACCTCCAAACCCTAGTTCTTCACCAATCTATTGCTTCCAATCTACTTGGTGAAATTCTTCCAAAATTTGGAATCGTGCGGAGATCGTTCTTCTCTACAACATATCCAATTTTCGTGAGGTATAACTCCCTCTCTCTCCACCTTTCAAAATTAGTGCTTTTTATTTCAATGGCACCTAGATTTAATCCGTCTAAGAGGAAGAAGACCACTCCTAGTGAGGAAGGGTCCTCTTCGAATCCTCACACGGATTCTTTGTTTTCGCCGGTCCAAAAGAGCGACGGCGCTTTCGATGGGTTCTTCTTTCAAACCCTCGATCAAGCTTTATTATGGTACGGTGACTTTTCCACCCGATCCATATGTAGCGGCGCTCCGGTTAAATGGACGGTATTTCCTGATCATCGTCACTTATTTGAGGCATTAGGGTTACACTTACTTGTTAAACTGTGCTTCCCAATAGCTACTAATGCCATTAGATTGTTCTATTGCAATCTCGTAGTTAACACTTTTGACGTGAGCACACGTGTTGGAGGCATAGACATTGAGTTCAATGATGTCCTCCTAGCGAAGATTCTTGGTATTCCCAATGAAGGTGAACCGCTAGTTGATATCACGAAATTCGATTTCCCCGAAGGCACTACACTCACGAGTTTCAAAACGGAACTCTGTGCACCTGACAGAGTACGTTCTGGAAAGTTCAAGGCTAACAACCTGAACTTGTTTAACTATGAATTGCATCGCATCATCTACTCTACTCTTCTTCCAAAATCCACTTCCAAGGATGATATGACTTCGCTTGAGCTGTCCGCCATGTACCATATTCTTAAGAGAATTCTTTTTTCCACCCCTAAGACAATTATTCAGATGATGGGACGTTGTCGTGCTAGAGATCGAAATCTCTCTTACGCGATGATTCTCCCTCGTATCTTTCAGCGATTCGAGATCGATCTATCGACTTGTACTCAGGACTCTGAGCCCAAGTTACTCCAGCTTTCTCGTCGCAGCCGGACTGCTTCAGCTCCACCTCCTGCTCCTCCTACTGCACCATCTTCACCACATCAGCTGTATGCCATGACTTTTGAGGGCATACATCAGCATATTTCAGCTTTGCACGTCTCGATGACGGACATGGCTCGCGAGCGAGAGTTCCGCGATGTCATCCATTACCAGGTGATGGCAAACTCCTTGGCCGATCTGCGTTTTGCCCAGACTGGTCACTCTGCTGCTTCCATCCCTCGTGATCCAGCTTTTTCGGGTTACCGCTGTGAGGATGAGGCTGTTCATGCCTACTTCCAGCCAGGTAATGCCTATGACTGGTATCGTGCACCTCGAGATTACATTGGTGAGTTCTATGCTGGCGCCCCTACTCATCCTACTGGCGCTGGTACTTCTGGTGCTGGTACTTTCGGTCATGCTGGCCACGCTGCTGATGATATTGATGAGGATAGTGATGATGAGATCTGATTTGATTATTAGTGATATTCTATTGTATACTTGGAAATGCTCCGACATTCCAAGTTTTTATCATTTACTTTTTATCAGTACTTTGTAGTTTGCTATCAGTACTTTTTATCTTCATGGACATGTTTTTGATGTTTCATTTATGACATCTCAGTTTATTTCAGCATTTTGTTTCAGCACTATTTCTTTATACTGCTTCTCCATTTTAAACTGCCTGTGAAATAGCATGCCTGAGATTTTTTTTATATATTTTTGAAGCAATACATGCCTGTGATAATAATTTATAGAAACATTACATGCCTGTGATGTATTTCTTTTATTTATTTTCTCGCTATTTGTTACTTATGTATTGATTGCGGGGGAGTCTTCTGTATTTAATGCGGGGGAGCCTTCTCTTGTGCAATTATTTTGCTAAGTGACAAAGGGGGAGAAAATTAAAAATGATCTAACATTTTTTTTGAGTTAAATACAGGTTATGAACAATTTCTACTTTTTGATATTTTTGAACAAGCTTGAACTAGCTTAATGTTATATCATTCATAGTTTGTCAATTATCAAAATGGGGAAGATTGTTGGCCCATTGGTCATATGGTCAACCTGATTTTAATAATTGATCAAAACTCTGTCTGGATATACGAAGCTTGTTGGGACATCTCAGCTTCTTGGACATAAGCAAGATTGGATATTCACTCCGTTCAAGACTGAAGATCTGTTTGCCTACTTGAGTCTGTACTTCCTATGCAATGTAATTTTTTACTTTATTTGAGTCTAGGAATACGTTGTACACCGAGTCGTACTGGCAAATAGGCTATCCCCAAAATAGTTCAAAATGTTTTTAAAATGACCTATCAAAATGTTTACAAAAAGGTTTTCAAAAAGGTTTTCAAAAATCACCAAAATCTATTTTTAAAACCCTAACCTAACCCTGACAGAACTCGGCCAGAGTTCGGCCAGAGTTCGGCCAGAGTTCGGTTGGTGGCCGTTTGATTTTTGAATTCTCTGGAACTTGGTCCTCCTGCAGTTGCGGATTTGACCGAGATTTTCTCATCGAGTTCTGTCCGAATTCTGCCCGAATTCTGACAGAGTTCTCCCTTTGGAATTCCTATAAATAGAGATGGATTTTGATCATTTCAATTCACTCATTCACTTTCAATCTTCTCTCTATCTAAAAAGCTTTCTGCCTTCCAAAGAGTTTTCTAGAGCTTTCATTTTCAGATCCTAAGCCAGTTACAATCCTCTAGTCGATTTGCCAATGCGGTACGGTCTAAAAGTTTCTGAGAGATTGTAATCAGAAGGCTTGATTGAAGAATACCTCTTCACATTTGAAGTTGGACGAGTTCTTCGTATCAAAGCTCGCGTTGTAGAAGTTGCAAGGACTTCGTAAGAAAACTTGCGGTTTTTTCTATAGTGGATTCAACTGGTAGCAAGAGTTCTACCGACTGGATTAGTCCTCAACAGAGGGATACCAGTATACATCGCTGTCTTTGCGTTTGCTTTCTGAACTCTGCCTTTACATTATTTCAACTGTGATTATATACTGTGATTGTGTTGCTAACATTTTTTAATTAGCATTATTCCGCTGCCAACTCTATTCACCCTCCCTCTAGAGTATTACGCTTTACTATATCGTTCCTACAGTCTGCGCGGTCCAATGCAGCGCAATCCATCTTGCGCAGTCCAGAATAACTAAAAAGTAGTTATTTCCAGAACTCTATAAATAGAGTTTCAAGTCCTTCCTAGGGGGATCACACACATATCAAAAATTATCACCAGAGATCAGGAGTTCTTGCCAAAGTGCTGCTGCAATCTTCAGAGGCTACCGTCTTCAAAGTTCACATCGTCCAAGGGATAAAGCGATCGTCAATCAGATCGGATTCCTATAGTTGTACTTTTCTAGAATTCTTGTAATCTTCTTACAAAGTTTTTTGAAATAAAGATCAACTTTTGTTTTTGCAAACAACCCCCAGGCGTAACCTTGGCAACGAGTGGGTTTCTTTTTTTTGTCCTCCCACTCTATTATAAAAATTATTCTTTTGATGCGTTTAGCCGGCGAGTACGTGTTAGCTCGTATTGCACCTTTATTTACTGTCTGCCTACGGGCTGTAACATGATTGACAGATCCTAGGGTTGATCATGTATGACTAAACTCTTGCTAGTCCTCACATTTTGTAACGACTAGCTTCATGATCAGCTGGATATGTAATATTTGGGATGCCTTACTATTGTATATTTGGTGATCTTACATCTTGTAAATTTACTTGCTTGCTTGAGATTGAGACATTTAGGCTTGTTATTGACCATAAGAGACATTTGGCTTGTAGTTAAACCATCATGTATCTAGACAGTCATGACCGTATAGTGGGGTGGATTCTATTTCATTATGCGTAGCTGGCTATGTATGCCCCTGCTCTCCAGTATTCTGGTTCTGGGGCGTTACAGAGGTTCCAGCTTCTTTGGCTTCGGTGATCCTGGCATGCAAAGAGAGTTATTCCGAGGTTTGGTATAGTAGACTGGGGCATCATTCAGATAAAGTAATGCAGACTTTACCTTTTCTCTCTGGTAGTAGTGTGTTTTCTCATAAGGCTTGTGATATTTGTCATCAAGCTAAACAGACTCGTGATGTTTTTCCTGATAGTAGTAGTCGTGCTTTGAGATGCTTTGAACTTATACACTGTGATCTGTGGGGACCATATCGTGTTCCGTCATCTAATGGGGCACGATATTTTTTGACTTTGGTGGATGATTTTTCTAGAGCTGTTTAGGTTATTTTATTGAAGGATAAGTGTGCTGTTTATTCTATGTTTCTTAAATTTCTTGCTATGGTGAAGCGTCAGTTTGGAGCTGATATACGTCGTATGCGGAGTGACAATGGCACTAAATTTAATTGTTTACGAGATTATTTTTTATCTCAAGGTATATTGTTCCAAACATCCTGTGTTGGGACACCTCAACAGAATGGAAGGGTGGAAAGAAAACATCGACATATTTTAAATGTAGCCCGGGCATTGAGATTTCAGGGTTCTCTTTCTGTGGATTTTTGGGGGGAATGTGTTCTGGGTGCGTGTTATTTGATAAATAGAACACCTTCTAGTATCTTGCAGTTTAAGTCTCCTTATGAAGTTTTATATGGTTCGGCTCCTTCGTATGATCATCTACGTATTTTTGGTTGTCTGTGCTATGCGTATGATTTGAAATCCCGAAATGATAAATTTGTTAGCAGAAGTAGGAAATGTATCTTTGTTGGGTATCCCCTTGATAAAAAGGGATGGAAACTGTATGATGGAGACTAGTGACTTTTTTGTGTCCCGTGATGTTATTTTTATGAAAAAAAATTTCCTGGGTGTGCTCTGCTAGCGAGATGTCTTCTGCGACACGTCATACATCTGTTGGGGTGTCGGGAGACGATATCGAGGTTTTTGGGATGGTGCCGGCTGCGGTTGCTGAGGCCGAAGTGGTTATTGGCGGCTCGGCACCGAGTGGCGAGGATGCACAGGTAGCTATAGAAGTATTGACAGAAGAGTCTGCTGGGGGTGATGATGATACAGGGGATACAGTGTTGCCAGAGGTGCCCGAGGAGGTAGTATTGGGAAGAGGAATGAGAAAGAAATCACAGCCAGTGCGATTACAGAATTTTGTGACGAATGCTGTTCGAAGTACAAGTCTCCCCTTCACCACAGTTCATCTGTTCCCGTCACTTCCTCAGGTACTTCGTATCCTCTAACACAATTTCTAAGTTATGACATATTTACTGCTGGACACAGAGATTTTCTTGCAGCTATCACTGCAGGTGTTGAGCCTACTTCATATCGCCAGGCCTCACGAGATTCAGGCTGGCGCACGGCTATGCAAACTAAAATACAGGCTCTGGAAGATAATGGGACATAGAGTCTTGTCGATTTGCCTCCTGGGAAAAAAGCTTTGGGAAGTAGATGGGTGTACAAAATTAAGTACAACTCCGACGGCAGTGTTGAGCGCTTAAAGGCACGGCTGGTTGTGTTCGATAATCATCAGGTTGAGAATATCGATTATTCAGAAACATTTGCCCCGGTAGCTAAGATGCCTACAGTTAGGACATTCTTGGCTGTTGCAGCTGTGAGAGGATGGACTTTGCACCAGATGGATGTGCACAATGCTTTTCTTCATGGAGATCTGACAGAAGAAGTGTATATGAATTTGTCGCCAGGTTTTTCGCATAGTGAACCCAACAAAGTGTGTCGCCTGCGTAAGTCTCTATATGGATTGAAACAGGCACCACGTTGTTGGTTTGCTAAGCTTACTGCTTCCCTGATATCCTATGGATTTATTCAATCTCATTCCGATTATTCCCTTTTCTCTCTTTTTAAAGGGAAGGTAGAGTTGCATGTTTTGATCTATGTGGATGATATGATTGTGTCTGGTAATGACTCAGGTGCTTTAGATGCTTTCAAAAAGTACCTTAGTTATTGCTTTCACATGAAGGACCTTGGTGTGTTGAAGTACTTTCTTGGCATAGAGGTGGCTCGGAGTGCAGAAGGAATTTCTTTGGGTCAAAGGAAGTATGCTTTGGACATCATTTCAGAATGCAACTTGATGGGGTCTCGACTTGCTGGCTTTCCCATGGAGCCCAATCACAAGCTGGCAGAATCGACTAGTCCAAAGATGGCGGATGCAGAGACTTATCGGAGGCTGATTGGGAGGTTGATTTATCTATCATTTACTCGCCCTGACTTAGCCTATGCTGTGCATATCTTGTCTCAATTCTTACAGGAGCCTCGACAAGATCATTGGCATGCTGCTTTGAGAGTTGTCAGATATCTCAAACATGCACCGGAACATGATATTCTTTTGAAAGCTGATTGTGATCTCCGTCTTTCTGGTTGGTGTGATTCCGACTGGGCCAGTTGTCCCTTGACTCGTCGCTCTGTTACAGGCTGGTTTGTGTTTCTGGGGGGGTCTCATATTTCTTGGAAGACCAAGAAGCAACCAACTGTTTCCCGATCTTCCGCTGAAGCTGAATACCGATCTCTCGCTGCGCTTGTTTGTGAGTTGAAATGGTTGAAGGAGTTATTGGTGTGTTTGGACGTTCGCCAGGAATCAGCTATGTCGGTGTATTGTGACAGTCAGTCAGCCCTGCACCTGGCTCAGAACCCGTATTTCATGAGCGCAGTAAGCATATTGAGGTGGATTTGCATTTTGTTCGCGATGCTATTAGAGATGACACCATAATAGCCTCGCATGTTCCTACTTCTACTCAACTAGCTGACATCTTCACCAAGCCCCTTGGAAAGCATGTGTTTGATTCTTTCCTTTCCAATTTGGACATTTGTGACTTGCATGCTCCAACTTGAGGGGGGGTGTTAGATTAACCCATAAGTCCAATCATGTAGACACTATATATATTGTAATCAACCCCCATCAATAAACAAGGCATTATTATTTCCTACAGACATTAATTTTTTTTAAAAAAATTTCTGATAAATTCCTGTTTTGTGAATATATAAATATTTCCTAGAAAAAAAAAGTAAAAGATAAAAAAATTGGGGAAACAAAATTTAAAAAAAATTTTAAAAAAGGGGATGAAAAAAATTGAAAAAAATTCCTTAAAGATGATAAAAGAAAGACTAAAAAACAGAAAAAAAAAACTTTCTAAAAATAATAAAAAAGTAAAAAAACTGAAACAAAAAATTCTTAAAATAAAAAGACAAAAAAATATTAAAAACAAAAGAACAGAAAAGAAAAATGCAAAAAAAAGCCTTTAAGAAATGAAAAACGATAAAAAAAAAAAAAAGGAAAAGAAAAAAGAAATGTGAGAGCATAGAAAAGAAAACAACAACAAATATTTTACCCGGACAAAAAATACCTACATATTCTTAGTGGATGTGATTTTCATTTTATGAACAATTGTTTATCCTGATATTCTCAAATTTTAGTTTCCGATACTAACTTTTTTACAATCTCAACCAAATATGGAATAGCTTTCTCATCCTATATTTGTCAAAAAATAAATAAAAAAGAAAAAAAAAACACAGATAATAATTTCCGACAATAATTTCAGATAATATTTTTTGATAAAAATAATAAATATATAAAAGACAGAAAACCAGAAATATGGAATAGCCCCCTCATCATAAATTTTCGATAATAATTTTTTATAACCTAAACCAAAGATCATGTAGCAACGCACCTCGGAAAATAAATAAAAAACTCCGGAATCTCAGTTCTGTTAATTGGAGTATTCGGTGGATATTTGAAAACCTTCCTATAAGATTCAAAAATCATTTGTGCATCCAAATATCACACATTTGCACTTGCAATTACATGATTCTAAGCCCCTTTGCCATCATCATCATATAACCTATGAAACTTGTTTCTGCTAGAAGCCACTATAAACTCATTGAAAGTAAATTGAAACCAATTTAATTTTTTTGCAGAATAAAACTTTTCCAGTATTTTTTTTAGAAACATAGTTGAAGCAGAGAGTATTGGCACTGAAACCAAGAATCACAGCTATAACAAAGAGAGAGAAAACCACAGGAACAATTCAAATATTTGGAAGAAAAAAACATATCAGGGCCAGGTTTCGATCCTGGGACCTGTGGGTTATGGGCCCACCACGCTTCCGCTGCGCCACTCTGATTTTTGTTATCGATTTAGATATTGTCTATTTATCTTTAACAGATTATCCAATTGGGATATCTTCCAATACATGTATTTATTAGACAAAATTGTTTTATAGACTCAATTAGATTACACTGAATAGTCCGTATGATTAGATTGGATATAACTTAAATTTTGGATTTATATTATATTATGTTTATATTGTTGTATATTAAATTCTAGTGATACATTGTCAGACCAATGGTACACTTCCGCAGTCAACCTTCATCTTGACCTCCTCTTATGATAGGCACACCGACCTTGTGAATATTGATTTTTTTTCTTCTTCGGAAATGTTCAACGTAATGCACGGAATATTATGCACGTTACATTATATGTCAGTTGTGCCGACTGTCCACGCCTTCCATACAGTTCGATTTCGATACCGTCCGTCTAGATAAGAAAATTTTACCTCTCCTCACTGACCATAATAGCCATATAAGTTCGATGTGAATACTGTACTGGAGTCATGTTTCATCCATGTCTCCTCTTGTCGGACTAGTATTTCAAAATATATATATTTGAACCCTCTAAATAAATGACATGTTCCACGAAAAATTCAACCAAAAACATATGCCATAAGTTGTATGCGAACAACTACAATCCAAACTAGCACAAGTGTGGGTACGTCCCATCTAAGATATACTGTAAATATCCTAATGGAATTTTTTTTTATGCTATACAAAGATCCTTGCAATTTAGTTTGCATTTGTATAATATTACACCATATATAACCTATATTTACATCACTATTAATAGCTACACATGTTCACGCACGAAAAAAAAAAGGTTTTTATTTTTGATATTATTGAATAATTAGATAAAAATTTAAATTATGTTAGAATTATTTGAATATAATTTAATTAAGAATTGTTAAAGATATGTTTTTACAATTTTGGAATATATTTAGATAATATTATTAAATAGTTTAAATATATTAAAATAGTTTAAATTATATATGAATTTAAATTATATAGGATTAGAATTTTTTTAGGTGAGGGTGAGGGATATACACACAGTGGTGATAGTTACAAGAATTTTAAAAATAATAATTATTATGTTGAGAATAAACATACGACTTGAACGGCTCATTTTTTAACCGTTTTCAAGCCGCATTATAATAGTAGCATTTCCAAGCAGCATAATAATAGTAAACATGTAAAGGTGACAAAACTGCAAAAAATATATATATATATTTTTTTACAAAAAATCATGAGAAGTTGCATTTGCAATATCTTCTGAAAGCAGCACCCTCTCCGTCAAGGAAAAAAAAAATAGATGTAGGAACTAATCCAAAATTTTGACTAGCCCAATGCAAAATTCAGAACAACTTTTTACAAAGACATGATCGAAATTACAAAAAATAATATAACTGAAATTTGGAATCATGATTATTCAAGGTTTATATAAATTGTGAACTTCTAGATTAGTAATTGATCAAGGTATTTAGTGGGTCCGGCAGCCTGAAGTCCGTCCTCAGCCTGCTCGATCAAATTCGGACTGGATTAGCCAGTGTCTGGTTAACGGAATAGCCCAGTCTGGCCCAAACCTAACTGCAGGGTTGGGCTGGGTTTACCTCTCTCCTTGATTTGTGGGATATTTTACCACTTATCCTGCCTCTATTATATGTTACTAGTAGATACACGTACTTTGCACGTATAATAATGTATAATAAAAATATTATTCAATTATAGTCAAAAAAAATTATAACTCTTGTGGTTAAACATATATAACAAATTTAAATTTTTTTAAGCATTTTTTACATAATTTTAATTTTTTGAAAATTAAATAGTTGATGGTATACACACGGCTTAGATGGCTCAATCTTGAGCCGTTTTGAAGCCCCCGTTATAATAGTAGAGATTAAGACTTTAGAGGGTTATTTGGTAAAAAATTAAATCCAACCACCATATTGATGGGCAATTTACTTTTACCAAAATACTTTTATTTTTTATCGTTTTTGAACCTTAATAAGGGATAATTTTACCATTTACATAAAATTACCAAGATACCCTTATAACAACTATATTATAAGAATATAATTTGTTGTCATTTAGCAACCAAAATTTTTTTATTTATAAATAGGACTTAGTTCATTCAAATTTATCACAACATTTTTTTTTTCACTTCTAATGCCTACAATCAATTTTGTCTTTTATTTGGTGAAGTAAATATTTTCTAGAGACTGAAGTGCAAAAAATTTGCGAAGTTTTTAGGTTTCAACATGATCGACCACAACCAAGATACAATAATTCTACATCCAGTTTTAGAGGAAAAAAACAAGTTGAAATATAAGTATTTCTTTATATTATATTATATAAGTAGTTAATTTTGATATTTTAAATTGGATATTTTTTTTTAGTTACAGTTAAAAGAAACAAATATGGATCCTATCGATGATAATGGTTTAACCAACAATTTGGTAGTCTTTCATAACATTTTTACAATGTTTATAATATTTTATTATGATAATTATTATGCTAATTATGTAGAAAAAAAACAACAATATTTATTAAAAATGATGGGAAATGGAGTATTAATAGTTGTTAGGGTAAGAATACAATTGATGTCAGACAAACACAGTTACGCATCAGTATCAAAGCCCTTCATTAAGATCATTTACTTATTCGGTTATTCGTAATAAAACTAACTGAACAAAATAATTTTTTTTGTGATGAACAAGCTTTCATATCTGGTGAGAGTGAGATTTCAAAAAAAAAAAAAAAACACTATATTTTGACTATGCAATTAGAATAAAATTAATTTTTTTTGTGATGAACAAGCTTTCACCAACCCGAATTCGGCCCACATCCTATCCGGACCAGCCGGTCAAGTCCGACTAAGTTTATAACGGGTTGTGGGCCGGACCATGTTTTGGGTTTCACTACGGAGTCTGGCACGGTAATCGGATTGAACCTTCCGGTCCGAATTGGCCCGACCGGCCGACATGGCACCTAAAGTAATTGTCAGTTTGTTCCACCATCACCCCCACCACAATCAAATAAAAATAGACAAAATTGAACTAACTTATGACTCTTTTATACACTCCGATAAATCCGGACAATGCTCATTGGTGATTGGTTGGTTGTAAAAAAATTGGATATTAAGAAATGTAACTTACGTATCAATTGGCCTGCTGAAATTTACAAGCCTTTTTTATGCTCATAGCTGTGGAAGTGTGCCACCAACATTGATCCACAACATCTTTGTTAAATCTTGAATGGAATTTGTAAAAAAAAAAATGGTCTTTGAAAAGACCTGATAAATTGAAAGACAGAAAAAAAAAAAATTGAAAATGAAAAAAGTGAATGCATTGGATGAAAAAATAAACAATTAATTTTTTTTTTTTGGGGTTCGGCAAAAATATGTGGAAAATAAATTAATTTTACGAAATTTTCGTATTAGGAAAAAAATTCAATGAAAAGTTTTACGAAATTAATTTTGGTGTTAGATTAACTTTTTTCACAGAAATTTATATTTTCCTGTGTGCTGAAACAAGTTTTATTTTCCACCATTTAAGAAAAATATATAAAAAATAATAGTTTTTAAAAAATAATTATATAAAAAAATATGCTACTAAACACTATAGTTGGTGAAAATTTTGTAAATATTTTTCGTAGAAAAAAAAAAAAAACTCCATCAAACACAACCAATTATATGAAAATTATAATTTTCCAAAGAAAAGAAAAAAACATAAAAAGAATTGATTTCTTTTCCTTAACGAAACAAAGAGACGATGCAGTAGACGAAACCGTGTCCGGGTGGATACAATATGAAGACGCGGAAATAACGCATCTAATTATGGCCTGGTTTTCTTTTCCATAATCCACCGTTTGGTTGATGACAACAGCTCGAGGAGATCTCGAACCTTAACATATTTCTTTACACTTTGCTTGCCCGTTGTTCTCGGCCGACACCTCTGGAAATCCTCGTCTCTCCTACCGCTCCGCGCGTGCCGACCGAAATTGCAGGACCAAGATCAAAATTCTGCACTGCAAGTTTTAGAAAATTAGCATATTTTCAGTTGTTATTTTGTTTTGTTCTGTGTTAGTTGCTGCTTAACTCAGGGTCTGCTTGGTAACGGTGTTTTCACCGGCTTTGAGGTATTTTTGAGCCGATCGTTTATGAAAATTTCTACTTGTTAATTTTTTGAGGCATCGATTTTTGTCGGCTTAAAAATCCTCCAAAACCGGTATAATATATTTTTGGGTGGCTTTATAAAGACTTTTTCTATGGGCACCACAACAATTACTGGGGACGTCATTTTACTAGTGGACAGTCCAGGTTTGAGGAACTTTTACTGGGGACGTCCTGAAAATTACTTGGGGGCAGCCCAATAATAGGTTTTTTTTCTCTCTCCTCTCTCCTCCTCCTTGCTCCTCCTCCTCCTCCTCCTCCTCCTCCTCCTTGCTTCTCCTCCTCCTCCTTGCTCCAGCGGAGGGGTAGCGGGAGTGGATGACGTGCATGAAGTCGAGTTCGACGGCAGTGGAGGAGCGGAGGGACGGAGGACGGGGCCGGAGGAGCAAGGAGGAGGCGACGGCGGTGGAGAAGCGGAGGGGACGGAGGACGGGGTCGGAGGAGGAGGAGGAGCAAGGAGGAGGAGAGAGGAGACATGGATGGATGGATGGATGGATGGATGGATGTAGATGTTGCTGCTGCTGCTGCTGCTGCTTCTTCTTCGGGGCCGGAGGAGGAGGAGGCGACGGCGGTGGAGAAGCGGAGGAGGCGGAGGACGGGGCCGGAGGAGGAGGAGGAGCAAGGAGGAGGAGGAGGAGGAGGAGGAGACATGGATGGATGGATGTAGGTGCTGTTGCTGCTTCTTCTCCTCCGAGGACAGTCCTAACATTATGTTAGGACTGCCAACATGCTGGCAGTCCTAGGACTGCCAGCAAGTTGGCAGTCCTAACATTATGCCAGGACTGCCAGCATGTTGGCAGTCCTACTAACTGGAAAAAATTGGGCTAGTCCCAAGTAAAAAAAAAAATGATGGCAAACTTGTAATATTTTTGAACATTTTTTGAATAGCTCCTAGTAATTTGTGTGGTGCCCATAGAAAAAGTCTTTATAAACACCCCAAATTGGTGGATTTTGAGCGGCTCTATTTTTTTATTCCATTTATAACCTCACAAAAATATATATAATTATAACTACTGATACCCTTCCCTATTTAATTTATTCGTGTAAAAAAATATCAGAACCGCTCGTTAGTGAATTACCAAGCCTGGATTGGACTGGTTTAAAAATCGCTACTTAAAAATCATCCAAAACCGGATCCCTCATAACCGCTCATAACCGGTACTTTAAAAACACCTCATAACCGCTACCTCTACAATTGTCAGCTACCCCTACAATTGCCAAGCAGACCCTTAGGGACTGCTTGAATTGAGTGTTAGGAGAGTTAAGCGAGAAAAAGTTAAGTGAGTGAGAAATAAAACGAAGTTTAGTTTGAGGGTAGGGGTTTAGGAGGGAGGGTTACGGAGGGTTAAGTGAGAGTTTATTTTACCATCTTCTTTTTTTTATTTTTTAAACTCCCAGATCAGAAGGTTAACGAGGGGATTGAAGGATTTTGTTTAAAAAATCCTAAATATCCTTGATCTGTTCTATAAAATATTATAATTGTTTTCTCCATTTTTTCTTGTTTCGACATGTTGCTCCGTAGCTTCCTAATTTGTGAAGATACCTGTGATACGTTTTAATTAAAATTTCAATCAAATTTAATTTTATGACATGTAATAAGGTTATTTTGGTAACCATCATTTTTTTATTAATCATTCTCTCACTCAAAACCTTCCATCCAAGCAAGAGTTTTTAAACACTCCCTACTTAACTCTCCCTCTAATCCAAACAATGTTCTATGTATTGACTCTACTCCCCCTTATTTAACCCCACTTAACTCTGCTCATTTTCCCCTCTCAATCTCTGCTTGACAATTGTCGGAGTAACGGTTATGAGATATTTTTAAACAATTATGAAGGATTCAATTTTGGTCGGTTTTAAGTAGTAGTTTTTAAACTAATCTAACCCAAACTTGATAATTTGCTAACAAGTAAATCTGAAAATATTTTTTTCTTAATAATAAAATTATTTATATATCCATATATAATTACAAAAGCTCTCCTAAAGAAAGAGTATATCATTGTCATCCCAAACAATAACTTATACATTCATATAACTTACAAGTATAAAATGCTCTGACAAGTAGTCGAGAAAAACATTCACTACCATGCAAAATAGACCACAAAATTTTATGGCAATAATTCACTATCACATCAAATGGACCCCATTTTTTTTTTAAAAAAAAACATACATTTTAGATGAAGTAGCCGTCAAATAGAACACAAGTGAAACACAGATGAAGAAATACGACAGGAAATTTGTAGTTGTATTTTTTGACATTGATATAAATGGAATAAAACAAATAAAAATTCTCAAAATACCTCTATTTGAGGTGTTTATAAAAACATCCAAAATTATATTTTACTGGTTTAAAAAAAAAAAAAAAAAAAAAAAGAGAATCCACCAAAATCTGTGACTCAAAAAAATTAACCACCAAATTATTTTAAACATTTCATAAACAATCCACTCAAAAACTTTTCAAAATCCAAGCGTACACTGCTGTACGCATTTTCAAACTTTTAAAGTCTTTACTGTCGCACTAATTAATTTTTTTCATCACACTTGAATTGGGACACTCTTAAAGCATCACAGAGTGATGCGAGTTGGCATAATTTCTTGCGGCTCCAGCCACGGGCTCGCAGCACGCACGCAACGCAACTTCCCCTTTCCCGGCATTTTTTAAAAAAAATTCCATCCCTGACTTCTTGTTCTTCTCACTGACTTGCTCAACTTCTATATGTATCCCCAGCTCCACTTAGCTCCACCGTCACCAGCCAATGGCTTGCTGTACTGTTCTCTCCCCCTCGGTCCTCCTCTTCTGCCTCCTCGCCCTCGCATCGGCATCCGCACGCCCCGTCTCGCTCGATCGCGGTGCGGCGGCGGCGTTGCAGGAGCTCGACCGCGTCGTAGCGCTCCCCGGCCAGCCGCCGGTCGAGTTCCGACACTATGCCGGGTACGTCACTGTCGACGTGAGCCTCGGCAAAGCCCTCTTCTACTGGTTCATCGAGGCTGCCGACGACCCGGCAGGGAAGCCGCTCCTTCTTTGGCTAAACGGAGGTATCAAAACACCGTTGCATTATTATTTTTTGAGATGTCCGACGATACGTACTTGACTTTCTGCATGCTGTATTTTATGTCTTTTGAGTCCACTGTTTGCAACTCACTATTTTTATAACAATTATGCTATTTGGCTCCCAAATTTTTTGGGTGATATCATCTCCCATTATGTGGTATCTGACATGGCAACTGACATGACAGCTGACATGTCATGTTTAAATCCATAAATTAATTACCCAATTTTTTTATTGTTAATGTTAATGCTAATTTTAATTTAATGTTAATATTAATTTTAATGTTAATGTTAAAATTAATGTTAATGTTAATATTAATAGTCATGTTAATTTGATATTAATTTTACTTCTAATATTAATTTTAATGTTAATGCTAATGCTAGTTTTAATTTAATGTTAATATTAATTTTTAATGTTAATGTTAAAGTTAATATTAATGTTCATGTTAACTTTCATATTCATGTTAATATTAATATTAAATTTTAATGTTTAATTTTGCTATGTCAACTATCATGTCATCAGCCATGTCATATGCCACATAATGGAAGTTAGTATCACCCAAATTTTTTGGAAGCCAAATAGTATTTTTGTTTTTATAAATAGAAAGAATAATACGTTCCCGTGGTTCGATTAGCTGATATTTTGCCACCCAATCAGAATTTTTCTATGTACGTAGGTCAATTTTCTCAGGTCTAGTTTTGATCATACAGGACCAGGTTGTTCTTCTGTCGGGTTCGGAGAAGCACAAGAGCTTGGACCGTTCCTTGTGGAGAAAGACGTAGCTGAGCTGAAGCTCAATAAGTACTCGTGGAACAAAGGCAAGACGCTGATATAGCTAGCAGCACAGGATGTCAATATAATCATTGTAAAATTTGATTTTGGGACGTTCATTGTTTCTAGTTGTTATGCAGAGGCAAACCTGTTGTTCCTGGATGCTCCTTCTGGTGTCGGTTTCTCGTACTCGAATGCGACACGGGATGATGATGTATATGGCGACGCCGACACTGGTATGTTTTGGTTTGACGACGACACCGGATAATATTGAGGAATTTTGATAATTGATATCAGAGACAAATCAAAAGTCTTAAGCAATGTTGCTTAGTCTTGAATCTTACGCGGATTGAAAAAGAACACCATATTAGCGATCTCATATTAACAAGCACTTGATCATTCATAATATATATATACGGAAGTATGAAGGAAAATATAATTTGAGGGCACTAACCCTTATGTTTCATGAGTGTTACAGTACTATCCCTATTTCGAAAATAATTACACTAACCACCTCTCTACTTTATAATTAATGAAACATAGGGTGCTTAGTGTTATAAGTTATCTATACAAAATATAAACAATAGGCGGTCTGTGTAATTAGTTTCAAAGTAGGGACAGTTTCCATAATAAGTGTAAAACATAGGAATAGTTAACGTAAATTCTCCTTATTTTATTCCAATAGATTGAATGGGGGTAGATATTTGGATTCACGCAGCGATATAAGTTTTAAATTCTAACAAGTACTATTTCTTTTTCAATCATTTTTAGCTTCCGATTCCTACACGTTTCTGATCAACTGGTTTCGAAGGTTCCCACAGTACAAATCTCATGAATTTTATATTGCCGGAGAGAGTTATGCAGGTAAAGATCGACATATATATATATATATATATGCTTTTATATATATCTCCATAGTCGTATGATTTGAGTTTTTTGTTTTTTGTTTTTTGTTTATGTACTTTGTTCTCGTATAGGACACTACGTTCCTCAACTCTCAAATGTGATCTTGGAAGAAAACCGAAAATCTTTGAAGGAAAATTACATAAACCTCAAGGGCTTGATGGTATGATCCTTTCGACTAACTTAATTATGATGTTTAATACAATATCATGCTTAGTCAATGTCATGGTTTGTATCATTATTGATCAGGTTGGGAATGCTCTACTCGATAAGGAGACCAATATCAAGGGAATGGTGGACTATGCGTGGGATCATGCTGTGATCTCCGACAGGGTTTATCAGAACATCTTGATCAGTTGCAATTTCAGCTCGGCCAGTCCATCTCAAGCATGTAGCAGTGCCTTGCAGCAATACTTTGATCTCTACGACCTCATAGACATGTATAGCTTATATACCCCACGCTGCGAGAGCGGGTATCCGAACTACACATCTTCACTGGCCGTTCAAGGCCAGACAAGTACCCGAGAGTCTATCACGAGATTTGTAAGCATCCTAATTTTTCGGTATAGTGAGAGGCTAGTAACTTACTCTTAGGTAATAATATCCTTGTTTTTTTTTTCCCTACTGTTCTTTCAAATCTTTGCAAATTGTAGGAGGATTTCTTGATCAAGATACCAGCAGGTTACGATCCTTGCTTGGAAACTTATGCCACACAATATTTTAATCGACCAGATGTACAAGAATCCTTGCATGCCAACATCACAAAATTAGCCCATCCATGGTCCTTGTGCAGGTACCTTGAAAAAAAAAAAACTTAATATTTTTGGCAAAAATCATTATAAACAGTGAACTTTTCACGACTGATAATATATTCCATTGCAGTCCCTTTGTCAATAAAAGATGGAACGATTCTCAAACATCGGTCCTACCGATAATTCAAAAACTTGTTGATGAGGGAGTTCGCATATGGATCTTTAGGTAAGTAATATATAGAAGAAACTAAATAATCAAGGCTCACTATAAATATGTAACAATTTGTTGTGAAATTAAAGTTAAAGTTACCTAATCTTCGTAATAGCGGCGACACGGATGGTAGAATCCCAGTAACATCGACAAGGTACGCACTGAAGAAGCTTGGCTTGAATGTTACTGAGGATTGGTCTCCTTGGTACCACAACAAGCAGGTAGTTTATGATACCTATGTGTATGTTCTTCATGAACTAGTAGTACATTTTGATGTAATGTAACAATGGCATTTTTCTTTCTCTAATATTGATTTGTGCAGGTTGGTGGTTGGACAGTTATATATGAAGGCTTAACATTTGTTACAGTAAGGGGAGCTGGTCACCAGGTGCCAACAACGAAACCCCACCAGTCCTTGCAACTGGCCGGACACTTCTTAGCCAACGATAAGTTACCATCTAAGCCACATTGACGCGTTCACCCGAAAGTTGGGCTTCAAGCAAAGAAGATTTATAGACACATCTATAGACTATAGTTTTAATGAATTTTGTTACAAACATCATTCTTTTTATCTATAGATGCATATAATATTTTCAAGCGAACGACATATGTATATATATACTTATTCTTCAATGAGTTCTTTTTGCCTAGTTTTACTGTTTAGTCGCAAAATCATATCTATATATGAAGCCATAACTTATGAAAACCGAACCTCCAAAGTTACATTTCAAGTATTCATTACTTATTAGAATGGATATATCGAGGTGGAGACACTAGAATTTTCCATGTGAATGGGAAAGTAGAATTCTCTTGTATTTTTCATGATAATGAAAAAGTAGAATTCATGTCACATTTTCTTTTCCTTGTTTAGTAAAATAAGGAAACCATACGGGAAAGGCCATTTGATTTTCTTTCCAGTGTTTGGCTGGTGCAAAAAAGAAAAGCAAAAATATATCAATGTTCCAATATTATACTTCTGTGCCTTGATGAAAGAGATCCAGAATACGAGGAATTAATGGTAAAATAAGCAATAATACATGGTTATTTTTGTCATATTTTTTTGTAATAAATGTTGAAAAAGAAGGAGGGAAAATCAATCCCTTGGGTTCTGAGAGGAACTATATTCCCTCCTATTTTTCTCCTTGTCAGAAAAATGATTCCTAAGTTTGTGGCTACCAAACAAAGGAAAGGAACGAGTTTTCTTTCCTGCTTCTTTAAATCCGTGAACCAAACGAGGCCTAGAGGGTCAATTTGCAGAATCTGGTAAACACAATTTACCAGCTCAAGAGGTTGGCTAAGGATTTTCCCAACATTGAATGGCCAATTGATTTCTCTCAAAACTAGAGAATTTGAACTCGGACAACCGAAAGTGTCAAGCGGATCTAATTACTGGCAACAGGGAGGAATGCCTAATCACACATTTATTTTTATTGTTCTATGGATCAGTGTTGAGTGGTTTTAATTGTCATGGGTTAAATGGGTCGTGGCAGAAAATGAAACTTTGTATGTATAAGACAGACTCGCAACCGTTTACAGAAAAAAGGAATAGGCTGGTGATATTTGGAGCTAGCCCTGGGCACCGGTGGGCTGTAGGCCTTCCCAAATTTTTAGAAGAAAAAAAAAATTAAGTTTTTTTTTTCTTTTCTTAGTTATGTTTTATATTTTTGTTTGAATTTGAAGCATATAACAACTAAATGTAAATAAATTCTCAAAAAAAATTAATATTTTAGACCGTGCGATGCTAGTCTTCTCCTCAGGTCGTTCAATGTTAACCTAAAGTTCAGTTCTCCTTAATTTTAGAGGCTACTCCGCCACTGATCCTGTTTGCTATGCGGACGGGTAGAAGAATGCGAGGATTCCTTCCACTTCGAGGAAGGGTCAGGGAAAGCAAAGGAAGTTGGCTTATAGGAGTATGTGTATCACACTACTATCCGTTGTGTGGCGTATTTGGAAGATGATTAATTATCATGTTTTTGAGGGTTTACATACTTCCTGTCATAGGTATATACAACACAGTATAGAGATTCTTGCTCAGTTGCTCCCCCATTAAATTGGTAGGAGCTTTTGTAAATGAGGGGTTGTACAATTAATTTTGATCCTTGTTTTATCAACAAAATTATCTCGTTAGCATTCCTTGATCTCCTCGAAATAGCAACTATTGGATCTGTTTTTTCTTTAACTATAAAAATCAGTTCAAAATCTCACAAGAAATTATATAGTTAAGAAACTAATATGTATCATCAAAAAAGATTGATCCAATTGTTGTTATTTCAGTGACATTGGAAAATACTTTATATGAAATATCTCTCTCTCTCTCTATATATATATATATATATATATATATATATATATATATATATATATATATATATATATAAAAAAAAAAATAAATAAATATATATATATATACTCCAAACCCACATAGAGAGAAAGAGTTTAGTTAGCTCCATGGTGCATGGGTTGGTTGGAAGCCTTGTTAGCAATCACCTGAATATACTCGTATTATACACGTTTTTTTTTGTATCTTTTTAAAACGTATAATACTTGCGTACTTTTGAAAGATTCGAATCAGTACGTAAATTTCAAGGTGCGAAATTTTAAACGTGTTAAGTATCAATTATCGATGACACAAAAAACGTGGTAAAAATCTGTTTAATTAGCAAAATTTGGCAACATGTTTAAAATGTGAAGTTTCTAACCTCAATATTTTTATTTGTAGATATTTGACCGATTTTTTTAACTGAAAATTGCTGAGAAACCCAATTTCGGGGTTGCTCTTTATGAAAAAAAAATGATGTTTGGACCTCCGTTTTAGCACTTTTGCCGTTTGTCTCGGTCTTTTTGAAATTTTTCGACGAGTTTTTGAAGATTTTTGAGGAGAAAACCTAGATTCGAAAGTGAGCAGCGTATGGAAGAAGATGAAGTATCGAAACGTTTTTTTTAAGAGTAGTTTCGTGGGTGTTTTCAATAAATTAGAAGGAAGGACAAAAAGGTCATTCGGAACCCTATTTATATATTTTTTGCTAATTCTGGGCACGCGATGAAATGTTATTGTGTGGTAGGTTTTTCATAATTTTTTTTTGTTTTTTTGGGCATTTTATAAATTTTTCCTTTTTTTAACGTATTTTTTTGTACTGTGTCGATTTACACTTGTACTTTTGTCGTCCCAAACTTTTTTGGTTTGCTAAATTGCTAACAAGGGTTGGAAGAGTATTAAATAAATGGGAAAATTTATGAAATGCCCAAAAAATGAAAAAGTTTTATGAAAAATCCACCGCATAATAACATTTCACGGAATTAGCAAAAAATATATAAAGAGGGTTTCGAATGACCTTTTTGCCCTTCCTTCTAATTTATTGAAAACACCCACGAAACTACTCTTAAAAAAAAAACGTTTTGATACTTCATCTTCTTCCATACGCTGCTCACTTTTGAATTTAGGTTTTCTCCTCAAAAATATTCGAAAACTCGTCGAAAAATTTCGGAAAGACCGAGACAAACGGCAAAAGTGCTAAAACGGAGGTCCAAACATCATTTTTTGACGATTCTAAAATTTTGGAAGGCCGTCTAACGGAAAAAAATTAATCTCAGGCTCCTCGAAGATATGCTCATTTTGGGACAAACCGGACCTCGTTTCGACCTCCGAGTCAAAAGTTATGGCCCTTCAAAGTTTCAACTGACCATAAAATGCAGGAAAATGGTTATTCTCCGTGTTAGAACACGAAAAATGTTAATTTCGCATGAGGGTGGCCATTCTCCGTGTTAGTAACACGGAGAATGTCATTCTCCGTCTTAATTTACATGGGGAATAGTCATTCTCTGTGTTGGTAATACGGAGAATGGCATTCTCCGTCTTAATTTACACGGAGAATGGCTATTCTCCGTGCTAAATTACACGGAGAATGGTCATTCTCCGTCTTAATTTATATGGAGAATGGTCATTCTCCGTGTAATTTAGTACGGAGAATGATCATTACAGTGTTAAAACGTAGGAGAATGGCCATTCTCCGTGTTAGAAACACGGAGAATGCCATTCTCCGTGTTAAATAAAACGGAGAATGGCCATTCTCGGTGTAATTTAGCACGGAGAATGTCATTCTCCGTTTTAAATAAAACGGAGAATGGCCATTCTCCGTGTGAAACACGGAGAATGCCATTCTCCGTGTTAATTTACACGGAGAATGGTCATTCCCAGTGTTAAAACGTAGGAGAATCCGTGTAATTTAGTACGGAGAATGGCATTCTCCGTTTCTAAATTACGCGGAGAATGACCATTCTCTGTGCTAAATAACACGGAGAATGACATTCTCCGTGTTAAATGACACGGAGAATGGTCATTCAAATGTTAAAATACAGGAGAATGGCCATTTTTCGTGTTAGTAACACGGAGAATGACATTCTCCTTGTTAAAAATGCAGGAGAATGACTATTCTTCGTGTGATATCGACGGAGAACAGTTGACAGAAACCTAATTTTTTTTGTTTTTTTGTTTTGTGGAAAGAAATTTGACATGAATAAAGTTTCAAGAGTTTTCGTTCTTCTTTCAAAACGATGCTAACTCTTATGGAAAAGAAGAAGAGGATCTTCTCTCCATAATTGACCTAATTGTCGGAGGAGAAGAAGAATAAGAAGAAGATGAGCAATGATCGGAGTTCGACTGAAAAAAAAGCATGGTGAACTACGAACGATCTTTGCGATCTCTGCTGAAGATGAGAGCAATGGAATTCAGATATCTCGTGAAGAAGAAGAAGAAGAAGAAGAAGACGTGAGCAATGGAATCCAGATCTGAGTTTGTGCGGAGGGGTAGTTATGGTATTAATTTTGTAAATACAGAACATCTAAAGGGAATCTTGCAATACTTAACGTAGAAATATATAATTCTGGACATTTCATAAAATTCATCGTACGGATAGATTTTTTATAAAAATTAACTCCGAAATTGGGTTTCTCAGCAATTTTCGGTTAAATAAATAAATGAACCCATGAATGAATGAATTGACATCTCCGAACTTGTTCCATCATTGAATACATACGTAATTAAGGAAGTTGAAAAGTTGAGTAAAAAATCATGGTCCTGGTCCATGCATGCACAGGTTAATTGGAAAGTAGATATGTGGTTATTTTGGTAACAATGTTTTTAAAAAATAACATTGTTTCCAAAATAAAAAAGAAGTATTTCCTTCTTTGTCCTTAACATGTGCTGGCAAATGTTAATAGAACCCATAAAACATCAACAAATCCACATGCATACTTGTCTACCTTTGACAAGGAAAACTAGGAATCACAACCCTTGTCAGCAATTATCCGAATAAAACTTATATTATAAGCAAATTTTCTCGTATCTTTCAGAAACATATAATACTTGTTTATATTTTAAAATTTTAAATATGTTTTGTATAAATTATTGAAAAATTTGACAAAAAATATGATAGAAACATGTTTAATTAACTAAAATTGACAATATATTCAAGAATGTGAAGTTTTTAATATCAATATTTTTATTTTCTTGAATATTTGATCGAATATTTAAACGTAATTTATTTGTATTGAGTCGATTTATACTTATACTTTTATCGTTCCGAATTTTTTCTGTTTGCCAAATTGCTAACAAGGATCACAACCAAGAAAACATCTCTTTGTTGATCCCCTTGATATTGGCAAATATTAAATGCCACCCCCTCTTTATTAAGGGCAACCCTCCTACTAAGGGCAACCATGACTTACTATTATTTTTACTAAGAGCAACCAAAATTGAACAAATTTACTAAGGGCCACCAAGAGGGAAAAAAAGAAAAAGAAAACAAAAAACCCAAAAACCCTCCCCTTTCCCTCCCGTTCGTCCTGAAAACCTCCATCACCTCTCTCTCTCTCCGCTCGTTCCCCCCTACAGTCCTATCTTTGTCTGCTGCAGGACTAAAGTAGATCACATGTCTAACGGATAATGCATAAAATGATCAATAATTGTAGGATGGAGGACTGCAATTGGAGGACTGCAGCCAAGCGCTGCAGTCCTGCCTTCACTTTGGACTGCAGGCAAGCCCTACAGTCACTGTAGGTTGGAAGTTTGAAACAAAAAAGATAAAACCTTCTGTCAATCGAGGACTGCAGGCAAGCGCTGCAGTCCTGTCTTCACTTTGGACTGCAGGCAAGGCCTACAGTCCTATCTTTGTACAGACGTACGAAATCTCGAAAATTGACATTTCATGTACTTACCGATGATGGTTCACACGTAATCGTTGGTTCTTGGGGACCAATAATGGAATTTGATGACCGAATCTCTTCTTCAAAAATATTTTGGTCAATAATTCTAAACAAAGATTGAGTGTCAACAAAATAACCTAATTAAAAAATAAAATAAAAAAAGAGATAGATAATCATCGAAGATAGAGAACACCAATAGAGGTGGAGACAACAACAATGGAGGTGGGAAGAACAATGGAGATGTGGATTGAGAAAAGTGGTTTGGGGATTAAGAAAAGAGGAAGAAGACAAAGAAAGAAGAAAGACAAACTTGTAATTTTTGTTACATTCTAACTTGGTGGCCCTTAGGCCTCGTTTGGTTCACGGATTTAAGGAACCAAGAAAGAAAAGTTGTTCATTTTCTTTGTTTGGTAGCCACAAACTTGGGAATCAATTTCCTGATAAGGAAAAAAAATTGGTGGGAATATGATTCCACCCAAGATCCATGGGATTGATTTTTCCTCATCCTTTTCCAACATTTATTATAAAAGTTATGATAAAAGTAACCATGTGTCATTGCTTATTTTACCATTAATGTTATTTTTTGTAATATTATTTTTATTTTAAAAGGTAAGGATATTATTGGAACATTGTTATATTTTGCTTTCCTTTCCTAGGTAGTTTCCTTGTTTTGCCAAACAACGGAAAGAAAATGTGACAGGAATCCTACTTTCCCAAATATAAGGGAATTTATTTCCTTTCCGTGAACCAAACGAGGCCTTAGTGTTTTCAAAATGACAAACTTGTAATTTTTTTAAAGTTTTTAAGTTGGTGACTCTTAGTAAAAAGTAAATGTTAAAGGTCATCCCCTTTTTACTAAGGGCAACCCTCCTACTAAGGGCAACTATGCCTTTGTATTTTTTTTTACTAAGAGCAACCTAAAGTTTACAAGTTTACTAAGGGCAACCATGGCTGGTCTCTCTCTTCCTCTCCTCGAGCTCCTCGCAGCAGTAAGAAAGAGAAGATTAGATCTCTCGGCTGCGCCGACTTCGACGTCGACCAACGCCGCCACCCGCCTCCATCACCACCTATCCTCAGCCCTCTCTTCCTTCTCCAGATCCACCACCCACTCTCCTCTCTCTCTCTCTCTCTGCTGCTCGGATCGTCGAGATGTCGGAGAAATTCTCGACGGCGCTTTGGCTGATCGATCTGAACGATTTTATATCCCCATCTCAAGACTGCATAGTCTCCTTGAAGAAGACCACCAAACCCAACAACAACGACGACGAAGATTTTCTTCTGGTATCAAAACCCCCCGCCGCCTCCTTCCGCAGTATCCGCCGCCTCCGCCTCATCCTCCCGCAGCCCCCTCCGCCTCCCACCACCTTCCGCAGCAACCTACAGTGACTGCAGGGCTTGCCTGCAGTCCCGTCTTCACTTTGGACTGCAGGCAAGTCCTGCAGTCACTGTAAGTTGAAAATTTTTAAAAAAAATCTAGGACTGCATGCAAGCACTGCAGTCCTGTGTTCACTTTGGACTGCAGGCAAGTCCTGCAGTCCTCGATTGACAGAAGCGGGGTGGCCCTTAGTGTTTTCAAAATGGCAAACTTGTAATTTTTTTAAAATTTTAAGTTGGTGGTCTTTTAGTAAAAAGGGGTGACCTTTAACATTTGTCTTAGTAAAAATGGGTGGAATTTAACATTTGCCTTGATATTTGTCAAGCCGGATAAAAGGACACCTAAATAAATAAATAAATCCGGAATGTCTTCGTATAAGAAAATGAAATTTGATTGATCATCAAGTAGAGCATTGGAAGCCAGATTATGTCTGTGCCGATCATGGGCCGCTCAGAATTAGGGTTTTCGAGCGAGCGGGTCAAGTAGAAGCCGGGCGGGGAGAACTGGTAGGATTCTATTCGCGTCCCCCTTCCTGAAATTGCTTTGGAATTTTTGTTGCTCTAAAAAATGGTATCTTTTGTTTATAATTCTTAAGAATTAGGAATTTGGGTTGTATTCATGGATTTGATAAACTAGGGCATTGATTAGTATCTGAGTTTTGAAAATTTTGCTAGTGGAGAGTAGATCTGCCTAAGTTGCAGGGACACGGTGACACGGACACGGCACCGATTTTAGCATGTCACAGTGTGTTTTGGAGTGAGTGTCTGGTGACTTTCCATGCTTCCACTAATAAGTTTCAGTGTATTTCTGAATGTATTGAATACTTGCTAATTGCTATGGAGGGGAGTTTCTGCAAAAGGAAACTAATAAGTTGGGGTGGGTACGTTGGAATATTTTGTAGCAATTGGAAAGGGCAACTACTATGCATGCTTGTACTTTTGAACAAGAAAGTGAAGTATTGAAGTGGACAGGGAGGCCGGGAAATATCAACTCGTCGACATCCAAGAGCTTCCGATTCAGGCCAAGACAATTACTTTTGCTTTTTGAACAAAATTGCTTCTTAGGCAAGGTGAGGACATTTGTTGTAGGAGAGAAATGAGTGTTCATAAAGGATACTGCATGGTGACTTCCATAGATGGCTTTTGTGATTCGTCAAATACATTCTTGGATTCATAATTTTTCAACTATTCAGCCGATGATATACCTTCTTGTCGGGATAGAATATCTTGTTGGATAACTATATTGAGATAATATTGGAATGCATTTCCATTAGTCTCAAGGCTGAGTATATAATAACAAACTTTACACCGTAGACTAGCTACTCTTATTGACATGGGACTAAAGAGTATAAATATAGTATACAGAAGCACTATTTTAATATTGCCCTCAAACCAAGATCTGCAGTAGCAATATCGTAATCGGTTTAGGACCATGACTATAAGTATCAGTTTTAGCACTTTCGGATATTTGGAATCAGTATTGGGTTCTTCATTCCGGAAAGTATTGGGCTATTTTAATATAGTATACAGAAGCACTATTTTAATATTGCCCTCAAACCAAGATCTGCAGTAGCAATATCGTAATCGGTTTAGGACCATGACTATAAGTATCAGTTTTAGCACTTTCGGATATTTGGAATCAGTATTGGGTTCTTCATTCCGGAAAGTATTGGGTCCTTCGTTCTGGAAAGCCAAACTGATAAAATTTTTTTTAAGTAGGTAGAAAAATATTGATACATATACACATAATTTTATATATCATATATTATTTTTCATTAGATTTAAATGGAATATTATTAAACAATGTTGAATCATTCACTCACAATAGATACTATTGTTTCTTTACTTGCCTTTAGACAATACAACCACATTAAATAGTTTGAATGGAATAATATAATATTGATGGTTGTTATGTATTTATAGATATACAACTTTGGCAAAATGTAATGTTTATATAGTTTCAGTAAGAAATCTTATTGACACATTGTAATATCGTTGATTTTCATCACAACTGAAGCATTGTGTTGGACACTATTTTTTCATACCTTTTTTTTTCCGTTCAAATTTTCTCTGCAAAACTAACCGAGAAAAAGACCCCCAACGTTGGTGTAGGCTGGTATTGTTAGCAGTTGGTATCGTATCGGACCGGGACATGCCCAAAATCGATACGACACAACCGATATGTATCGGTATCGGCTTTTATTGCAATCTATGTCTCAAACTCATGATGTTCTACCATGAAGAGTTTGCTAAGAAAGACCAAGTATCAAAGAGTGAACCCATTCCAGAGGTTGGGGAATGAATCCTGTAGGGGCTCTAGAACGGAAAGATATGTACTTGAATGCTATGAGAAGTGAACTTAAATACGATAGGGGAAGGGATGTGGAATTAAATGCCACATGAAGTGGACATATATTCCACGGGAAAGTGGGCTTAAGCGCCACGAAAAGTGGGTTTATATTCCACGGGAAAGTGGACATAAATGCCAAAAATGTGGGCTTACATACTACAAGAAGTTGTCGGGGGTCAACAAGGGGTTGGAATCCATGGGGGAAGTAGTTGTGAGCCTGTGAACGTCAGGGTGGTGCTGGTGCTGTGGTGTGGTTGAACGAGAACAGGTGAGAGAGGATGGTTGTGGCTGGCTCCTACCACAGCCACAATATTCTCAAAAAAAATTCAGGAAATTCACTAATAGTTTGTACACAGTTACACTACAGCACGGATTATTCCAATTCACGAATTTATCAAAATGTGTTAAAAGAATGCGCGCGTGTGTGTGTGTGTGTGGGTTGGGGGGCGTACATGGCTGCAAATGTGGTCAGATTGGAAAGGTCGGGGAGGGAGGGGATCTGGACAAAGGGAGGTCGGCATGTCATCGTTGCCCGCGCGAGGGAGGCATTCGTCGTTCGCTCGCAGGCATGGTCATTTCATGTCGTCTTCCTCATAAGCATCTCCCCCTCCGACCACGACACTCTTTGCATTTCAATGACATAGCTGACCCTCTTCCCCTCTTCTCTGATAGTGGTGACAACATGACCAGCGCACCCCCTCCCCCAAAGGCCGGATCATGAATTAGGCTTACTTTTGTGTGTGTGTGTGTGTGTATGTGTGTGTGTGTATACTTTTAAACTGTCTTTTATTTAAGTTTCAAAATAAGGTATAGTGGTCTTTTGTCATTATTAAAATAACGGTTTTTGTTCAAAATTAGACGTCAGGGAAAATCTGCAAAAAAAGTGAATATTAGGAGAACCCGTGAATAAGGCATATGCTAGGTTGTCAACTCACATATGGTATCTTGTATCGATTTCCTTGCGTATCATATTGTGTATCGGTATCATGTATCATATGGTACAGTAATTCTAGGAGTTTAGTTATATGCTTCTATATCTGTATAGGAAAGTGATTTAATATAAGTTTATCATAAGTTTTTATTTGTTCATCTTTACAAGTATATCATGTTCCGGAATCTAGATTCTGAAGTATAAATAGTACCTATCATTATGATCAAGGTTTAAAGTATCGGCCGATACCGATACGTATCGGCCGTATTGGATCGGATTTTGAAGTGGCCGATCCGAAACCGCACAAAATTATCGGTATCGGCCGAGAACCCGATATAAAATATTGGATCGGTTCGTATCGGGTTCGTATCGGCCGATACGGACCGATACAGGCCGATACCAACCCTAACCCTAACATCCCAGAAAAGTCCAGAGGAGACATGAAGAATCTCCGACAAAAACAAGCAAGCTTTCATTTCAGGTCAAATCCAACAGAAAAATGTAATAATAGAGGAACAAGCAGTAAATAGAACCAAAAATGGCATCGAACAACCACAACCAGAACAAGAAAGAAAAATTTCTTAAAGAAATTGTGAATTTTTTTTTTTTACAGAAATTGTAAAAAAAATACCTCGTTTGTAGCAGGTAACATGCTTTTCCTTCCCTTAGCCGTTGGCTTCACCGCGGTCGCCGTCGCCCTCGCCCTCGCCGCCTCCGCCGCCGCCGTTGCTGCAAGAGGGGTTGTAGTCCCTCTCCTCCCCATCTCCTTCGAAGCGTTTCGGAGCGTGGAGCTTGGAGGCGCCGGCGGTGGAGCGTGGAGACGGCGGCGGTGGAGCGCCGGCGGTGGAGCGTGGGGACTGGAGAGTTGAGCGTGGAGAGAGAGAGAAAAAAAATCAGATCTAGTTTTTCTCTCTCCTCCACACTCATATAATAGAACCCCCCCCACTGCCTCGAAGAGGCCGTCGGTTCTCATCCATTCAACAAACAAAAAAAAAGAAAAAAAAAAAGAAAGGAAAACCAAAAGGGCTGCTCGAACCAGCGCCCTCTATAGAACAATGGACTTATGAATGGACACTAACCAAAAGCTCATTACAAATTCTATGTTTGAAAGTTTCTTTTATAGTATTTATGTTCTGTCTTATGTATATATATATATATATATATATATATATATATATATATTGCATCCAACTTTTTTTGTATCTAACTTTTTTTTAATAATTATTTAATCAATTAATGACATAGTAATTACTACGAATAATCAATTATAATAATAAAAAAAGTTAAAAATAATTAAATAATGCATAAATATGTTTAAAAAAATTCTAATTTTTTTAATAATTATTTAATATTGCCGATACTTGCCGATACCAAAAATCCGATACTCCGATCCGATACTGCCGATACTTCCGATACCCATACTCATACAAAATGTCCGATACCGATACCGATATTTTGAACCTTGATTATGATCCTATATGTATCGTATCTGATCAACCAATACGTAACGCAATGGCAGTATATCATACCGTGAGATACATATTGTGGAGTTTAAGATACTAACAACATAGGACGTACCCTAAGGGGTTTTCTGTAATTTACCTTAAACATAATCCACAACCATCCAAAAGACACTTGTAGCTTCAATTTGTAAGATTCTAAGTTCTGATGTCCATGCCAATTATCTGTACTTCATGAAGAAAAAGCTGTATTCACAATTATGGCAAATTTTAAATAGGTCTAATATTCCAACCATAGTTATGGGTATGAGGATATTTTCACTGTTATCCGTGTGTTTCAGAATGAGAAGAATATAATACATTGGTTGTTGTCACTTAACTCACCAAACTTGAAGACCTGCAAGGTGCAAAGAGCCAAGTCCACGTGTTGTTCTTGTTGGGATTGTGAACCTTCTCTTATTTTGTTATGCATTTGTAGAAACAATAAAGACGTGAAATTCTAGTCTATAATACATTAAGACTCTGAAAAGTTGACAACAGTGAACAACATGATTTGAGCTGAAAGCTGTAATTGTTTAATCCAGAGTCATGATTTGTTTATATCTCCTAATCTTTATTGATGTATAATGTATACCCCTTTGATTACGATTACCTCAATATAAGTTATCCCTTTGACTAAGTGATATTAAGCGTACAAAATAGCTGAATGACTCCCATGATTAGTTAAGGATGTAGTCAGTTTCTTGATAATTTCTTTATATATTAAGCGACAGTGTTGATTGACATGTAACTGGTACTCTATTTGTTTTGAGAAAGGTAACTGGACACGGCTGACACTAGCCCAACACTGATTTTGGTGTCCTAGGGCATTTTGAAGTGTTTATGTTGTGTGTTGTCTTATACGTGTCTGACGCAGCACTGATTTTTGGTCTGTGCTTCCTTGACACTGTCTATAGGTTACCATAGCAAAAGATGCATAAATATTCACTGACAAGAATACTAGGATATACCTTCTTTCACATAATAGCTTTGTTTGAAATGGTAGAACTCAAGTTGAAATTGGAAACTAGCTATTAGTTATTTTAACATCTTAGAAAAGTGGTTCTTATTTTTAGAAAAAAAACTGTAACACTACTTGCAAAATAAGCAAATCCTGTGCGAGTCCTTATATTTTAGAATTTGTTGCGAGTCTTAAGATCAATTTACTATTAAATTCACGTAGAGAACCTTACTATTCTAGGGTAAACTCAATGTGTGGATCCCTGTACTTTTGTAACAGTCCATATACTTTAATAATCCTTTGACTATCAGTACTCCCACAAAATCATGTTTGATAGACTCACTTGGTGTTGTAGTTTAACTGAACTTCGAAAACATTAGTGACCTACTGATTTTACTTATGTTTTATCTTGCATGGAATTAAGGGACAACTTTAAATAATCATATTAATGTATAGTACATGATTGGGTCAATTCATTGTCTTGTTTTTCTACATGAGCAGACTTAGGCTGATCCGAGAACATCTCAAATCAAGTACCGATTACCAATCCTAACTTCATTCCTGTAATTTTGAAAACTAAGTACTATTTCAGAAGAGAGAAATAAAATAATCAAAACCATCTAGACACTAATTTTCTTTTTGTAATGATCGTTTACAAACAGATTATCAGAACTACCATGTAACAAAAGCATTATAATCTAAAAATATTGGCAGCAATAAACATTCTCGGGTATTAAATTTGTCCATGTTCTCATGTATTAAATTTATTCTACAAGACTATTATAAGACTAGCAACGCGTTTTAAACATAGTGTTGGGTTGGGCAATTAAGAAACATGTCCAGAAAATTAGTGTTTTTGAAATGAGAATGACAAGATGGATGGGTGACAATATATTAAAAGACAAAAAACATGATAAGAAATGAGCATATTCATGGAAAGTTAAGGTAAGCGTCAATTGAGGACAGGACATGAGAAACTCGTTTTAGGTGAAGGAGAATAATATACTAGTTAAAGGAGCCGCTATGACTAGTGGTAGGCATAAACGAACACCTATGTTGCACGGTCACGGATACAACATGACATGGTAAGGACACAACGATACGAACAAGGCACCCATTTTTGGTTTGTATTAGTGTATTTTGGAATGTCCAAATTGCATCCAATATGTGTCTGACACGACACGACACAATCCACATTTACGTAGTGTCCAAGCTTCGTATTTGAACACACATTGAAGTTTTGAAGAAGGATTCAGTTTTTGTTAGTATTTAGAGGACATGGCCTTTAACAGAGTTGAATGGTAGAAAAGGATTCAGCCGACCACAAAAGTTTTGGAAAAAAGGATTCAGCCGACCACAAAGTTTTGGAAAAAGGGATTCAGCCGACCACAAAAGTTTTGGAAAAAGGTTTTGTTGTTGTTATTGTGTTCTATTTTCGAAGACCTTTTTATCCTATTAATCCGTTCATATTTTTTTATGTATTATTCTTTTTTCTATATTACTTCCGTTGATTTTTTCCTCTTGTTTTTCTATATTTTTTATTTTTTGACTGTAATTCCTTTTATCCAATTGAATAAAGGATCTTCCATCCATAATTAACCACACAGTTAACTGTCAATCCTTATACATGTCTTATGTATTTCAATCCACTTCATGCACCATTTTTTTCACTCGTAGTCACTAGTCATCAATGAAGATCGTGTTTATTGGACAGAACTTTTTGACAATCATACAAGTCACTATGAAAAGCATTTTGTAGCTTGCTTGGATGAATTAGACTACTACACTTCACAATCAATATTGCTCGTTGGACCTTGTGCACGTGCCTATAGCTAGTCTATGGAACACTGTTCTAAAAATCGGCCTAGGCACCCGATGCCCGCTTAGGCGCCTACCTAGTGCGTCCCGACGACCGACTATGCATGTTTTTGGGTTTTATGGACAATTTCCGCTATTTTCAGCATGTTTTTTTTAATAAACCGTCTAGACGGGCTAGGTGCCCGCGCGCCTAGCGCCAACGACTTTTACAACCTTGTTATAGAATTATAAAAGGTAGTTTGATGATTTAATATATAATGTTTCCTTTTTGTGTTTGAAAGTTGTCTCTCTAAAGGTTGAAAAACAAAAGTTAAAACAAAATCATGTAATACATTTAGTCTATTTTTTGACGTTTCAGCTAGCTTTTGCTAATTTCGAATTGTTTAGGCTAGTTTATATGCATAAGTATTACATTTAGTAGATGCAAACTATTAGGTTAGAAGGGGTTTTAATGTAAAATTCCAAATTCAACTTTATTGCAGCTCATTTATAACTCACATAAGTTAATCAGGTGTGTATCGTTATTACTTATTAGTTGATTGGGTTCGGATCTTTATAATTTATAAGTTGGTAGGGTGCAAATCTTTCTTAGTCATAACTCATTACCAGGCACAAGACAGGTTATTCCAGTCCATTATCTAATAGGTTACTATTACTTGAAACCAATCCTATTACTGTACATATGTGAAGGAATATTTCCTTTCCAATTTCTGAACCCTAATTTTCTTATGCTTAGTCGTCACCATTAATGTAGTTGCTGCTTCTAGTAAGACTTTCTATCTTCCAAGGCTTACCATTGTTGATGGCGTATATGTAGTCTTCGTCCACTCTCTTTGTTTGCTTTCTCTCTCCCCATTTCGTATATACTTTTTCCTTCTATTTTTGTGCTACCTAGATTAGAGGTTGTCAAGGTTACCACACTCTTGCTGTTTTTGGAGGATTTGAAGGATAGTTTCTATGGTTTATACTCAAAATTAGGGATTCAAACAAAGATTTCTATCAGTTTCAGTCCTTTATGCAGCTTCTGGTCAGGTGGCCATGGCTGATATTTGACCAAGTTTTAAAACCTTGGTCAGTTGCTTACCTTATATCCTGCGTAACTGGTACTGATTTGTGATGCTGTACACAGGTTATCATGTTCAATTTTTATGTATATGCTTTACTGTTTGGTTGGAGGAATTAGGCCAGGAAATGTGGAATTAGGGTGCATTATGGCCAAATACCATTGGCAAAACCAAGAATTATAATTCCTCAAACTTAAGTCACGGAAATAGCCTCTTTATTTATATGGAGGTAAGGCTGCTTACATATTGACCCTCCCCAGTCCCGGTGTAAGGAGGAGCCTTGTGGCACTAGAACGTCTTTTCTAATCCCACTCAATCCTCCTTAATTCTTGTCTTTTTGTGCTTTTGGTCAATTCCTAGATTCTTTGCTAATTTCTTTCCAAATACTATCTTGGCACACCCAGGAATTGTAATTTCTTAATTCCTATTAAACCTCCTCAACTCCTTCATGATTTGTGTTTTTGGCTGATTCCTAAAGTTCCTGGATGAGTGTGGAAATGTGGATTTTGTGCTAATTCTTGAGGCACAAGGAATGACCTAATTTGTAGAATCAGCATTCTTTGATGCCACATTGGTTTCTGGTTGCGGGACTTATGCTGGGTTTGGGATTGCTTATCATGGCTGCTTCTGCTTATTTATTTCATAAGCGGTCTGAAAAACTGTGGGGGTAATATCTGCTTATCAGAAGAATTTTGGAAATTCAGTTCAATTTTGGGACAGCTTTTGGAAGCAGTTGGGAGACTGCGGTCAAAAACTGCTTCTGCCAATTTTTTGAAAAGCAGCAGCAATACCAAACCAAGCCTTAGGAGTTCGGAGCTAATTTTTTTATTCCTAGATTCTCCAATTCCTTAAATGGTGTCTAAGCTTCTATTCTGTGGAACAATAACAAAGATTTCCTTAATCTTGGATTTTGTAGCAAGCCCCTCTTGTTAGTACTTAGCCAGGAAGTTGGTGCCGACTTTGAGCACTGATTTAAGTTGGCATGCAGCTGTAAAATCCGTTCACTCTCTCTACGGACTTTCAACTTTTTGATCTATATCGACCGCATTATTGGGAAAAGGCTTAGATCATGATGAACTGCATATGTATCTCTGAATCAGATTGTCATTTAGTCCTTTGAAATATATAAGGCCAGCCCTTTTTCTTGCCTTTCATTATCTTGACACTCCATGTCAATTGAGGTCCTTATGTGTGCATAGCATTTACTCCCGTTAACATACATCAATCAACTAATTGCATCTTTTATCTAGAAGTTCGACATTACAAGCGACTTATGACATATTGTTCATGTTCACAATTCTAATTAGTCCTTTAGCCATATATTGTACAAGAATTGGCTGACTTGTGCTTCATCAAAGCTCCAAAGCCTATACTGATGTGTTTCTCAGCATGACGAGGCTTAGTTATTATACATCTGTCTGGAATGTTCTAGTTGTCGTTAGCTGTATCATACAAGGATTGGATAGTAGTTGCTCTTCATCAGTAATTCATCATGTGCACTTCTAAGTTCTAATTTTTGTTGCATTGATATCTGATGTCAATCTGATATGGATTAGGGACTTGGTATTGGCATGAGTTGAATATGGCCTGTAAATATTTTGTTAAACAGGAGCCTTTATCCTTTTGATATACCTAAATCAATTATATCTATTATAACTTTTATTGCGTGTTATCTTGGTTGTTTCTGAGGGTTGTCTGGGTTTGGTTTCATTCTGCACTGCAACTAGAAAACCGACTTCAGTTTCGTGGATTTAGTTTGTAACATCTCGGTTGCGCGAGTTGTGAACATATGGGTCTAACAGGTTTGAGTTCTAGGGTGCAGCTTTTGGTTTTGATTGGGGAAGAGCAGCACCGGGCTTGAGCTAAATCATGTCCACCTGTATCGCACGCATCTTCAACATTATAACATCCGAAATAGAAGAAAAATTGATGATGCAATCAGTCTATTGACTACATTCATTCTATAATGTAGTGATTTCATTATCTTTTTGTGTTGATTAATCTTTAATGAGTGAACGTGCAAGTTGCAACTATAAAAAGAAACTATATATGTTGCAGATATCCTTCTGATGAGATGGCAGAAGGCGGGGAAGGAAGTTATAACTCCGATAGGCAATTTGGTGACAGCTATCGTGAACAGTTGCACTTTGAACCTATCTACGAGTCATTTGTCTGCCCCCTTACGAAACAAGTTATGAGAGATCCTGTTACCATTGAGAATGGACAGACTTTTGAGAGAAACAATTGAGAAGTGGTTCAAAGAATGCAGGGAAAGCAAAAGGAGGCCTATGTGTCCGTTAACAATGAAAGAACTGAACAGCACCGAACTGAACCGTAGTATAGCATTGAGGAACACAATTTAAAAATGGACCCAAAGGAATGATGCTGTTCAGCTTGAGATTACTTGTAGGTCCCTTGCTCCTGGAAGCTCAGAAAACGACGTTCTGCAGGCTTTAAATTATATCACAACCTTTTGTCAGAAGAGCTGGTTGAACAAGCATGTTGTGAGAAATGCTGAGTTAATAGCAGCTACTGTTGGTATGTTGAAGAATACCAGCCAGAAAGTGCGATGTAAAGCACTAGAAACTCTACGAATTGTAGCTGAAGAGGATGATGACAATAAGGTTATTCAAGATTTACTGGTTTTACTTGCTGACGATCTGCATCATTCCTGATGTTTCTTGTTTCATATGGATTTATCCTTATTTTTCTTGTATTCCAGGAAGGTGTTTCTGCAGGGGACACCATTCACACTATTGTGAAGTTTTGTCCCATGATCAATCCCAGGTGAGAGAAGAAGCTGCATCTCTTTTGTACGAGGTTTCAAAGTCTGAAGCTCTGTGTGAAAAGATTGGCGGAGTCAATGGAGTAATTCTTATTTTGGTTGGGATGTAAAGTAGTGACTCAGAAAATGCTTCGACTGTTGAGAGAGCTGAAAAGACATTGGAGAATCCGGAAAATTGTGAGAACAATGTGAAGCAAATGGCTGAAAATGGTGCAGCTCTCCTTACCTTGTTATTGGAAGGTGATTTCAGTTTCTGCTCGCTTTGAGTGTGTTTTGCCCACTTTCTATGCAGCCTCTTCTATAATCTCTACTAGTTGGAATCAATTTATAAGTATGATTTTTTTTATAAACCTTGTTTTTTCATTCCCTTGGTTTTTCTTTTTCTCTTGTGCATGGTTTTTTCTTGTAACTGAGCATGTAATTCATGTTCATGACTTTGCTTTCTTATGTAGGTTTACTTAGACATAACATCTTTTTCTATAGTAAAAAGAGATTCTGAGTCAACAACTAAACATGTTATCCTTAAAGCATGGACTGCATTTTCCGGGGCAGCTCATAGAGACCAGGAAATAAGATCAGTTAAACTTTGATTACCTTACTGGGAACTAAGGAGATGAAATCGTGGATATTTTAGCTAAATGTTGGAGAAAATGGGTGAACCCATTGATGTAGGAAGAAGGTATTAGTCTGTAGCTTGTACTTTGTAGCATTATTTTGATTTGTAACAAAAACAGTGGTGTTCCAATCTCTGGATAACTGAAATACTGGGGGAAGAACCTGGAGCTGGTATTTTTATATTGCAAACAAATGTATCATTGCGAGGGTTCCAATCATCTAAGTCAGTTCTACTTGAAAACTTTTGCAGATTCACCTGAAATACAGTTGTCCATGGTTTCTTTCCTTGGCGAGCTTGTTTTGAGCAATGATGTAAAGGTGTTCGTCGCCCAAACAGCTGGTTCAGCTCTGCTTCACTTCTTGAGAAGTCCAAACATGCAGGATAGAGAAGCTGCTCTAAAATCACTGAACCAGATCTCATCATACGAGGCAAGTGCCAAGATACTAGTTCAAGTCGGTATCCTTCCTCCACTTGTGAAGGACCTCTTCACTGTCGGCTGCATCTCTGTTCCAATGAGACTGAAAGAGGTGTCTGCTACTGTTCTTGCTAATGTTGTGTCTTCAGGTGCCGACTTCGAGTCTGCCCCCCTTGATCATGATAATCAGACTCTCATCTCTGAGGACATTGTCCACAACCTGCTGCATCTCATCAGCAACACTGGTCCTACAATTGCGTGTAGTCTCCTCCAGGTACTGGTAGGACTCACCACCTCTTCGTCAACTGTTTTGAACATAATTTCTGCCATTAAGATGGTGCTACAATCAGTCTGATCCGGTTTGTGGAAGCTCCACAGAGGGATCTCCGTGTGGCTTCCATAAAACTACTACATAATATTTCACCATACATGGGCCAAGAGCTTGCCGATTCCCTCCATGTTACTGCTGGCCAGCTAGGCAGCTTGATGAAAGTAATTTCAGAGAACAATTGGACCTCAGAAGAGCAAGCGGCAGCTATTTGACTCTTAGCTGAACTTCCTGAGAGAAACTCGGGGCTCACAAAGCGGCTTCTGTCTGAAGGGCCCTTCAACATAGTCATCTCCAAGGTGGTCAAGATTCGACAAGGAGAAACCCGCGGCAGTCGGTTTGTAACCCCTTATCTCGAAGGTCTTGTCACGGTTCTATCAAGGCTTACCTATATTTTAGATGATGAGCCAGATATCATTGCTCTTGCTCGGGAGCACAATCTCACTGCACTTTTCCTCGATCTACTTCAAACGAACGTGCTTGATAAGGTTCAGATGGTTTCCGCAAAGGCATTGGAGAATCTTTCGCAGCAGTCCAATCATCTAACTAAAATCCCAGAAGTTCCGGAGCCAGGGCTTTGTGCTTCTATATTTCCTTGCTTCAGTCATCAGCCAATAGCGTCTGGGCTTTGTATTATCCACTGTGGTATTTGTTCAATGAAAGAAAGTTTCTGTCTCTTGGAGGGGAAAGCAGTGGAGAAATTAATTGCTTGTCTGGTATTATCCACTGTGGTATATTTCCCAAGGTGGGTGGGTCAATAAGACCTCATAGGCTTTCTTGTGTTGTTATGTTGTGAGGGTTGTCCATATGTTCTGGAAATGTTTGAATCTTGCTTCCTCTTATCCCCTTTATTGGGATAGGAAGTTGTGGCTATTGTTGCTTGGTATTTAGTCTACCAGCATATAAAATTGCTCAAATTAAAGAGGGTTGAGTTTTGTGTTTTTTGGGATACTTGTGATTGTTATGGAACATATGCTGAAGTTGCGTTGATTAGTAGCGGTATTTTGCACATATTTGCAGAATGATTTTACAGTTAACAGTTTATGTTCTTTTGGTTTCATTTGCTCATCTTCGAGTCAGCTGGTAAGAACCGATTCTTATTATGATAGCTCATTTAGACTTGTTATGCTACTCTTTGGTTCAATATTCAACTCCTTTTCTCTATGCAAAATCTTAAATTTTTTACTTAGGGAAGTTGGATGATCTGAACATGTTAGTATTGCTTTATGTTGGCAGGTTGTGATGTTCAAATTTGTCCAGAAGTTTCTGTGACTGGGGAGACCTCATTCACATCAGGTAACTTGCCTTTTGGACATTCCATCTTTATTGGTTCAGTATAATTGAGGTTCTCAAGTAGCATATAATATATTGTGAGGTGGTTAAATGGAACCGAGTTTGTATTTGATATATGTGTGTGTGTGTTAGATTATGCATATAAATATGTTTTCATGTGTATACATATTCGTATCCATGTTGAACCCGAATCCAAAATTCTGTAAAAATGTTGTTTCCGGATCAATGTTTGTGTCTGTGCAACCTAGATGTAGGTGGGCTTATTGGCAGTGTTATAGGATAGGTTGCATAGACATGGATTGATACAAATTCAAAACACAATTTAGGTATGGATATGACGTGAATATGATTATATATACACATGAGAAAAGAAAAACACACACACACACACACACATATATATATATATATATATATATATATATATATATATATATTAGAACTTAGTAATATATTATCTATTCATTTTTTTAATAGTAACTAGTTTCCAGAAAGTTCTAGAAAATATCTATTGCAAAGAATGTTACTTTCCCATATGTCAACCATATTTGTCATGCTTATGACCAAATTACTTTGAACCATGTTTTGGGTCCCTGAGCCTAACAACAAGAACATTATTCAACACAAGTGTTGAGAAAGTATCTAGTTTTGATATAGTCTCTAGAGGAGTATCCGTACAATCTAGGTTATACGCAGTGAGTTTTAAGAGCTGCCTGCATAAACATTCTTTTCTTATATATGGTTAGATGTGCATGGTTTGCAATGAGAATTAATGTCATTGCTGTTTTCTTTTTCTTTTTTTATTGAATGCCAATCAAGGTTTTTTATTCACTGTTTTATGCTAAAAATATCAACTTAAGTTTTTTACATCAAGATTAAATTACCTTTTTCATTGGATCATACGAAGGTGTCACCATTCAGAATAAACTTTCCAATGTACTGATAGTTCTAGCAGTAGTAGTGGAGTGCCCATGAGGATGTGTTTGGCCCATATAAGACAGCTTACTCGGACAATAAACGTTATTGTTGACTATAAGTTCATCAACCATGTTTGAATCTTCTACTTTAATGTTTACTAGTAAAATTTATCAAACTATGATATTCTTTTTTCAGTGGGACAAAATCACGCATCTACAAGTGTTAGCCACAATTGTACTACACACAATCAAGGTTTTTTCATCTACGCCGTTTCAGTGCCCTTTTTTTAATTTAGGCTTCTACCTTATTCCTTAGTGGAGCATTTTTCTAACTATCATTTTCTTTTTTCCTCATCAACATTCTTCATTTTTTTTTCAAGTAAGATTAATCCTCTAATTTAAAACAGAGTTTTTTTCCCCTTATTTTTTTATTTAAATAGTAGTTGTTGGTCATACACCAAACCATCCTCAAAGCCAACATATCAACATCATGATTCGTCGTACAAGAGGTGTGCGTGCAAATCATAACTATGCCAAAAACTTCAAGGAGGATATGTGAGTCCTACTTCTTTATTTGAAACCTCCAACGACATGTCCATATTGTAGTGCACTTTTATTTCATCATGAAACTTCAACTATGTGTTGAGCAAGTGGAAGTATTGAGATAGAACAAATACCATCACCACTAGAACTACTTTACCTATATTCTGTCCAAACAATAGAGGGGAGAAACTTTAGTCAAAATATTTGTTCTTATAACCATGTCTTCATATTTACTTCCATGTGTGTCCACGTATATGAAAGTTTTGTGGATGGTCAACATGGAATTTATTGTGCTCACGGATCCATATATCATAGGATTGGCAGCCTTCTACGGTTCTACCAGATGATAATAGCAGGCTACGATATCTCCAAATATATATTTATGACAAAATTGTTACCTAGACAGAAATATAGTTGAGCAGATGCAACAAATATTTAATGAGCATAATCCATTCGTGCATATATTTTGTCAACTTGCACAAGACCCAAATGTGCGACAATGCAGGCTTATTATTAAGGAACAACCTTCAAATCGACGATAATATACTCTTCCTTCTGAATCTCAGGTCATTGCAATTATCAAATCCGACAAAGACTTCCCAAATTTAGAATCTATGGATATTATCGTTCAAACTCTTGATGAAACTCTTTAACTCTTGATGAAACTCTTTTACATATCCATGATTGTGCTGGCTACTGTGATCCCTTGCACTATCTTTTATTATTTCCCTATGGAACTTATGGTTGGGATGAAAATAGTCATAGCGGCAATGGAGGAAGCCTAACATGCCTCAATTATTATGCATACAGGTTACATGAAATTAAATGTCACATTAATTCTTTAACGATCTTAAAGTAACTACAATTATTTTTTTTATCCCTCAACTAATGTACGATTATTTCTTTAGACCCGCCAAAATGATCCATCACTACTTCTCAAGGTGGTAGACTTCTGCAATAATATGTTGATAATTACGTCAAAATTGAAACACAAGCTCAGATGATTATGTTTTAATCAGGACATTATTCGAGCATAACTATATAAGGTATCCAAAATGGTGGTGAAAAGAATGTAGGTTAGTAAGCTTATACCGTATTCCCCAATTTTATTATGGTAATAGATTCAATTTTTATTGTCACAATCAATATTGTACACATGACCGCATTACCATCATCTTTCATCGAAAGTCCACGTGACATGTATCAAAGGTACCAGGATGCAGTGACATTGGTACAAAAATATGAAAAATCAGATCTTTTTATTACTATGACATGCATCCACGGACGGGAGGAAATATAAAATGAGCTTCTTCCTACACAAACACCACCAGTTCATCCCTACTTGGTAACACATATGTTTCATTCAAAATTTGAAGAATTAAAAACACATATCGGCGAGAAAGGAGTCCTTGGAAGGGTTCTTGCACACACTTATGTCGTCGAGTACCAAAAATGTAGCCTTCCACATATGCACGTGCTTATTATACTTGATGAAAATGATTAGATTGTTAGTCCGGATGATTATGACAGAATTGTAGTGGCAAAGATATCAAACAAAGATGAACAAACACAATTGTATTATGCAGTTCTAAAGTATATGATACATGGTAACGTACACCAAATGCATCATGTATGAAGAATGAAAAATGTAAAAAAATGTTTCCAAAGTCATTTTCATTATTAATGATATAAATGATATTATTATTAATAATATAAATGATAACCCACTTAAAAGGCCAAGTTATCAAGGGGTACTGGAGATCAGCGGTTTCGTTTGGGCAAAAATAATAAACTTTCTTTTCGAATGACTTTTTCGAAAGAAAAAATTGTCTTCCACAATGGATGTGATATGTTTTTGTGAAAACAACAAGGGTATTGTTAATGCTCCTTAATGAATAAGTCGAAAAATCTCAAGGCACGTCATCTCACAGCCAAACAACGGTTCTTCATTCAATGTAAACATATGACAAACCATATATATATATATATTTTTGGAATAAGGGTAAATTTTATTCCACGCAAATCACAGTAAAGGTATTACAATACACTATTCTCACATCTCCCTCCCCAGTTAAGGGGCCATTACAGATACATCGAATTCTATATTATGTAGAATTCCTACTGGCGGAGTAGCTAGTCCCTCAAAGATACGCCTGTTGCGCTCCCTCCAGACATGCCAAACTGATGTTGCAAGTCTAACTCTAGCCATCTTGGCCCAACCAGGGTCCATGCCTCGGCGGTCTCTGATCCAGCTGAGAATCTTCCGGATATCTCTGACACTGCCAACTCCACCTATCGATCGCATGCACTGCTCCGTCCAGATGTGCCAAGTCAACGGACACTCAAAGAAAAGGTGGCCTATAGATTCTGCGTCACCCGTACAGAGTACACACTTCGGGTCTGGAATCTGCATCCCAAACCTGATAAGTCTGTCCCGCGTCATCAACCTGCCTAGAAGGAGTCTGTATGAACAAAGCTGCATTTTGCGGACAATTTCCTTCGCCCAGATAAAGTCATACTCCGCAATCCTGTCATGTGGAGTCCGAACCAGATTATAGCAACTTTTAAAACTGAATATCCCTGACCCTCCAACCGAACCAGGATCAACCCAACTCCAGGAGTCCGCAGGCTGGCTAGTATCGATAGTGATCCGACGAATCGCCTCTCCAAACTGAGCCGTGAATGGATACTCCTCAGGCCTCCAGCTCTCATCCCTAATGATCCGACTACATTTCACCCCCCTGCTCGCCTCTCTGTCCATCTGTGCACCCAAGATCTCCAGAAGGGAGCCATTTCCCATCCACGGGTTCAACCAAAGATCAGTATTCGCCCCATCTTTCATAATCCTGCATATAGTGGACTGTAGAACCGGTCTGCACCTAAGAATAGCCTTAAATGAGATCGAGAAATTGTGTTATCAATCCTGCATGTCCAGAAATTCATCCGCCGCACATATCTGCTAGCCAGCCACTCTGCCCAAAGAGAATCTCCCTTGATGAACCGCCACGCCATCCGCACCCCTGATACCTCCCTAACCGTCCAAAGAGGTCGCAACTCCACTCCTCCTTCCTCCCGGGTCCGACAGAGTTGTTCCCAAGCGATCGCATGCATACCTCCTCTCCAGATGAAATTAGCACAAATGGACTCCACATTCCTTATGGTAGCTACTAGAATCTGAATCGACTGCAACCAGAACATAGCGATGCCAGAGATAACAGACCTCACCAGCTCAATACGGCCACCGAAGGACAGTCCAGCTGCCTGCCAGCTTTCCACTATTCTTTGGACAAAATCCACCAGGCTGAAACAATCCCGATCCCTAGCATAATTGACCGTCAACGAAACCCCCAGATACTTCACCGGTAACTCTCATTTTTCTACTCCCAGAGCAAGGGCCCGTTCCTCCTTGAGGGTGCACTGAGAGCTGAAATAGGCCCTGCTCTTCTCCCTATTCAGCTGCAGACTGGACAACCTCACAAACTCCTCTATAATATTTGAAAGCGCCCTCATCCCCCTCATAGATGGATGCAGGAATACCAAGAGGTCGTCAGCATATATCAAGTGAGACACCATCGGCTTGACCTGTCCGAAAAGAGGAACAATCTTCCTACTATGCACAGCCAGGTCCATCATACAAATGAAGTACTCCATCACCAGAGTGAACAGGTACGGAGAGAGAGGATCCCCCTGTCGCAGTCCCCTATTGCTTGAGAAGCATCCGTATGGAGTACCCTAAATGAGGACCGAAAATGTGGGGGAGCATATGCACTCCTTCACCCTTGCCATCCATCTCTCATCAAACTCCATAGGAAGCATAAGGTGGCAGAGGAAGTCCCTGTTGACCGTGTCATAGGCTTTTCGCAAATCCAGCTTCACACATGTCTTCATCCCCCCCCCGGCTTGTTGAAATCTCTCACCATCTCATGTGCAAGAAGACTGTGCTCAGCAATCGAGCGCCCCTTGATAAAGCCGCTTGATTTCGAGACACCAAGTCCTGCATAATCCCCTACATACGACGACACATGAGGTGAATAATTATCTTGTATAGATAATTACAACACGCAATAGGCCTGAAGTCGACGAGGGAAGTCACACCCTCCTTCGGAACCAAGGTCAAGAATGTGTGATTCAGCTCCTTCAACAACTTCCCTTTCAAGAAAAACTCCTGCACCGCCTTCAGAACGGAGAACTTTAGTTTACCCCACTGACGTCTAAAGAACCCACATGAGAAGCCGTCAGGCCCCGGAGCCTTATTTGGATCTGCCTTTATCACAATATCATCCACCTCCTCCAATCTCACAGGGGCCAACAGTAAGCTATTCCTATGGTGCGTCACCAGCCTCTTCGTGACAAGGTCTGGAAACGTGATGGGATAATCAGATTGCTGATATAAGTCAGAATAGAACCTGACTGTCTCCTCCTGAATCTCCACTGGGTCGTCAACAAGCCTGCCCTCGCTGTTAAGCAGCCTGGGGATGTTGTTCCGGTGCTGTTTGGCACGTATCACATCATAGAAGAACTTGGTGCATCGATCCCCATCCTTGAGCCATGAACACTTGGCCCTCTGGGCCGTACTAATCTCCTGCTGTAGCCTCATGATGTTGACCTCTGCAATCATGTCCCGCTCCCTAGCCGCCAACTCTCCGCTCAACATGTCAGTCTGCAAAGCTTTCTGAACCTCACGGGCTCGGCCTCCTTATCCTCCAGGGAAGACCGCGACATCTTCTTCACCCAATCCCGAATATCTCTCTTGACCTGTTTGAGTTTGTGAGCCATGCGAAACTGAGCCGTGCCCTCCCGAGTATACTGCAGTCCTCCCATAACAACCTCCTCATATCCAGCAGAAAGGTACCGGCCATTGTTGTACCGGAATGGCCGAGTCTTCCAAGTGGGCCTCTCAGAGAGACCAACCCGGATAGGGGAGTGATCGCTGGTCCATGCCGCTAGCCCTTCCGCCATGGAATTCGGAAAGTAGCGAAACCATTCGCTATTTTCCAAAGCCCGATTCAGCTGACAGGCGATCCTGTTGTGAAATGCCTTATTGTGCCAGGTCCAGATGTGTCCAGCTCTCTCCAGTTCCCTCAGTCCAGACAAGAGGAGACACCTCTGAAAGTCGTATAAGATCGGATCCGACACTGGACGACCTCCCACCTTCTCTTGTCGATGCAGTATGGCATTAAAGTCTCCCATAAGCAGCAGGGGAGATGCAGGTGCTCCGCCATACGACCTACTCGCACAATGTCCTCCCACAAGGTCTCCCGAAGCCGCCTATCATTGTGCCCATAAGTTGCTCCCAGAATGAAGTGGAATCCTCCCTTATTCACAAAGGAAATGCCAATAAGCTGCTATGTCATCAGAACCTGTTCCTCCTCCCAACTATCTCTGTTCCATCGAACCCAGATCCTAGCCATATCGCAAAGATCCAGGTTGTGGATATGAGCCCAGTTTGCAGGCGTCCTGCGAGATAGCATAGTCGCTCCTCTAATCTTTGTCTCAAGAAGAATAGAAATATCACACTTCTCCTTCAGAACTCCACTAATCTCCCTCCATCTCCCAATGGAACACCCACCACGAATGTTCCAGACAAGGACCGACATTAATTAATTAATGTGGGGTCCCCCTGAACTCCATCTGGACTGACACCCGAGGGAAGTGTCCCGTCCGTCAGATCTATATCCTCCCCCATCCCCGTCCCCGAGGAGGGTGCAAGATGGGCTTGAATCCTGGAGAGAGTCAAGGTCCAATCTGGGTTGGCCACAGTCTGATCTTCGAGCCCCCTGGCTGGAGCTCCTCTTCCCGTTGGGACGGGGCATGCCTTTTCCTGCTATAGATCTTTTCCACCATAGAAGTCTCCATCCCATTCTGTCTGCTATCCAGGAAACTCATACCCCTGGTCACCATACTCCTCTGGGGCCTGAACGGGACTATCGCTCCCTGAGAAACCTCCTGTCTCTGCGGGGTGTCAGTCACGGACCTCCTGGCCCCCTCCATCAGGGAGACCTCCTCCATCGTCCTGACTGTCGCCGCCACTCCTGCGATGGGACTGGGTGCCATCTCTGGCTCAACTACCTCCATCTGCGCTACCGAGGACCTAGCTGTCTCCGTCCCTTTAGTCAGGCAAGCACTAGATGAGTGACCAAAGCACTCACAGAGGGAACACATTGGGGGGACCCAATCATACTCCACGGCCTGAGTCAAAACCTCTCCGGATGCCGTCTGATACTCGAGAATACTCGGAAGCTCCGTCCCGGCCTTTATCTCCACAAATACCATGGCGTACATCAGTCTGGTACGGAAACCTGTAGCCTCATCCGCCTTGATCGACTTACCGACCAAGCTAGCTAATCTCATAAGCAGAGGGATGTTCCAGTATTTCACCGGGAACTCAGGAAAGCGAATCCAGACGGGAATCGCATTCAGCACCTCCTTCTCACATCTCAACTCCGGTATCCACTCCTTCAGGATAATAAGCCGTCCGTCAAAGGACCAGGGCCCTCATTGAATAATCCTGGACACATCCTCCTCCAAGTCGAATTTTACATAGTAAAATCCATTCTCACGAGAGAAGAACTCCATACTACCCTTGGGCCGCCATACCCTCTGCATAACCCCGTATTTGTCCATAGAACGGTTTACTTTTCAACATATACATCACCAGCGTGTTCTTCCAGAAGTCCGTGACCTCCGCTATCTCTTCTGCCGGAAAATATGCTCGAAAGCCTCCTCCTACCTGCATCGGTGGCACATACTCCATCGACACTGGGCTCTTGTTCCCACCCGGCATGCACACATCCTTCCAGGATTTGGGACTAGGCCCGTCTGTGCCCGTCCGGGGAGTGGCAGACGGAGGCCTCTGACTCCTGACATCTCCAGCAATACTCTTTCCTTTCTCCGCCACCGTTGCCTTTGGCCGTCATCCAGCCGCAGTGCGCCTCGGACCTCCTCCCTGTCGTCGTGTGCTACCAAGGCCGATGGTAGACCTACTCCCGCTCCTTCCCGGGCCCGTCCGACTCATACCTTGATTTTGAGCCCCTCTTCCCCCTCCCGGACGTCGTCTCACCACCGTCGTCCAACCATCATCATCAATCCGGCCATCCCCAGCCCCGGATCCTGATCCGAATTCGAATATAGGGGCATCCGACCCGGAGCCGGCAACCGCCGGAGTATCCGCAGGTCCCCGAGCCGCCCTGCCCGCCGCCACCGCCTGGGAGGGGTCGGCCGCCCCCACCCCCCCGGTCGTCGTCGGACCCTCCCGAGGCTCCGCCTGCACATATGGGGGTCCGCTTGACCCCCTGCTTCCGCCGCCAGGCCCCCCCCCCCCCCCCCCCCCCCCCCGCCCCCTCCCTTCCTCCCCGGCCTCCTCCTCCCTTCCGCGAGTGGGTCCGGCGGACGGGGAGGAGGCGTTAGGAGAAACCTAGAGTTCGCCCGAGTCGCCTACCATTATATATATATATATATATATATATATATATATATATATATATATATATATATATATATATACCTCCTCGGGAGGAAGGTGGAGTGGGGCTGCGACCTCTTCGTGCGGTTAGGAAGACAGCTGGCGTGAAGATGGCCTGAAGATTCATCAAGGGGGTCGCTTTGGGCGGAGTGGATGGCGAACAGATATCTAAGGCGGACAAACTTCTGGGACTGCAGGATAGACAATAATTTTTCGGTAACTTTTAAGGCCATTCTGAGGTGTAGGCCAGTTCTTCAGACCGCTATCTGCAGGAACATAAAAGATGGGAGGACCACTGTTCTCTGGCTTGATCCTTGGTTGGGTTCCAGATCCCTGCTGGAGATTTTGGGAGGACAGCTGGACAGAGAGGCGGGCAGGAGGCTAACATGCAGCCGGATCATCAGAGATGGGATATGGAGGCCAGAAGGATATCCTTATACAGCTCAGCTAGCTGAGGAGATTCGCCAGATTACTATTGACGATAGCCAGCATGAGGACTCCTGGAGCTGGGCCGGCCCAGGTTCGGGTGGAGGGTCAGGACTATTCTGCTTTCGTAGCTGTTATGACATGGTATGGACTCATCACGACCGGGCTGAGGAGGTGGACTTCATTTGGGGTAAGAGAATTTTTCGAAAAATACAACTGTGTGCCTACAGACTTCTGCGGGGCAGATTGATGACGAGAGACAGACTTCTCAGGTTTGGAATGCAGATCCCAGATGCCAAGTGTGTGCTATGTAATGGGGTGGACGAATCTATGGGGGCATCTCTTCTTTGAATGTCCGACGTCCTGGCACATTTGGGCTGAGCAATGCGTGCAGTTGAGAGGGGTAGTTGGTATGGATAGAGACATCAGGAGCATTCTTAGTTGGATCCGAGATCACAGAGGCAGAGATCCGGGGTGGACCAGAAGAGCCATAGTTCGTCTCGCAGCTTCCGTTTGACACATCTGGAAGGAGCGGAACAGACGTATTTTCGAAGGCCTGACTATCCCTCCTATTGGAATTCTACATAACATAGAATTTGATGTATCAGTAATGGCCCCATAACATTAAAATTGGGGCATGAGAAGTTGTGATTTTAGTGTATTGTAATACCTTTACCGCTGTGTGCGAGAAATAAAATTTACCCTTATTCCAATATATATATATATATATATATATATATATATATATATATTCAGTGACCTATAGTTCCAGTGGCTATTAAGACCCTAGTGAGCAATGGTTCGATTTCCAGTGAGAGCGATCATGTAAATTTACCTTCTTCAATATACCATTATTTAGTGATATCGAACTTAATATTTTAAAGAATAAAAGGATTTCCGTCCAATTTTGAAGGGGCAAAACTTATAAATATATTTGAAATTTGAAAAAGAAATAACAACATACCTATAATATTTAAATATTTTTTAAATTTGAGGTATGATACATGGTTCATGTGGAGTACATACACGAAATGCATCATGTTATATGAAGAATGAAAAATGTAAAAAAAAAAAATCCAAAGTCATTTTCATTATTGATGATATAATGATATTATTATTAATAATATAAATGATAAGCCACTTAAAAGGCCAAGTTATCAAGGGGTACTGGAGATCAGCGGTTCATTTGGACAAAAGTAATGAACTTTCTTTTCGAATGACTTTTTCGAAAGAAAAAAAGGGGTACTGGAGGTCAGCGGTTTCGTTTGGACAAAAGTAATTATCAAGGGGTACTGGAGATCAGCGGTTTCGTTTGGGCAAAAGTAATGAACTCTCTTTTCGAATGACTTTTTCGAAAGAAAAAAAGGGGTACTGGAGGTCAGCGGTTTCGTTTGGACAAAAGTAATGAACTCTCTTTTCGAATGACTTTTTCGAAAGATTGCAGCCTCTCCTTACCTTGTTATTGGAAGGTTATTTCAGTTTCTGCTCGCTTTGGGTGTGTTTATTGCCCACTTTCTATGCAGCCTTTTCCATAATCTCTACTACTTGGAATCAATTTATAAGTATGATTTTTTTTATAAACCTTGTTTTTTCATTCCATTGGTTTTTCTTTTTCTCTTGTGCATGGTTTTTTCTTGTAACTGAGCATGTAATTCATGTTCATGACTTTGCTTTCTTATGTAGGTTTACTTGGACATAACATTTTTCTATAGTAAAAAGAGATTCTGAGTGAACAACTAAACATGTTATCCTTAAAGCATTGACTGCCATTTTCTGTGGCTGCTCGTAGCGACCAGGAAATAAGATCAGTTAAACTTTGATTACCTTACTGGGAACTAAGGAGATGAAATCGTGGATATTTTAGCTAAATGTTGGAGAAAATGGGTGAACCCATTGATGTAGGAAGAAGGCATTAGTCTGTAGCTTGTACTTTGTAGCATTCTTTTGATTTGTAACAAAAACAGTGGTGTTCCAATCTCTGGATAACTGAAATACCGGGGGAAGAACCTGGAGCTGGTATTTTTATATTGCAAACAAATGTATCATTGCGAGGGTTCCAATCATCTAAGTCGGTTCTACTTGAAAACTTTTGCAGGTTCACCTGAAATACAATTGTCCCTGGTTTCTTTCCTTGGGGTGCTTGTTTTGAGCAATGATGTAAAGGTGTTTGTCGCCCAAACAGCTGGTTCATCTCTGGTTCACTTCTTGAGAAGTCCAAACATGCAGGATAGAGAAGCTGCTCTAAAATCACTGAACCAGATCTCATCATACGAGGCAAGTGCCAAGATACTAGTTCAAGTCGGTATCCTTCCTCCACTTTTGAAGGACCTCTTCACTGTCGGCAGCAACTCTGTTCCAATGAGACTGAAAGAGGTGTCTGCTACTGTTCTTGCTAATGTTGTGTCTTCAGGTGCTGACTTCAAATCTGCCCCCCTTGATCATGATAATCAGACTCTCATCTCTGAGGACATTGTCCATAACCTGCCGCATCTATCAGCAACACTGGTCCTACAATTGCGTGTAGTCTCCTCCAGGTACTGGTAGGACTCACCACCTCTTCGTCAACTGTTTTGAACATAATTTCTGCCATTAAGAGCTCTGGTGCCACCATCATTCTGATCCAGTTTGTGGAAGCTCCACAGAGGGATCTCCGTGTGGCTTCCATAAAACTACTACATAATATTTCACCATATATGGGCCAAGAGCTTGCCGATTCCCTCCGTGTTACTGCTGGCCAGCTAGGCAGCTTAAGTAATTTCAGAGAACAATGGGACCTCAGAAGAGCAAGGGGCAGCTATTGGACTCTCAGCTGAGCTTCCTGAGAGAAACTCGGGGCTCACAAAGCGGCTTCTGTCTGAAGGGGCCTTCAATGTAGTTATCTCCAAGGTGGTCAAGATTCGACAAGGAGAAACCCGCGGCAGTCGGTTTGTGTTGAGATTGATTGATGAATTTCATTGATAATCTCATAGGCTTTATATAGCCTTTACATGATAGAATATCCAATGGAATATCATGTGGCATATTCTGGCATCACAAATATGTCATCAGGATATTCTCATACTAAATATAACATATTCTCATTCTAAATATATCAACACCCCCCTCAAGATGGGCGAAAGATATTCACTAAGTCCATCTTGTCACATCCTCTCGTCATACTGATAGAGTTAAGCCCCTTGGTCAGTCCGTCTGCTACCTGATATTTGGTTGGAACATAGCCTAGCTCTAGTAGTCCACCATCCAGCTTTTCTTTGATGAAGAATCTATCAATCTTGATATGCTTGGTCCTGTCATGCTGTACTGGATTGTTGGCAATACTAATAGCTGACTGGTTGTCACACCATAGCTTCATCTTGGCTCCCTGGTCCAGCTTCAGCTCCATCAGCATATTCTTCAATCACAATAGCTCTGTGACTCCCAAGGCCATAGCCCTATAATCTGCTTCAGCTGTTGATCTGGCAACCACTGACTGCTTCTTACTCCTCCAAGAGACCAAGTTGCCTCCTACAAATATGCAGTATCCCGATGTAGATCTCCTGTCGTCAGCACAGCTAGCCCAGTCAGAATCACAATAGCCCTCGATGCTCACATGATTATTTCTTTTGAAAATCAGTTCCTTCCCGGGGGCTCCCTTCAAATACCTCAGAATCTGGTACACTGTGTCCATATGACCCTTCCGGGGGTCATGCATATAGCGGCTCACTACACTGACCGTAAAGCTGATATCAGGTCGAGTGTGGCTCAAGTAGATCAACTTGCCCACCAATCTCTGATATCTACCCCGGTCAACTGGTTCTCCAGCTTCAGCATCCAGTTTGAACTTCTGGTCTATCGGTGTCGTAGCTGGTTTGCATCTCATCATCCATGTTTCCGTAAGCAGGTCCAGTGCGTACTTCCTCTGAGAAAGAACAATTTCCTCTGTATCTCGAGCAATCTCAATCCCGAGGAAGTATCGAAGAGGGCCAAGATCCTTCACCACGAACTCCTTGCCAAGCTTTCCTTTGAGTTGGGCGATCTCCTGCTCATCATCGCTTGTAATAATCATATCATCTACATACACCGCAAGCATGGTGATGTGGCCTCCACTTTGTCTGAAGAAAACAGTATGATCAGCATTGATCTGCTGATATCCCATCCCTATCATTGCTCTCCTGAACCTGTCAAACCATGCTCGAGGAGACTGCTTCAGTCCATAGAGGGACTTCTTCAGTCTGCAGACCTTGCCTTCTGTCTGATTGGTGCCGAATTCTGGTGGTATCTCCATGTACACCTCCTCCACTAGATCTCCATGAAGAAATGCATTCTTCACATCCAGTTGGTGTAGCTTCCATCCTCCATTGGCTGCCAGAGATATCAATGTCCTGACAGTGCTCATCTTTGCCACTGGTGTAAAAGTCTCGTCATAGTCAATGTCGTACGTCTGACTGTATCCTTTTGCCACCAGTCGAGCTTTGTAGCGCTCAACCTGTCCATCTGGATTCTGCTTCACCGTGAAAACTCATTTGCATCCGACTGCTCTCTTCCCTTCTGGCAGTCTCACCAGCTCCCAAGTGTGGTTCTTCTCAAGAGCTCCCAACTCCTCGTGCATCGCCGCTTTCCACTTTGGATCGTTCTTGGCAACCTGTCAATTGTTAGGTACAATAATACTTTCCAAAGATGCTATAAATGCTCAATAAGAAGAAGAGATATGGTCATAAGAAACAAACTTAGCAAGATCCCAATCATATATGTCCGGAGGATTTCTCGCATTACTGCGAGTAGTCCTTCATGTAGATAGTGATGTGGAAGATGTAGGAGGAATGATATCATCTGAGGAGGCTGGTGGTGTAGATGAGGAGGATGGCGGTATAGGTGTCTCAGGAGTTGGGACAGACGCAAGCAGGGGACTTAGCATTGGCACTGTAGGTACTGGTCCTGCAGTTTACTTCTCTCTTCTGCTATAGGTAAGTAACTCCTCCTGAGCCGTAGGCGTAACACTTTTCATCTCCTCTCCCTGTTCCGCTTCACCTTCATGTTCCTCCTCAACCGTGCCTCTGTGCCAAACTTCTAAATCGGTTACCACCAAGTTCTCCATCTCCCCCTCTCGCCTTATACTGGTAGTATTAGGCGTGTTGGTGAAGTTCCCTCCTGGCTGTAATATGGTTCATGCTCCCGGAAGTGAACATCCATACTAACAAACTTCTTCTCTACTGGACTCCAGCACATATACCCTTTTTGAGTTGTTGAGTAGCCCACAAAGATGCACTTGACCGCTCTAGGGTCAAGTTTTCCAACTGATGGTCTGTTGTCTTTCACAAAACACACATCCGAACACCTTCAGTGGAAGTATCCCACTATTATTGTCTCGCAATACTTCATATGGGGACTTCCATCCCAGGATTTTTGAAGGCATACAGTTGATAAGTTGTGCTGCTGTCAACATTGCATGCCTCCATAGATTTTGTGGAACATTCATGTCGATCATCATACTTCTTGCGGTCTCCAGAAGGTGTCGATTTTTTTTTCTGCTACTCCATATTGTGCTGGTGTGTATGCACAAGTGGTCTGATGCTGTATTCCGTGTGCTAACAAGTACTCTGCAAGCGTCTTGTTAGTATACTCCGTTCCATTGTCAGACCTCAGTACCTTCACGACTGCATTGTACAGAGTCTGGACATGCTTATAAAAATTCCGAAAACAGGCAGATAAATCACTCTTATTTTTCATCAGATACAGCCAGGTGACACGAGATGCACAATCAATAAAGGAAACAAAGTACTTATACCCATTCATAGTGTTAGTAGCACATGGACCCCAAACATCAGAATGTACTACCTCAAAAGCAAAAGAGCTCTTATGACCAGTACCAACATATGAGCTTCTAGTAAATTTTTCTAGCTCGCATGCATCACATACTAATTTCTGTTTATTTGTTTTTGCATAAATCTCTGGATACAACTTACTTAGAGTATCAAAGGAAGAATGTCCCATCCTCCTATGATGAAGTATCAAAGTATCTTCAGTCCTCTGCTGCAGCTCTCCCATTCCAGCCTTCTCTGCCATAGATACCAATGTTGAGTCCAGTTCTTCTCGATCTAGGTACCACAGTCCCTAATGCCAAGTGCCAGTCCCAAGTTTTCGTCCCGTCCCTTTCTCCTGTAAGATCACCTTAGAAATATCAAAAGAAATAATGCATTTAAGTTGAAGAATTATAGAACTAATAGACAGAAGACTGACTGAAAATGATGGAGCATGTAAAACATTGGATAATCTTACTGAACCTGTACAATTAACAATATTATTACTGACCACTGGCTGGAAAGTGCCGTCTGAAGTCTGAATGGTGTCTGCTGATGCTAGGTGAGTGTATGAAGAAAACTTACTAGCATTTCCGGTCACATACCGAGATGCTCCTGAGTCGATAATCCAGTCTGACGTTTTAAGGAAAGACATAGATGCAAGAGCAAGTGACTCGTCAGTACCTTCTGATGGGTGGGCATACATAGCGGCGCTGCCTCCAACGAAGAATGGGGTAGATGCCTCCTCTGTTCCACTCCTCCTGTCTCCCTCGGCTGACGCTCTCTGCTTTCTCTCCAGCATGTCCAGCAGTACCTGATCCTCCTCAGTAAAGGTGCCAACAGCTCCTCCATTCCCTTCTGCTACTAGCAGGTTTGTCCGATACCCTCCTTGGCCGCCTCGTCGACCCCCTCGACCACGACTACGTCCAATATATCCTCGTTCACGTCCACCATCTGAGTCTCCCTCCTTAGGTGGTTTGGTATAAGCATATCGATGATGGCCCATCTTCCCGCAGTTGTAGCACTGCCGATTGTGTTGCCAGAGCTCTCCCTTGGATCCGGTCTTCCGAGCTAGTAACCGCTAGTGCTGACTTTGCTTCGGGGGGACCACCTGTCCCCGCCTGTAGTCTGATGCGCGTCTCTTCCTGGATCATGACTGAGATAGCCTCCTCGATACTAGGAATCTCTGGTTGGGCGAGGAGTAAGGCTGTCCTTTGTGCGAATGTTGTAGTCAGCCCTTTGAGGAATTTCATCGTCCTCTCCTACAGATACACGTCTCTCCTTACACTTTGGGTCCCCGCAGCTTGTCCGTTTTGAGGAGTGATCATAATACAGCCAGAGATTCTCCAACTCTGTGGCGTACTCCTGCACCGTCTTCTCTTCCTGTACGGTGTCGTCGATCTCCCCTTTTATCTGGAAGATCCGTAAGTTGTTTCCCACACCATCATAGGTTCTTCTTAACTTCTTTCACACGTCTTTCACAATCTCAATGCCATCTACTGTGGAGGCAATAGACTGGACTAAGGAATTGAGAAGCCATATGTAAATCATCATATGAGTGGATTTTCACTCGTCGCGTCCTGTCGAGCCCTCGTCCGGCTCTGTCTTCTCGCTGGTCAAGAATTCCTCCAGGTTCTTTCCTGCAAGGGTTCTTCTCACCCGCCGTGACCAACTCAGATAGGTGGCTGGTCCGTCCAGCTTCAGATCGATGGAGGAAAGTTCCAACTTTGGCGACGTTTGTGTCGTGCTCTTACCAGCCGACATCTTTATCAATTTCATCAACGTCGCAACATCTATAGCATCCAGCTTCTTGAGGATCGCCTCCATCTGTCACGCCCCGCTCCCGTAGGAGCGATCGTCCTCGCTAAGGTGTGATGCCGCACGAGCCTAGATTGCGCTCGTGCAAGGCAATTCCATAATGGCCGATCACATCGGCGGCGACGGGGTCGTCGCACAGGAGTCCCAAGCAGAACATTGAATACATTGCAGCGGAATTTAAAGAAAAACACATGAACACAAGTACTCAAAAGAATCTCTTTTATTGATATGGAATACAAGGTTACATTTGTGGGCTCAAGGCCAAATTACAAGTCTCTCGTGCTCACTTTTCTCTCATTTACAATTCACTCTGCTCTCTCTCATCTCTCGATACAATACTTGGATCCAGCAGAAGCTTCGGAAGGCGATGTCCATACATTATGTCCTGTATAAGTCTTCACATCACGCGGCCGCACGCTTCGACTCGCCAAGGAACTCCGTGCCTCGACGCATCCAAGCGAGCTTCGCGCCACGAGCTTCTACCTGGGCCTGCACATGAAACACTGTGTGGGTGTCAGTACCACTGTACTGGTGGAGTGAGCTCCTCGCCCACCCATACAAAACCTACACGTTTCATTTACTTTGTGCAACATAAACCCTTTTACGATTGTCTTTCTATTCTTGCCTTAGGATCAGTTTTGGGACCGGCGCCTTAGCGCAACTTGTGTATCGGAACCATCCCGTGCTTGCAAGGTCAACGTTAACTCATACTTGTCACTAGACCACTCCTCATGCCAACAACGATTACCTATCAAGTCGTGTTTGCCTTACGGCCATAATCAGATACGCAACTACACGAAGGACTCCATTTCCTTGCCTCTAGACCTTTCTCGTGCTTGCATTGTCGACGCCCGACTTATACTTATCTTTTGTGCCAAACTCTGGGACGTAACGACTCGGTCGTGCCATAACTCGATTCGTGCATCGATAACTCTGAGGCAACGCCTCCTCGCTTAGTCTTGCATATACTTGTGTTGTGACAATGCGGCCGTGCCTCATATTTCGAGGCCGTGCCCAATAACTCAACGTAACTTCATATAACTAGCCCTACGGCCCTTTTTGACTTAACTCGCAACTTAACACTCGATGCCACATCTCGTGCCGAAGCACGTCGCCTTCGCTGTAGCCAAATCTTAGGCTCCGACATTGTGTCTATTTAACTCATACATATTCAACTCAATCCACCGTCACACACACGGATTGCCGCCCGTGCCGACACCAAACTTACCATGTTAGTTGAAAACAATTATTATTAAGTGTTTGTTATGGGATTGGCCTAACCAGCCGCCTTGGACGTAGCCTGGCAGTACGGGACCCTTTCAACGCAGGTAGCGAGCCCCGATGAAAGTCCCCGCCTTACCGATCGCCTAACCAGCGTTGCCTATTACCCAGCTCGGCTACAACCAGTTTCTTCCTAGGCCGAGTCGGTCCCGTGGCCCCGGGGTGCCGCTCGAAGAAACTACCCCTTGTCGACAAGTTGTCCAAGTTCATAAGGGTTACATGGAGTATTTTAGGATACAGTTTGGGGCTTGTTATGTGATCAATTCATTTACTTGGTTGTTTTACTCTTTCCATTTTCGTACTTCCTTTGCAGAGCCCCTAACCAGGGTTGCCTCGGCGACTACCCATCGCTTAGACTTAACATTCTTTGAACTCAGGGAACGGCTACTGCATAGCCTTCCAACTTAACTTGAACATAACGTGTTTCCTTTAAGTATCGACCGACCGTGGATAACTTTCCACTGAACCAACCGTGGCTCGTGCCTCTAAACCGACTCGTGTTCGACGCAACGCTGTCGCCCAAGTCATACTCCATATGACGGGCCTTAGGATCGTGGGACTACTTATCTTGACAACCGCAGAATGAGCGGGACAGCACGTAGAATAACTTAGGTCGACCGGCATAACATTTGCCTAACTCACTCAAGCCTACAACTTAACCCAAGGGACGAGCAAAGGCTATGCCAAGCCTTGCGGGACAGGACCGTGCATGCTTTAGCAAGCACTTGTGCGGGCGACGCCTATGACTTAGGCTAACTCTCAGCTTTTGCACCGAAGACCAACTTTCCTTCTCCCAAGCCACGGGACGAAGGACCGAGTGTCATTTTCAAAGCACGCCGTGCACCAACTCTAAGCCGACAGTAGGACGTTTTCCATGTTCTAACTCGATTCAAACCGTCGGGATTATTCCCTTAGCTATGTGGATGCGTAGCTTTTATTATCAAGCCCAACTTGTGCAAGTTGAAAACACGATTTATTATGTGAAGGCAAAGATGAGGAGAGTTCACCGAAACTACCCCACCTGAGCGATGTCTCCGAGCAAGCCGTTGCAAGGCTAAGGCCGAACGCCGTCGGCGTTTCGATTCCTCCGATTGACTTTGCGGGACGGGGCACTACATCATACACCACTCAGAACAAGTCTCGTCCTCGAGACTTTCCTGAAGGCAAGCTATCCTACCATTTCTATGGCCAAGACTTAATCATACACGTTTCGCCTACGCGTTCCTTCGATTCTGAGCCACGCTCGCACTATTATCAATCACTCCTTTAACACGATTTCAAGATCTTGACACACTCCCATCTTTCAAGCCTTGCTTGAACTCGTCGCATCACTTGGCTGGATCGTGCACGCATTCCAAGCGTCCCCAAAATACATGCATTCAGCTAAGCCGCATGATAGAAAATTTGTCATTCTCACTCGAGTCGCATCGTACACATACCCAGGCGTCCCTGAAATATATGCATGTCAGCCGAGCCTCGTGAGCAGGGTCTCCTACATTCGTGATTCATGCTATCCATTCAAACCAATCCTCAAGATCAATCATTCCGATTGCTAACACTTGCAACAGGACGTCTCGCCTAACCGCTAGGCCAATCTTTACGAGGCTAAGTCAATGTCAGGATTGGAATCATAGTTCCCCAACAATAATGCCAACACTGACCCCAATCCTAGGGTCAAACCAAAGTCGATCATACGGGGTCTTCTACCCAAGCTCGCGTCACTCAGATTTCTAAACATCGAGCACGATCACCTAATTCGCATTACGGCACGCGTTGCGTATATTCAAATCCCTTCAATTCACCAATTCTAACCAATTCATGTATTCGATCACGAGGTCGTCTAGCTCGACAATACGTTGCGCCCCAATCTCACGCGAGTCCGATTATCCACGGTGGTTCATGAATCACCATGTAACGCACCCGCAGAATAATCATTCTCATCGGGGCGTAACTCTTGTTTGAGTTTAGACTAACTCATTTTCGATACGCGGATTGGACCTACTCAATCCTCAAGTTCGATTCTTCAAGCACACAAATCCATTCTCGAGTCACCTTCGCGTCAAACCACAAATCGAAGCACAAATTGTCGCACCGTACAAGTTCGACCACTCCCGCTGTATGAATCACCATACCAGCGCTCACGCAGAGTGATCGCCCTAATTCGGCGTGACGCATGTGCGAGGCTGGAGTAGCACTCGCATAAGACAAGAACATCAACGTTGTGGTTGTCGACGAAGCAAATCCAAACATTCCAGTTTTCATCCAAGCCAAGTTCGATCGTCATTCGTTCAACTTAGAAAATCCTCAAGCCAAGTCTACCTTTTCCTCGACACATTTTAACATCCCGATTATAACATCCATCGGAACAATGACATTTGCACGATCGTCATTCGCCGAGTCAGAGTACCCCCGAGTTATCGCATATCGATCTTTGATACGCCTCAATACCATCGACGACATGCGTAACCTGACGATCTTCCTTTGCAACCAAATTTCGAGTCGTGCGACTAATGCTATTGTCCGAGTTGGATATTCCACAATTTTCTCGATATTCAAGATCATGTTCGATCGCTATTCCTCAAGCTCGTTTCAAGATCGTTGTTCAAAACTCAAGTCATATTTCATTTGTATCAATCCAATATCGCATGTGCGATCCTCTAAGTTTCCTCGATCAAGACCATTTATTTTCATCCATCGTTCTGAATCGTTTTCTAACTCGCGTTGCTCATTCACAAGTTGTCCGAACGAGATGCTCGTTTGGGACATTCGAAGTCACGACCAACTAAGCGAGACGCGTTCTAAGGCTTTGCGCGATCGCATCGCCTCGCCGACATACTCGAAATCCTCAATATTCACTCGAACAATTTCCAAGACGAACCATACACCACTCAGATTCGCGCCACTCGACTAGTCGTCGACACTCGTCCTTATTCTTCTCCGAACCTATCACATACACCACTCGGATTCAAGCCATACGATCCAATCCTCAATCACATTCGCGTCATTCGCTAAGACATCCTTCAGATTCGTTCGACGAATCGCTAGCGTAGTCGCTCGCGTCGTATCGACGCACTAAGTCGTTCGTACTATTTCCTCAAAATCCAAATCAATCTTCCGTGTACGCCTAAGCGTTAGTCTGATAGCGTTCCTATCAATAGACACTCTAAGTATATCTCCGTTCCCGACCGAGCGGTACTTGATATCGCTCGCAACTCGTTTGCACCAAGGGTCGAGGTGCGCGATACGAAACACAACTTAGCCAAAAGGCCGTGTGCATAACCATCCCGTACGGGCTATACTCCGACTTTGCACGCTTACTTGCTAATGTCGATGTAGGACTCGTTAGGCACGCACGCGACTTGCTAACATTAGCACGCATTTTCTATCAATTCAAGGTCGGCACCGTTCGGCCCAAAGGCCATCACCTATCGATGCGTTCGATTGAACGCTTGTACGAGCTTTCGAAAATATTAGACTTATTGTATGGACATGCCGAGGGACATTTGAGAGAGAGCGCACCAACGATATCACGTTGCGGAAGCACAATTCAGAGTTTGCGGAACAACGGAGTTATAGAATTCAATCGGTAGTCCAAGGACGTAAAGCCGTGCTCTGATACCACTATGTCACGCCCCGCTCCCGTAGGAGCGATCGTCCTCGCTAAGGCGTGATGCCGCACGAGCCTAGATTGCGCTCGTGCAAGGCAATTCCATAATGGCCGATCACATCGGCGGCGACGGGGTCGTCGCACAGGAGTCCCAAGCAGAACATTGAATACATTGCAGCGGAATTTAAAGAAAAACACATGAACACAAGTACTCAAAAGAATCTCTTTTATTGATATGGAATACAAGGTTACATTTGTGGGCTCAAGGCCAAATTACAAGTCTCTCGTGCTCACTTTTCTCTCATTTACAATTCACTCTGCTCTCTCTCATCTCTCGATACAATACTTGGATCCAGCGGAAGCTTCGGAAGGCGATGTCCATACATTATGTCCTGTATAAGTCTTCACATCACGCGGCCGCACGCTTCGACTCGCCAAGGAACTCCGTGCCTCGACGCATCCAAGCGAGCTTCGCGCCACGAGCTTCTACCTGGGCCTGCACATGAAACACTGTGTGGGTGTCAGTACCACTGTACTGGTGGAGTGAGCTCCTCGCCCACCCATACAAAACCTACACGTTTCATTTACTTTGTGCAACATAAACCCTTTTACGATTGTCTTTCTATTCTTGCCTTAGGATCAGTTTTGGGACCGGCGCCTTAGCGCAACTTGTGTATCGGAACCATCCCGTGCTTGCAAGGTCAACGTTAACTCATACTTGTCACTAGACCACTCCTCATGCCAACAACGATTACCTATCAAGTCGTGTTTGCCTTACGGCCATAATCAGATACGCAACTACACGAAGGACTCCATTTCCTTGCCTCTAGACCTTTCTCGTGCTTGCATTGTCGACGCCCGACTTATACTTATCTTTTGTGCCAAACTCTGGGACGTAACGACTCGGTCGTGCCATAACTCGATTCGTGCATCGATAACTCTGAGGCAACGCCTCCTCGCTTAGTCTTGCATATACTTGTGTTGTGACAATGCGGCCGTGCCTCATATTTCGAGGCCGTGCCCAATAACTCAACGTAACTTCATATAACTAGCCCTACGGCCCTTTTTGACTTAACTCGCAACATAACACTCGATGCCACATCTCGTGCCGAAGCACGTCGCCTTCGCTGTAGCCAAATCTTAGGCTCCGACATTGTGTCTATTTAACTCATACATATTCAACTCAATCCACCGTCACACACACGGATTGCCGCCCGTGCCGACACCAAACTTACCATGTTAGTTGAAAACAATTATTATTAAGTGTTTGTTATGGGATTGGCCTAACCAGCCGCCTTGGACGTAGCCTGGCAGTACGGGACCCTTTCAACGCAGGTAGCGAGCCCCGATGAAAGTCCCCGCCTTACCGATCGCCTAACCAGCGTTGCCTATTACCCAGCTCGGCTACAACCAGTTTCTTCCTAGGTCGAGTCGGTCCCGTGGCCCCGGGGTGCCGCTCGAAGAAACCACCCCTTGTCGACAAGTTGTCCAAGTTCATAAGGGTTACATGGAGTATTTTAGGATACAGTTTGGGGCTTGTTATGTGATCAATTCATTTACTTGGTTGTTTTACTCTTTCCATTTTCGTACTTCCTTTGCAGAGCCCCTAACCAGGGTTGCCTCGGCGACTACCCATCGCTTAGACTTAACATTCTTTGAACTCAGGGAACGGCTACTGCATAGCCTTCCAACTTAACTTGAACATAACGTGTTTCCTTTAAGTATCGACCGACCGTGGATAACTTTCCACTGAACCAACCGTGGCTCGTGCCTCTAAACCGACTCGTGTTCGACGCAACGCTGTCGCCCAAGTCATACTCCATATGACGGGCCTTAGGATCGTGGGACTACTTATCTTGACAACCGCAGAATGAGCGGGACAGCACGTAGAATAACTTAGGTCGACCGGCATAACATTTGCCTAACTCACTCAAGCCTACAACTTAACCCAAGGGACGAGCAAAGGCTATGCCAAGCCTTGCGGGACAGGACCGTGCATGCTTTAGCAAGCACTTGTGCGGGCGACGCCTATGACTTAGGCTAACTCTCAGCTTTTGCACCGAAGACCAACTTTCCTTCTCCCAAGCCACGGGACGAAGGACCGAGTGTCATTTTCAAAGCACGCCGTGCACCAACTCTAAGCCGACAGTAGGACGTTTTCCATGTTCTAACTCGATTCAAACCGTCGGGATTATTCCCTTAGCTATGTGGATGCGTAGCTTTTATTATCAAGCCCAACTTGTGCAAGTTGAAAACACGATTTATTATGTGAAGGCAAAGATGAGGAGAGTTCACCGAAACTATCCCACCTGAGCGATGTCTCCGAGCAAGCCGTTGCAAGGCTAAGGCCGAACGCCGTCGGCGTTTCGATTCCTCCGATTGACTTTGCGGGACGGGGCACTACACCATCGATGCTTCTTCTCCGATCACGTCACGCTTGCTCTACAACTCACGCTCGTTCTCGTCGTCCTCTCCTAGATCCAAACATGTCTGATTTCATCAGATCTAGGCATCGACGTCTCCTTCGTCCTCGTCGTCCTCTCCTACGTGCGGGAAGAGGGGGGTGGCGCGCACAGCGGGCAGCAGTAGCCGCAACAGCAGCAGCAGCGGCAACAGTAGCTGCAGCGGCGCAGCAGTAACCGCAGCGGCAGCAGCAGCGGCAGCGGGGAGGGAGAGAGGGAGGGAGGGGGGAAATGTTAGGTTAGAGTTTTGGTGGCGGCTAGGGTTAGGATTTGTGGAAAGGTGGCTCTGATACCATGTTGAGATTGATTGATGAATTTCATTGATAATCTCATAGGCTTTATATAGCCTTTACATGATAGAATATCCAATGAAATATCATGTGGCATATTCTGGCATCCCAAATATGTCATCATGATATTCTCATACTAAATATAACATATTCTCATTCTAAATATATTAACAGTTTGTAACCCTTATCTCGAACGTCTTGTCACGGTTCTATCAAGGCTACCTATATTTTAGATGATGAGGCAGATATCATTGCTCTTGCTCGGGAGCACAATCTCACTGCACTTTTCCTCGATCTACTTCAAACGAACGGGCTTGATAAGGTTCAGATGGTTTCTGCAAAGGCATTGGAGAATCTTTCGCAGCAGTCCAAACATCTAACTAAAATCCCAGAGGTTCCGGAGCCAGGGCTTTGTGCTTCTATATTTCCTTGCATCAGTCATCAGCCAATAGCGTCTGGGCTTTGTATTATCCACCGTGGTATTTGTCAAGGTTCAAAGTATCGGCCGATACCGATACGTATCGACCGTATCGGATCGGATTTTGCTCTGGCCGATCCGAAACAACACAAAATTATCGGTATCTGCCGAGAACCCAATATAAAGTATTGGATCGGTTCGTATCGGGTTCGTATCGGCCGATACGGACTGATACAGGCCGATACGAACCCGAACCCTAACATCCCAGAAAATCCAGAAAAGACATGAAGAATCTCCGACAAAAACAAGCAAGCTTTACTTTGGGGTCAAATCCAACAGAGAATCTAATAATAGAGAAACAACCAAAATTATATAAAAGGAACCAAAATTGACATCAAACAACCACAACCACAACAACAAAAAAAAAATTTCTTACAAAAATTGTGAAGAAAAAATTTCTTACATAAATTGTAAAGGATTTACCTCGTTTGCAGCAGGTAATAGAGGCTTCAACTTCCCCTTAGCCGCCGCCTTCACCACGGTCGTCGTCGCCCTCGCCGTCTCCGCCGCCGCTGTTGCTGAAGAGAAGTGGTGGCAAGAGGGGTTGTGGTCCCTCTCCTCCCCATCTCCTTCGAAGCGGTGGAGGGAAGAGAACGGGGAGATGAGCGGAAGCCGGGGATGAGCGAAAGCCGGAGGCGGAGAGGGGAGAGAAAAAAATCAGATCTGATTTTTTCTCTCTCCTCCAAAGTTCAAACGTTTAATATAGAGCCCCCCAATTTTTTATTCCTTGAAGAGCCCGTCCGGTCTCTTCTAAAAAAAAAATTTTAAAAAAAGGAAAAAGAAATGCATACGTGGAAACTCGAACCAGAGGCCTCTAGAACATTGGAACAGCACACATAACAATCAACACTAACCAGAAGCTCATTTCCAATTTTGTGTTTAGAAGTTGCATGTATATATATTTATGTTCTAACTTTTATATATATATATATATATATATATATATATATATATATATATATATATATATATATATTCTAACTTATATATATATATATATTGTATCTAACTTATATTTATGTTCTAACTTATATATATATATATATATATATATATATATATATATATATACTCAATTATGGCATCTAACGTTTTTTATTTCATTTTTAGGATTATATAATGACGCCGAAAAGTCGCACGGTGGTGGAAATGGATGTTGGTTGGAACCATGGCAAGTGTGTTGAAAATAATAGGAGGAAGGTACAATGCAATTATTGTGGCAAAAAGATGGACGGAGGAGTTACTCGTCTCAAACAACACTTAGCTGGTGTTAAAGGAAACGTAGAATCGTGTCCTGAAGTACCACTTGGGACAAGAAGAGAAATGTTGTTACTTGTCGAGGGTAAACAAAAAGATAAATTAATAGCCGACTGAAGAAAACAACTAGTAGAGGAGGAGTTGACAAGAACAGCTCGTCAAGGAGATTCCTCAGAAGAAGAAAATGATGCTGACGTATACGCGGACCTTAGAAGGGACTTGAGAAAAAGTAGGAGAGAACATGCAGCTGGGCAATGGAGTAGTCGTTGGAGTGTAGGGGAGAGAGGAGTAGGGGTCCGACGTTAGGTGGCCGATCAAAGTCGGTCGCATATCGTGAGGAGGAGGTGAGAAATATGCCAGAGGTAGGAGGAAGGAGTATGGACCCATATGTCCTAAGAAAACAAGGGACAAAACAACCCAAAATAAAGGGTGCCCTTAAGGGGATAAAGAATGCTAAAGAGCATATAAGAAGACTTATAGCAAATTTTTTTATATATAATAATATACCATTCAATGCTGCCAAAAGTCTACATTACCAACTGATGATGGATACCATAGCAGCTTGTGGGAGTGGAGTGAAAGGTCCAACTCCTTATGAGATATCTAATACATACTTTGATATGGAAATAAATGACATAGAGGAGTACTTGAAATCCTTTCATAAATATTGGGATGAATATGGATGCACAATTATGTGCGATGGATGGAGTACTCAGAACAGAAAATACATCATTAACTTTCTTGTATATTCTCCACAAGGAACCATATTTCTTAAATCTGTAGACGCATCTGACAAATACAAAGATAGTAATTACATATTTGAACTGATGAATGAAGTTGTAGAACAAATTGGAGAAAAAAGGGTCGTCCAAGTAGTTACTGACAATGGCTCCAACTACAAGGCGGCGGGATTAAAGTTAATGGGGGTGAGAACACACTTATACTGAATTTTTATTAATTTAAATAAAGCTGTATTATATTTATTATTTGTATGTTTGTGTGCAGGTGAGAAAAAACTTATACTGGACTCCATGTGCAGCACATTGTGTAGATCTAATATTGAAAGATATAGCTAATGATCAAAGTATTAAACCACTAATACAGAAGTTTCAAGAAGTGACTTGTTTCATATACAATCATGGTTGGGCTCTTAGCCTCATGAGAACCGAGACTCAGAATGGAGAATTGGTTAGACCAGCCATTACTAGGTTCGCTACCAATTTTCTTGCTTTAGATTCCATCCTTACACATTAGGCTGATTTAAAAAGGATGACAAATACAAGGGGTTGGACGGAGAACTACATGAAACTCAATCGCAAAGATAGAGAAAAGACAAATGTAGTTGTCGGCTTAATCGACAGTCAAACTTACTGGAGGGATATTGCAGGGGTCACTGCAATATTTGGACCTCTAGTAAAAGTTTTAAGGATGGTTGATAGTAATGATAAAGCTGAGATGGGCCATCTTTATGAGGCTATGGACAGAGCTAAAGCCGTTGCTGAAGAGAAGTGGTGGCAAGAGGGGTTGTGGTCCCTCTCCTCCCCATCTCCTTCGAAGCGGTGAGGGAAGAGAACGAGGAGATGAGCGGAAGCCGGGGATGAGCGAAAGCCGGAGGCGGAGAGGGGAGAGAAAAAAATCAGATCTTATTTTTTCTCTCTCCTCCAAAGTTCAAACGTTTAATATAGAGCCCCCCAATTTTTTATTCCTTGAAGAGCCCGTCCGGTCTCTTCTCAAAAAAAAATTTTAAAAAAAGGAAAAAGAAATGCATACGTGGAAACTCGAACCAGAGGCCTCTAGAACATTGGAACAGCACACATAACAATCAACACTAACCAGAAGCTCATTTCCAATTTTGTGTTTAGAAGTTGCATGTATATATATTTATGTTCTAACTTATATATATATATATATATATATATATATATATATATATTGTATCTAACTTTTTTTTAACTATATTTCATATATATATTTATGTTCTAACTTAAATATATATATATATATATATATATATATATATATATATATATATATATATTGTATCTAACTTTTTTTAACTATATATATATATATATATATATATATATATATATATATATATATATATATTGTATCTAACTTTTTTTAACTATATATATATATAACTATTATCCAACTATACTATATATGATATATATATTGCATCCAACTTTTTTTGTATATAACTTTTTTTTACTAACTAACTAACTTTATATATATATATATATATATATATATATATATATATATATATATATATATATACTCAATTATGGCATCTAACGTTTTTTTATTTCATTTTTAGGATTATATAATGACGCCGAAAAGTCGCACGGTGGTGGAAATGGATGTTGGTTGGAACCATGGCAAGTGTGTTGAAAATAATAGGAGGAAGGTACAATGCAATTATTGTGGCAAAAAGATGGACGGAGGAGTTACTCGTCTCAAACAACACTTAGCTGGTGTTAAAGGAAACGTAGAATCGTGTCCTGAAGTACCACTTGGGACAAGAAGAGAAATGTTGTTGCTTGTCGAGGGTAAACAAAAAGATAAATTAATAGCCGACTGAAGAAAACAACTAGTAGAGGAGGAGTTGACAAGAACAGCTCGTCAAGGAGATTCCTCAGAAGAAGAAAATGATGCTGACGTATACGCGGACCTTAGAAGGGACTTGAGAAAAAGTAGGAGAGAACATGCAGCTGGGCAATGAAGTAGTCGTTGGAGTGTAGGGGAGAGAGGAGCAGGGGTCCGACGTTAGGTGGCCGATCAAAGTCGGTCGCATATCGTGAGGAGGAGGTGAGAAATATGCCACAGGTAGGAGGAAGGAGTATGGACCCATATGTCCTAAGAAAACAAGGGGCAAAACAACCCAAAATAAAGGGTGCCCTTAAGGGGATAAAGAATACTAAAGAGCATATAAGAAGATTTATAGCAAATTTTTTATATATAATAATATACCATTCAATGCTGCCAAAAGTCTACATTACCAACCGATGATGGATACCATAGCAGCTTGTGGGAGTGGAGTGAAAGGTCCAACTCCTTATGAGATATCTAATACATACTTTGATATGGAAATAAATGACATAGAGGAGTACTTGAAATCCTTTCATAAATATTGGGATGAATATGGATGCACAATTATGTGCGATGGATGGAGTACTCAGAACAGAAAATACATCATTAACTTTCTTGTATATTCTCCACAAGGAACCATATTTCTTAAATCTGTAGACGCATCTGACAAATACAAAGATAGTAATTACATATTTGAACTGATGAATGAAGTTGTAGAACAAATTGGAGAAAAAAGGGTCGTCCAAGTAGTTACTGACAATGGCTCCAACTACAAGGCGGCGGGATTAAAGTTAATGGGGGTGAGAACACACTTATACTGAATTTTTATTAATTTAAATAAAGCTGCATTATATTTATTATTTGTATGTTTGTGTGCAAGTGAGAAAAAACTTATACTGGACTCCATGTGCAGCACATTGTGTAGATCTAATGTTGAAAGATATAGCTAATGATCCAAGTATTAAACCACTAATACAGAAGTTTCAAGAAGTGACTTGTTTCATATACAATCATGGTTGGGCTCTTAGCCTCATGAGAACCGAGACTCAGAATGGAGAATTGGTTAGACCAGCCATTACTAGGTTCGCTACCAATTTTCTTGCTTTAGATTCCATCCTTACACATTAGGCTGATTTAAAAAGGATGACAAATACAAGGGGTTGGACGGAGAACTACATGAAACTCAATCGCAAAGATAGAGAAAAGGCAAATGTAGTTGTCGGCTTAATCGACAGTCAAACTTACTGGAGGGATATTGCAGGGGTCACTGCAATATTTGGACCTCTAGTAAAAGTTTTAAGGATGGTTGATAGTGATGATAAAGCTGAGATGGGCCATCTTTATGAGGCTATGGACAGAGCTAAATTCATGATAAAAAAGAATGTTGGTAAAGGGTACAAGAAGTGGTGGCAAATGATTGATAAAAGATGGAATAATCAACTACATCAAGATATCCATACAGCTGGTAAGTACTCTATAAATTGAATACCCTTAAAAATATTTTTTATAATGCTTATAGGGATTTTAAACTAGTTATTTATTTTGCAGGTTATTTCTTGAATCCCAAGTACCAATATGCTAATGATGTTGTAAACGACGATGAGGTGCTAAATGGCTTCCACCGCGTCGTTAATAGAATGGTGAATGACAATGAAACACGCCTCAATATAAACAGAGAGATAACTATTGTTTGATATTGATTTTTTCATCTTTAAAATATTTAATATTTAATGTCATAACTTGTGTAATATCACTTTGTAGGCGGAACGTTCAGATTGAAAACTGGTGCATTCGGTTCAAATCAATTTCAAAGTGCTGTAGATAGATTCCTCCCTGGTAGTAATAGTTAATAACTTAATACTTCAAAATATTTATTAGGTAAAGTTAAATATTTACAGAAACTAACATATTTTATTACTTTTGTAGCTGAGTGATGGTCCATATATACTAGGGAGGATGCTCCAAATTTGACTCGATTAGCTGTGTGCATCCTGAGTCAAACGGTGTCTTCCTCCAATTGTGAAAGGAACTGGACAACATTTTCTCTCATCCATACTCGTCCTCGCAATAGACTTACAATGGCGAGACTAGAAAAATTGGTTTTCGTCCATTATAATATGAGATTGAGGGTTCGAAATGTACAAAGATCAGGAGATAATCAAAATGTTATAGATTTGGATGAGATATTTCATGATCAAGATCCACTCACAGCTTGGACTAGAGAAAGAGAGGCACCACTCTTGGGTAGTAGAAAAAATGAATGGTTAGATGATAACTTGGATATCGATCCACAAGATACTGTCGCAAATGCTCAAAGACCTGAAAAAAGAAAGAAAACACCAAATGTACCATCTCGACAGGTCGACAGTGATAAAGACGACAGTACTGATAGTGGAGGAAATGGAGCTACACTCGCGACTGGTGTTTACCAGTCACATGAATATGAAAATCCTGGAGACCAGTCACATGAATACTCTGGAGACTGGTCAAGTGATCATCAACCTAAAGAGCACCGTATGGATGATGTATATGCTTGCAGATCTAGCTATCATGATGTACCTACTCCTTCGGACAATTACAACAACACATATGATAGTTCATTTACAAGTTATTATCCATACAATACTCCAGAGGCAGAAGCCGCAGAACAACATTCTACATTTGATGGCCTCATGACAATTTTTTTTCAATAATACAGATATCAATCTCTACTGTCCTCATAACCAACAACTATATCGGGACGATTCCGATAATTACGAACCATTTTAATGATATATTTGTATTCATTTTTTGTATTCATTCTTTTATTTGTACACTTTATGTACTTTATACCTATTGTAAAAGATTTTTATTCATGAAATTTAAATAAAGGGATAGGCCAGAGTCCCAATGAATTTTTCTGGCCAAGTGTTTTTTTGTTGAAATTTTAAATTCAAAATAAATCATGTAGCTAATTTTATTTTCGTATATTTTGAAACAAAATAATTGGATCATGGATTATATTGTAACCATTTGTAACAATGCATAAAACTAATTAAATAATTTTTTATTTACATAAATTTAAAAAAGTCTGAACAAATATAATTATATAATAATGGATCTTGTGACTTTTGTCTCGTCCAGCCATTTGTATTGCTTCTAATCTCTTGTGCCTCCCTTTATGCTCCTTAATTCGTCAAAATTTGAACATGTAGTAATAAAATAATACAAGATTCAATTAGTACGAATAATCAATTAATGCCATAGTAAAATTGAAACTAAAAATACAGAAATGAGAAAAACTTGTAATCTTGTATATCGCAGTTAAACCAATCACAAAGGATGACTATTATTTTATTTAATTATAATAATAAAAAACCTAAAAATAATTAAATAATGCATAAATATGTTTAAAAAAATTCTAATTTTTTTTAATAATTATTTAATATTGCCGATACTGCCGATACAAAAAAATCCGATACTCCGATCCGATACCGCCGATACTTCCGATACCGATACCGATATTTTGAACCTTGGTATTTGTTCAATGAAAGAAAGTTTCTGTCTCTTGGAGGGGAAAGCAGTGGAGAAATTAGTTGCTTGTCTGGACCATGCCAATGAAAAGGTCGTGGAGGTTGCCCTGGCGGCATTATGCACCCTGTTGGAGGACGGGGTGGAGATTGAGCAAGGTGTCATAGTGCTTTGTGAAGCGGAAGGGATTAGGCCAATATTGGACGTTTTGCTCGAAAAGAGGACAGATATCCTCAGGCAGAGATCAGTTTGGGCGGTTGAGAGAATCCTGAGGACAGAGGATATAGCTTATGACATCTCGGCAGATCCAAATGTTGGGACAGCCTTGGTTGAAGCCTTCCGCCATGGTAATTATCGGACGAAGCAGATTGCAGAACAAGCCTTGAAGCATGTCGACAAGTTGCCGCAGTTCTCTGGTATATTTCCCATGGTGGGTGGGTGATTAAGACAGCAAAGGCTTTCTTGTGTGGTTATGTTGTATATTTCGTCTCTCTCAGTAGGTTAAGTGGTGTGAGGGTTGTCCATATGTTCTGGAAACGTTTGAATCTTGCTTTCTTCTATCCTCTTTATTGGGAATAGGAAGTGGTGGCTATTGTCGATTGGTATTTAGTCTACCAGCAAACAAAATTGCTCAAATTAAAGAGGGTTGAGTTTTGTGTTTTTTGGGATACTTGTGATTGTTATGGAACGTATGCTGAAGTTGCGTTGATTAGTAGTGGTATTTTGCACATATTTGCAGAAAGATTTTACAGAGAACAGTTTATGTTCTTTTGGTTTCATTTGCTCATCTTCGAGTCCGCAGGTAAGAACCGATCCTTATTATGATAGCTCATTTAGACTTGTTATGCTACTCTTTGGTTCAATCTTCAACTCCTTTTCTCTATGCAAAATCTTAAATTTTTTACTTTAGGGAAGTTGGATGATCTGAACTTGTTAGTATTGCTTTATGTTGGCAGGTTGTGATGTTCAAATTTCTCCAGAAGTTACCTCATTCACATCAGGTAACTTGCGTTTTGGACATGCCATCTTTATTGGTTCAGTATAATTGAGGTTCTCAAGTAGCATATACTATATAGTGAGGTGGTTAAATGGAAGCGAGTTAGTGTGTGTATATAAATATGTTTTCATGTGTATACATGTTTGTATCCATGTGGAACCCGTATCCAAAATTTTGTAAAAATGTTGTTTCCGGATCAATGTTTGTGTCTATGCAACCTAGATGTAGGTGGACTTATGGGCAGTGTTATAGATAGGTTGCATATACATGGATTGATACAAATTCAAAACATGGCATGCATTTTAAGAAACAATTTACATATGGATATGACGTGAATATGATTATATTTACACATGAGAAAAGAAAAACACACACACACACACACACACACACACACATATATATATATTAGAACTTAGTAATATACTATCTATTCATTTTTTTTAATAGTAACTAGTTTCCAGAAAGTTCAAGAAAATATCTATTGCAAAAATGTTACTTTCCCATATGTCAACCATATTTGTCATTCTTATGACCAAATTACTTTGAACCATGTTTTGGGTCCCTGAGCCTAACAACAAGAACATTATTCAACACAAGTGTTGAGAAAGTATCTAGTTTTGATATAGTCTCTAGAGGAGTATCAGTACAATCTAGGTTATACGCAATGAGTTTAAGAGCTGCCTGCATAAACATTCTTTTCTTATATATGGTTAGATGTGCATGGTTTGCAATGAGAATTAATGTCATTGCTGTTTTCTTTTTCTTTTTTTATTGAATGCCAATCAAGGTTTTTTATTCACTGTTTTATGCTAAAAATATCAGCTTAAATTTTTTACATCAAGATTAATTTACCTTTTTCATTGGATCATATGAAGGTGTCACCATTCAGAATAAACTTTCCAATGTACTGATAGTTCTAGCAGTAGTAGTGGAGTGCCCATGAGGATGTGCTTGGCCCATATAAGACAGCTTACTCGGACAATAAACGTTATTGTTGACTATAAGTTCATCAACCATGTTTGAATCTTATACTTTAATGTTTACTAGTAAAATTTATAAACTATGATATTCTTATCACGCATCTACAAGTGTTAGCCACAATTGTACTACACACAATCAAGGTTTTTTCATCTACGCCGTTTTAGCGCCTTTTTTTTAAAAATTTAGGCTTCTACCTTATTCCTTAGTGGAGCATTTTTCTAACTATCATTTTCTTTTTTCCTCATCAACATTCTTCATTTTTTTTCAAGTAAGATTAATCCTCTAATTTAAAACAGAGTTTTTTCCCCTTATTTTATTTATTTAAATAGTATTTGTTGGTCATACACCGAACCATCCTCAAAGCCAACATAACAACATCATGATTCGTCATACAAGAGGTGTGCGTGCAAATCATAACTATGCCAAAAACATCAAGGAGGATATGTGAGTCCTACTTCTTTATTTGAAACCTCCAACGACATGTCCATATTGTAGTGCACGCTTATTTCATCATGAAACTTCAACTATGTGTTGAGCAAGTGGAAGTATTGAGATAGAACAAATACCACCACCACTAGAACTACTTTACCTATATTCCGTCCAAACAATAGAGGGGAGAAACTTTAGTCAAAATATTCATTCTTATAACCGTGTCTTCATATTTACTTCCATGTGTGTCCACGTATATGAAAGTTTTGTGGATGGTCAACATGGAATTTATCGTGCCCATGGATCCATATATCATAGGATTGGCAGCCTTCTACCAGATGATAATAGCAGGCTACGATATCTCCAAATATATATTTATGACACGACCCAAGAAACTGATTATCATCTGCAGGAAAATGGCTACCTAGACAGAAATATAGTTGAGCAGGTGCAACAAATTTTTAATGAGCGTAATCCATTCGTGCATAGATTTTGTCAACTTGCACAAGACCCAAATGTGCGACAATGTAGACTCATTATTAAGGAACAACCTTCAAATCGACGATAATATACTCTTCCTTTTGAATCTCAGGTCACTGCAATTATCAAATCCGACGAAGATATCCCAAATTTAGAATCTATGGATATTATCGTTCAAACTCTTGATGAAACTTTTTACATATCCATGATTTTGCTGGCTACTATGATCCCATGCACCATCTTTTATTATTCCCTATGGAACTTATGGTTGGGATGAAAATAGTCATAACGACAATGGAGGAAGCCTAACATGCCTCAATTATTATGCATATAGGTTACATGAAATTAAATATGTCACATTAATTCTTTAACGACCTTAAAGTAACTACAATTATTTTTTTTATCCCTTAACTAATGTACGATTATTTCTTTAGACCCGCCAAAATGATCCATCATTACTTCTCCAAGGAGGTAGACTTCTGCAATAATATGTTGTTGATAATTACGTCAAAATTGAAGCACAAGCTCAGATGATTATGTTTTAATCATAACATTATTCGAGCATAACTACATAAGGTATCCAAAATGGTGGTGAAAAGAATGCAGGTTAGTAAGCTTATACCGTATTCCCCAATTTTATTATGGTAATAGATTCAATTTTTATTGTCACAATCAATATTGTACATAGGACCGCATTACCATCCTCTTTCATTGGAAGTCCACGTGACATGTATCAGAGGTATAATGATGCAGTGACATTGGTACAAAAATAGAAAAATCAGATCTTTTTATTACTATGACATGCATCCACGGATGGGAGGAAATACAAAATGAGCTTTCTTCCTACACAAACACTACCATTTCATCCCTACTTGGTAACACGACACAAATCGACGAGAAAGGAGTCCTTGGAAGGGTTCTTGCACACGCTTATGTCATCGAGTACCAAAAATGGAGCCTTCCACATATGCACGTGCTTATTATACTTGATGAAAATAATTAGATTGTTAGCCCGGATGATTATGACAGAATTGTAGTGGCAAAGATATCAAACAAAGATGAACAAACACAATTGTATTATGCAGTTCTAAAGTATATGATACATGGTTCATATGGAGTACAACTACATACACCAAATGCATCATGTATGAAGAATGAAAAATGTAAAAAAAAAATGTTTTCCAAAGTCATTTTCATTATTAATGATATAAATAATAATAATATTATTAATAATATAAATGATAACCCACTTTAAAGGCCAAGTTATCAAGGGGTACTGGAGATCAGCGGTTTCGTTTGGGCAAAAGTAATGAACTCTCTTTTCGAATGACTTTTTAGAAAGAAAAAATTGTCTTCCACAATGGATGTGATTTGTAGTTGTGAAAACAACAATGGTATTGTTAATGCTCCTTAATGAATAAGTCGAAAAATCTCAAGGCACGTCATCTCACATCTCACAGCCAAACAACGGTTCTTCATTTAATGTAAACATATGACAAACCTAGAATATATATATATATATATATATATATATATATATATATATATATATATATATATATTCAGTGACCTTCAAGTGGCTATTAAGACCCTAGTGAGCAATTGTTCGATTTCCAGTGGGAGCGATATGTAAATTTACCTTCTTCAATATACCATTATTTAGTGATATCGAACTTAATATTTTAAAGAATAAAAGGATTTCCGTCCAATTTTGAAGGGGCAAAACTTATAAATATATTTGAAATTTTAAAAAGAAATAACAACATACCTATAATATTTAAATATTTTTTTAAATTTGAGGTATGATACATGGTTCATGTGGAGTACATACACGAAATGCATCATGTTATATGAAGAATGAAAAATGTAAAAATGTAAAAAAAATTCCAAACTCATTTTCATTACTAATGATATAATGATATTATTATTAATAATATAAATGATAAGCCACTTAAAAGGCCAAGTTATCAAGGGGTACTGGAGATCAACAGTTTCGTTTGGGCAAAAGTAATGAACTCTCTTTTCGAATGACTTTTTCGAAAGAAAAAAAGTGGTACTAGAGATCAGCGGTTTCGTTTGGACAAAAGTAATGAACTCTCTTTTCGAATGACTTTTTCGAAAGATTGCAGCCTCTCCTTACCTTGTTATTGGAAGGTGATTTCAGTTTATGCTCGCTTTGGGTGTGTTTATTGCCCACTTTCTATGCAACCTCTTCCATAATCTCTTCTAGTTGGAATCAATTTATAGGTACGATTTTTTTTTTATAAACCTTGTTTTTTTTTTCATTCCCTTGGTTTTACTTTTTCTCTTGTGCATGGTTTTTTCTTGTAACTGAGCATGTAATTCATGTTCATGACTTTGCTTTCTTATGTAGGTTTACTTAAACATAACATCTTTTTCTATAGTAAAAAGAGATTCTGAGTGAACAACTAAACATGTTATCCTTAAACCATTGACTGCCATTTTCTGAGGCTGCTCATAGAGACCAGGAAATAAGATCAGTTAAACTTTGATTACCGTACTGGGAACTAAGGAGATGAAATCGTGGATATTTTAGCTAAATGTTGGAGAGAAAATGGGTGAACCCATTGATGTAGGAAGAAGGCATTAGTCTGTAGCTTGTACTTTGTAGCATTCTTTTGATTTGTAACAAAAACAGTGGTGTTCCAATCTCTGGATAACTGAAATACTGGGGGAAGAACCTGGAGCTGGTATTTTTACATTGCAAACAAATGAATTATCGCGAGGGTACCAATCACCTAAGTCAGTTCTACTTGAAAACTTTTGCAGGTTCACCTGAAATACAGTTGTCCATGGTTTCTTTCCTTGGGAGCTTGTTTTGAGCAATGATGTAAAGGTGTTTGTCGCCCAAACAGCTGGTTCAGCTCTGCTTCACTCCTTGAGAAGTCCAAACATGCAGGATAGATAAGCTGCTCTAAAATCACTGAACCAGATCTGATCATACAAGGCAAGTGCCAAGATACTAGTTCAAGTCGGTATCCTTCCTCCACTTGCGAAGGACCTCTTCACTGTCGGCAGCAACTCTGTTCCAATGAGACTGAAAGAGGTGTCTGGTACTGTTCTTGCTAATGTTGTGTCTTCAGGTGCCGACTTCGAATCTGCCCCTCTTGATCATGATAATCAGACTCTCATCTCTGAGGACATTGTCCACAACCTGCTGCATCTCATCAGCAACACTGGTCCTACAATTGCGTGTAGTCTCCTCCAGGTACTGGTAGGACTCACCACCTCTTCGTCAACTGTTTTGAACATAATTTCTGCCATTAAGAGCTCTGGTGCTACCATCAGTCTGATCCAGTTCGTGGAAGCTCCACAGAGGGATCTCCGTGTGGCTTCCATAAAACTACTACATAATATTTCACCATACATGGGCCAAGAGCTTGCCGATTCCCTCCATGTTACTGCTGGCCAGCTAGGCAGCTTGATGAAAGTAATTTCAGCGAACAATGGGACCTCAGAAGAGCAAGCGGCAGCTATTGGACTCTTAGCTGAACTTCCTGAGAGAAACTCGGGGCTCACAAAGCGGCTTCTGTCTGAAGGGGCCTTAAACGTAGTCATCTCCAAGGTGGTCAAGATTCGACAAGGAGAAACCCGCGGCAGTCGGTTTGTAACCCCCTTATCTCGAAGGTCTTGTCACGGTTCTATCAAGGCTTACCTATATTTTAGATGATGAGCCAGATATCATTGCTCTTGCTTGGGGGCACAATCTCTCTGCACTTTTCCTCGATCTACTTCAAACCAACGGGCTTGATAAGGTTTAGATGGTTTCCGCAAAGGCGTTGGAGAATCTTTCGCAGCAGTCCAAACATCTAACTAAAATCCCAGAGATTCCGGAGCCAGGGCTTTGTGCTTCTATCTTTTCTTGCATCAGTCATCAGCCAATAGCTTCTGGGCTTTGTATTATCCACCGTGGTATTTGTTCAATGAAAGAAAGTTTCTGTCTCTTGGAGGGGAAAGCAGTGGAGAAATTAGTTGCTTGTCTGGACCATGCCAATGAAAAGGTGGTTGAGGCTGCCCTGGCGGCACTATGCACCCTGTTGGAGGACGGGGTGGAGATTGAGCAAGGTGTCTTGGTGCTTTGTGAAGCGGAAGGGATTAGGCCAATATTGGACGTTTTGCTCGAAAAGAGGACAGATATTCTCAGGCAGAGATCAGTTTGGGCGGTTGAGAGAATCCTCAGGACAGAGGATATAGCTTATGACTATCTCGGCAGATCCAAATGTTGGGACAGCCTTGGTTGAAGCCTTCCGCCATGGTGATTATCGGACGAAGCAGATTGCAGAACGTGCCTTGAAGCACGTCGACAAGTTGCCGCAGTTCTCTGGTATATTTCCCAAGGCGGGTGGGTGATTAAGACCACAAAGGCTTTCTTGTGTGGTTATGTTGTATATTTCGTCTCTCTCAGTAGGTTTAAGTGGTGTGGGGGGTGTCCATATGTTCTGGAAATGTTTGAATCTTGCTTTCTTTTATCCCCTTTATTGTGGACTAGTGGATAACCCGTGCCATAATGGCACGGACACGAATCCGGCCTTCTCGACGTAGGCGTGCAGGCACCGGGCCAGCGCTAGGGAGTTCCGGACGGAGACGCGGCCTCCGAACCCAGCCTTCTCGACGTAGGCGTACAGGCATCGGGCCAGCGCCAGGGACCCGAGCCCGGCGGAGGCGGACACGGCAAAGACCACGGTGGCGGCGTTCGGGGCGGCGTGGGGCCTCATGGAGGCGAAGACGCGCAGGGCCGTCGCGGGGCGTCCGAGGGCGGCGAGGTCCGAGACGGCGGCGGTCCAGGAGACGACGTCCCTGTGCGGCATTCCGTCGAACACCCGCAGGGCGTGGTCGGCGGAGCCGTGTCGGGAGTAGGCGGTGAGCAGGACGGTCTGCACGAAGGGGTCGGACCGGAATCCGAGGAGGAGGGCGTGTGCGTGGAGCGACCTGGCGGCGGCGGCGGCGGTGGTGGTGTTGAGCAAGGAAGAGGTGTGAGAGTCGGGAGGGACGCAACGACGGAGCATTTGGGAGTAGATGGAGACTGGGTCGGCGGAGATGGCGATGGCGGTGTTGAAGGAGAAGGGGTTGGGGTTGGTCATGCTGAAGAAGAGGGAGGCGGCGAAGGAAGGGTCGGCGGCGCGGTGGAGGAGGCTGCTTGCGACGAAGAGGTTGCGAAAGAGGCCGACGACGACGGCATGGGGAAGGATGGAGCGGAGACGGCGGAGGGAAGGGCGGTGCAAGAGGAGCTGGAGGCGGGGGTGCCGTTGGAACAACCGGTTGCTCCGCACCCAACATGGGACCTCCTCTCTTATAGAGAGGGGCAATTTAGTGCTTTCATAATCGTTGAACCAAAGCACATGGGTCGGACCAAAAATCCACTGTGCTTTATATTATAGACTAGTGGATAACCCGTGCCATAATGGCACGGACACGAATCCGGCCTTCTCGACGTAGTCGTGCAGGCACCAGGCCAGCGCCAGGGTGTTCCGGACGGAGACGCGACCTCCGAACCCGACCTTCTCGACGTAGGCGTCCAAGCACCGGGCCAGCGCCAGGGACCCGAGCCCGGCAGAGGCGGACACGGCAAAGACTACGGTGGCGGCGTGGAGCCTCATGGAGGCGAAGACGCGCAGGGCCGTCACGGGACGTCCGAGGAGATTGAGGCCCGATACGGCGGCGGTCCAGGAGACGACGTCCCTGTGCGGCATTCCGTCGAACATCCGCAGGACGTGGTCGGCGGAGCCACGTCGGGAGTAGGCGGTGAGCAGGACGGTCTGCACGAAGGGGTCGGACCGTAATCCGAGGAGGAGGGCGTGTGCGTGGAGCGACCTGGTGGCGGCGGCGGCGGTGGTGGTGTTGAGCAAGGAAGAGAAGGTGTGGGAGTCGGAAGGGACGCGACGGCGGAGCATTTGGGAGTAGATGGAGAGTGGGTCGGCGGATATGGCGGTGTTGAAGGAGAAGGGGTTGGGGTTGGTCATGGCGGAGAAGAGGGAGGCGGCGAAGGAAGGGTCGGCGTCGGCGGCGCGGTGGAGGAGGTTGCTTGCGACGAAGGGGTTGTGGAAGAGGCCGGCGACGATGGCGTGGGCGAGGATGGAGCGGAGGCGGCGGAGGGAGGGACGGTGCAAGAGGAGCTGGAGGTGGGGGTGCCGTTGGAACAACCGGTTGCTCCGCACCCAACATGGGACCTCCTCCTCTCTTATAGAGAGAGGGACAATTTAGTCCTTTCATCATCGTTGAACCAAAGAACATGGGTCGGATCAAAAACCCACTGTGCTTTATATTATAGATAGGAAGTGGTGGCTATTGTTGATTAGTATTTATTAGTCTACCAGCAAATAAAATTGCTCAAATTAAAGAGGGTTGAGTTTTGTGTTTTTTGGGATACTTGTGATTGTTATGGAACATATGCTGAAGTTGCGTTGATTAGTAATGGTATTTTGCACATATTTGCAGAATGATTTTACAGTTAACAGTTTATGTTCTTTTGGTTTCATTTTCTCATCTTCGAGTCAGCTGGTAAGAACCGATTCTTATTATGATAGCTCATTTAGACTTGTTATGCTACTCTTTGGTTCAATCTTCAACTCCTTTTCTCTATGCAAAATCTTAAATTTTTTTACTTAAAGGGAAGTTGGATGATCTGAACTTGTTAGTATTGCTTTATGTTGGCAGGTTGTAATGTTCAAATTTGTCCAGAAGTTCCTGTGACTGGGGAGACCTCATTCACATCAGGTAACTTGCCTTTTGGACATGCCATCTTTATTGGTTCAGTATAATTGAGGTTCTCAAGTAGCATATACTATATAGTGAGGTGGTTAAATGGAACCGAGTTAGTATTTGATATATATATATATATATGTGTGTGTGTGTGTGTGTGTGTGTGTGTGTGTGTGTGTGTGTGTGTGTAAATATGTTTTCATGTGTATACATATTCGTATCCATGTTGAACCCGTATCCAAAAATTTGTAAAAATGTTGTTTCCTGATCAATGTTTGTGTCCATGCAACCTAGATGTAGGTGGACTTGTGGGCAGTGTTATAGATAGGTTGCGTATACATGGATTGATACAAATTCAAAACATGGCATGCATTTTAAGAAACAATTTAGATATGGATATGACGTGAATATGATTATATATACACATGAGAAAAGAAAAAAACACACATATATATCTTAGAACTTAGTAATATATTATCTATTCATTTTTTTAATAGTAACTAGTTTCCAGAAAGTTCTAGAAAAGATCTAATGCAAAGAATGTTACTTTCCCATATGTCAACCATATTTGTCATGCTTATGACCAAATTACTTTGAACCATGTTTTGGGTCCCTGAGCCTAACAACAAGAACATTATTCAACACAAGTGTTGAGAAAGTATCTAGTTTTGATATAGTTTCTAGAGGAGTATCAATACAATCTAGGTTATAGCCTGCATAAACATTCTTTTCTTATATATGGTTAGATGTGCATGGTTTGTAATGAGAATTAATGTCATTGCTGTTTTCTTTTTCTTTTTTTTTTATTGAATGCCAATCAAGGTTTTTTATTCACTGTTTTATGCTAAAAATATTAACTTAAATTTTTTTACATCAAGATTAAATTACCTTTTGCATTGGATCATATGAAGGTGTCACCATTCAGAATAAACTTTCCAATGTACTGATAGTTCTAGCAGTAGTAGTGCGAGTGCCCATGAGGATGTGTTTGGCCCATATAAGACAGCTTACTCGGACAATAAACGTTATTGTTGACTGTAAGTTCATCAACCATGTTTGAATCTTCTATAAAATTTATTAAACTATGATATTCTTTTTTCAGTGGGACAAAATCACGCATCTACAAGTGTTAGCCACAATTGTACTACACACAATCAAGGTTTTTTCATCTCCGTCCTTTTAGCGCTTTTTTTTTAATTTAGGCTTCTACCTTATTCCTTAGTGGAGCATTTTTCTAACTATCATTTTCCTTTTTCCTCATCAACATTCTTCATTTTTTTTTTTCAAGTAAGATTAATCATCTTTAATTTAAAACAAAGTTTTTTCCCTTTTTTTATTCTAACTATCATGATTCGTCGTACAAGAGGTGTACGTGCAAATCATAACTATGCCAAAAACTTCAAGGAGGATATGTGAGTCATACTTCTTTATTTGAAACCTCCAACTACATGTCCATATCGTAGTGCACTCTTATTTCATCATGAAACTTCAACTATGTGTTGAGCAAGTGGAAGTAGTGAGATAGAACAAATACCATCACCACTAGAACTACTTTACCTATATTTTGTCCAAACAATAGAGGGGAGAAACTTTAGTCAAAATATTCGTTCTTATAACCATGTCTTCATATGTACTTCCATGTGTGTCCACGTATATGAAAGTTTTGTGGACGGTCAACATGGAATTTATCGTGCTCATGGATCCATATATTATAGGATTGGCAGCCTTCTACCAGATGATAATAGCAGGCTACGATATCTCCAAATATATATTTATGACACGACCCAAGAGACTGATTATCATCTGCAGAAAAATGGCTACCTAGATAGAAATATAGTTGAGCAGATGCAACAAATATTTAATGAGCATAATCTATTCATGCATAGATTTTGTCAACTTGCACAAGACCCAAATGTGCGACAATGTAGGCTCATTATTAAGGAACAACCTTCAAATCGACGATAATATACTCTTCCTTCTGAATCTCAGGTCACTGCAATTATCAAATCCGACGAAGACATCCCAAATTTAGAATCTATGGATATTATCGTTCAAACTCTTGATGAAACTCTTTTACATATCCATGATTGTGTTGGCTACTATGATCCCATGCACTATCTTTTATTATTTTCCTATGGAACTTATGGTTGGGATGAAAATAGTCATAGCAGCAATGGAGGAAGCCTAACATGCCTCAATTATTATGCATACATGTTACATGAAATTAAATATGTCACATTAATTCTTTAACGACCTTAAAGTAACTACAATTATTATTTTTATCCCTTAACTAATGTACGATTATTTCTTTAGACCCGCCAAAATGATCCGTCATTACTTCTCCAAGGAGGTAGACTTATGCAATAATATGTTGTTGATAATTACGTCAAAATTGAAACACAAGCTCAGATGATTATGTTTTAATCAGACACTATTCCAGCATAACTATATAAGGTATCCAAAAAGGTGGTGAAAAGAATGCAGGTTAGTAAGCTTATACCGTATTCCCCAATTTTATTATGGTAATAGATTCAATTTTTATTGTCACAATCAATATTGTACATAGGACCGCATTACCATCCTCTTTCATTGGAAGTCCACGTGACATGTATCAGGGATGCACTGACATTGGTACAAAAATATGAAAAATTAGATCTTTTTATTACTATATATGACATGAATCCATGGATGGGAGGAAATACAAAATGAACAACTTCCTAGACAAGCACCACCAGTTCTTAACATATTTTTCATTCAAAATTTGAAGAATTAAAGACACATATCGTCGAGAAAGGAGTCCTTGGAAGGGTTTTTGCACACGCTTATGTCATCCAGTACCAAAAATGGAGCCTCATATGCACGCACTTATTTTACTTGATGAAAATGATTATATTGTTAGCCCGGATGATTATGACAGAATTGTAGTGGCAAAGATATCAAATAAAGATGAACAAACACAATTGTATTATGCAGTTCTAAAGTATATGATACATGGTTCATGTGGAGTACATACGCCAAATGCATCATGTATGATGAATGAAGAATGTAAAGAAAAAGTTTTTCGAAGTCATTTTCTTTATTACTGATATTATTATTAGTAATATAAATGATAAGCCACTTAAAAGGCCAAGTTATCAAGGGGTACTGGAGATCATCAGTTTCTTTTGGGCAAAAGTAATGAACTCTCTTTTCGAATGACTTTTTCAAAAGAAAAAATTGTCTTCCATAATGAATGTGATTTGTGTTTGTGAAAACAACAAGGGTATTGTTAATGCTCCTTAATGAATAAGTCGAAAAATCTCAAGGCACGTTATCTCACAGCCAAACAACGATTCTTCATTCAATGTAAACATATGAGAAACCAAGAATATATATATATATATATATATATATATATATATATATATATATAGTGACCTCTAGTTGAAGTGGCTATGAAGACGGTTCAATTCCAGTGGGAGCGATTATGTAAATTTACCTTCTTCAATATACCATTATTTAGTGATATCGAACTTAATATTTTAAAGAATAAAAGGATTTTCGTCCAATTTTGAAGGGGCAAAACTTATAAACATATTAGAAATTTGAAATTTGAAAAAGAAATAACAACATACCTATAATATTTAACATATTTTTTAAATTTGAGGTATGATACATGGTTCAAGTGGAGTACATACACCAAATGCATCATGTATGAAGAATGAAAAATGTACAAAAAAGTCTTCCAAAGTCATTTTCATTATTAATGATATAATTATTAATAATATAAATGATGAGCCACTTAAAAGGTCAAGTTATCAAGGGGATACTGGAGGTCGGCATTTTCGTTTGGGCAAAAGTAATGAACTCTCTTTTCCAATGACTTTTTCAAAAGAAAAAAAAGGAGTACTGGAGATCAGCGGTTTCGTTTGGGCAAAAGTAATGAACTCTCTTTTCGAATGACTTTTTCCAAAGACGGCGGTTTCGTTTGGGCAGAAGTAATGAACTCTCTTTTCAAATGACGTTTTCGAAAGAAAAAATGGGGTACTAGAGATCAGCGGTTTCGTTTGGGCAAAAGTAATGAACTCTCTTTTCGAATGAAAAAATTGTCTTCCACAATTGACGTGATTTGTGTTTGTGAAACAACAAGGGTATTGTTAATGCTCCTTAAATGAATAAGTCAAAAAAATAAAAATGTCAAAACACGTCATCTCACAGCCAAACAACGGTTTTGACAAACCAAGAATATAAATATATACAATGACCTCTAGTTCAAGTGGCTATTAAGACCCGAGTGAGCAATGGCTCGATTTTCAGTGGGAACGATCATGTAAGTTTACCTTCTTCAATATAACATTGTTTAGTGTGGAAAATTATTTTCTTCAATATATCATTATTTAGTGATATCGAACTTAATATTTTGAGGAATAAAATAATTTCCATCCAATTTTAAAGGGGCAAAATTTATAAATATATTTGAAATTTGAAAAAAAAAACAGCATATCTATAATATTTAAAGTATTTTTTAAATTTGAGGACGAACACCAGCACCACACATTTTCTAAGTTTGGGGTACACTACTACTGTAAATAGCTATTTTACTGCAACAAATAGCTACGTGCACACGGTTACTTGTAATTTATAAAAACATCTTATATTTATTATTAGATAATATAACTAACTTATGATACACCTTTTTTCTGAGTCTGAAATAAAAAATTACATATATTAGACATCAGAATTTCAAATACATCTATAACTTATAGTAGTTTTCTTCTAATAACTGATTTATTTACTGAACTCAGCTCACTCTTGTTGTTTGCAAGAAAAGGTATAACCTTCTTGGCTAGGCAGGTGGTCTCGGGATCGATCTGCGGGAGAGGTGTGGGTGTGTGTAGTTGGGGGCAGTGGACCCAAATGACATACAACGCAGGATGCACAGAGTCCCATGCGTTATGCCGGGCATCACAAAAAAAAATTGATTTATTCAAAAAATAGTGATCTCTACTAATATAAAGCGGCTTCAAAATGGCTCAAGATTGACCCGTCAAAGCCGTGTGTATTTCATCAACCATTTCGTTTTAAAAATTAAAAAAGTTCCGTAACCATAGTTACTTTCTCAAGTAATCTAAAATAAAATAAAACCTAAAATTCTCCTAACTGCATGAATATGTATAAATACTAAAATATTTTAGAATTTAAATTATATCTAAACTAAATAAATAATATTATCTAACTAAACACATATCCAAAAGTTTAAAAATATATTTACAATAAATCACAACTAAATATTTTTTTTTAACGTGCAACGCACGTGAAAGTAACTAGTAGTAATAATATGCTCATTTTGTATTACTAGAAAAAGAAAATATTCAATGATACATAAAATATTTTATTTTTACTAGGATGGGGTGAGCATTTCTCGATTTTAAATCGAAAACCTACCCGAATCGAAATAGTGATTCGGCTTGGTTTTCTGTTTTAGTTTTTCAATTTTTGACTTTTTGGTTCGGAGTTCGATTTTGAATTTCAAACAAAGATAAACAAACACAATTGTATTATGCAGTTCTAAAGTATATGATACATGGTTCTTGTGGAGTACATACACCAAATACATCATGTATAAAGAATGAAAAATGTAAAAAAAAAAAAGAGTTTTCCAAAGTCATTTTCATTATTAATGATATAAATGATACTATTATTAGTAATATAAATGATAAGCCACTTAAAAGGCCAAGTTATCAAGGGGTACTGGAGATCGACGGTTTCGTTTGGGCAAAAGTAATGAACTTTCTTTTCGAAAGAAAAAAATGTCTTCCACAATGGATGTGATTGTGTTTGTGAAAACACCAAGGGTATTGTTAATGCTCTTTAATGAATAAATCGAAAAATCTCAAGGCACGTCATCTCCCAGCCAAACAACGGTTCTTCATTCAATGCGTGTGTGTGTGTGTATATATATATATATATATATATATATATATATATATATATATATATCCAATGACCTCTAGTTCAAGTGGCTACTAAGATCCGAGTGATCAATTGTTCGATTTCAGTTGGAACGATCATGTAAATTTACCTTCTTCAATATATCATTATTTAGTGATATCGAACTTAATATTTTAAAGAATAAAAGGATTTCCGTCAAATTTTGAAGGGGGCAAAACTTATAAATATATTTGAAGTCTGAAAAAGAAATAACAACATACCTATAATATTTAACATATTTTTTAAATTTGAGGTATAGTACATGGTTCATGTGGAGTACATACACCAAATGCATCATGTACGAATAATGAAAAATGTAAAAAAAAAAGTTTTCCACAGTCTTTTTCATTATTAATGATATAACGATATTATTATTAATAATATAAATGATAAGCCACTTAAAAGGCCAAGTTATCAAGGGATGCTGGAGATCAGCGGTTTCGTTTGGGCAAAAGTAATGAACTCTCTTTTCGAATGACTTTTTCGAAAGAAGAAAAGAGGTACTGGAGATCAGCGGTTTCGTTTGGACAAAAGTAATAAACTCTCTTTTCGAATGACTTTTTCGGAAAAAAAAAGTTTTGTCTTCCACAATGGATGTGATTTATGTTTGTGAAAACAACAAGGTATTGTTAATGCTCCTTAATGAATAAGTCATATGTGCACGTGCGTTGCACGCATTTTAACATTTTTTTAATTAGTTTAGGAAGACTCTTTAGGAAGACCGAAGACCAAAGGGTAGTCTTCCTAATTACTAAGTTGTCCTTATTAAAATTAATGAACTATTTTAAATTAGTATAAGTATGTAAGGGTATTTTCGGAATTCAAAAGTTTTACCATCTAAGTTTTCCTATTATATAGTAGAATAGATATATACACACACACACAATGACCTATAGTTCAAGTGGCTATCAAGATCCGAGTGAGCAATGGTTCTATGTTCAGTGGGAACGATTATGTAAATTTACATTCTTCAATATACCATTATTTAGTGATATCGAACTTAATATTTTAAAGAATAAAATAATTTTCGTCCAATTTTAAAGGTGCAAAACTTATAAATATATTTGAAATTTGAAAAAAAAAATAACAGCATACCTATAATATTTAACATATATTTTTTAAATTTGAGGACGAACACCAGCACCACACATTTTCTAAGTTTGGGGTATACTACTACTGTAAATAGCTATTTTACTGCAACAAATAGCTACGTGCATACGGTTACTTGTAATTTATAAAAACATCTTATATTTATTATTAGATAATATAACTAACTTATGATACACCTTTTTTCTGAGCCTGATATAAAACTACATATATTAGACATCAGAATTTCAAATACAATTATAACTTATAGTAGTTTTTTCTTCTTCTAATAACTGATTGATTCACTGAACTCAGCTAGTTCTTGTTATCTGCAAGAAAAGGTACAACCTCCTTGACTAGGCGGGTGGTCTCGGAATCGATTTGCGGGGGAGGTGTGGGTGTGTGTGTGTGGTTGGAGGCAATGGACCCAAATGGCATACAACGCAACGTGCACAGAGTCCCGTGCGTTAGGCATCGCAAAAAAATGATTTATTCAAAAAAAAAGTAATAATAATATGCTCATTTTGTATTACTAGAAAAAATATATTATATTTAATGATACATAAAATATTTTATTTTTATTAGGTTGGGGTGAGCATTTCTCGGTTTTAAATCGAAAACCTACCCGAATTGAAATAGTGATTCGGTTTGGTTTTCTGTTTTAGTTTTTAAATTTTTGACTTTTTGGTTCGGAGTTCGATTTTGAATTTTGGGACCAGAACCAAACCGAAAATCGAATTATAGATATTTGAAATCTCTCTTGATTTTTTTTTTTTGTGTAAGTTTTCTTGTTTTACGATCTCTTCTATTCCTTTTTTTTTATAAATTTATGATTTGTCCTATCTTCCATTCCAACTCTATGTTCAATTTATTTTTAGTTGTAGATAGTAACTTCACTTCAAAACCCTCAAATGTGTCATTTTCTCCCTCCTAATTTCAATTCAATTTTAGCTAAACTAATCACAATCATTTCTATAATATATTTTTATATTTTGAGTTTTAAGTTTTTTTTTTTCTAAATCAGGAACAATGATAGTCATTTTTAATGTATTTATTTATTTATTTATATTGATTTTGGCAAAAGTCCAATACATCAAGAAAGTTCAATCCAAATGAATAATCGAACCGAACCAAAATTTAATACGGCTCAGTTTTGTTCTATTTGGGCCAATTTCGGTAAAAAAAAATTGGTTTGGTTCGATCGGTTTTGAAATAGGTTCGATTTTTTCAAAGTCGATTTGGTTTGAACTGAACAGAGTAAATGCTCGCTGGATACCTTAGGGTGTGTTTGGTAGGAGAAAAAAGTGGGAGGAAGGAAAATAGAGAAGGTAAAAGTGAAGGAAAAGATTCATTTTCTTTTGTTTGGTATGGAAGAAAAATAAGAAGGAAGGAAATGTTGAGGGATTAGTTTTTCCTCATAACCTAAGAAATCCAATCCCCCCAAAAGTCGGAAAAAAAGTGGAGGCTTGTATTAATTAACAATTATATCCCCATATGAATGTATTATTTAAAAATTATTTATGAAGTCAAATAGTAAATAAGTGTTTTTAGTTGAGGGTAGAAATGGTAAATCTTTCCATATGGAAGAAAAATGTATCCTTATCTTTTTCCTTCCTTCCACTTTTCCATCCTTCCTATGGAAAAGTGGAAGGAAAAAGATAATGATACATTTTTCTTCCATATGGAAAGTAAAGATCATTTCCTTCCTTCCAATTCTATCCTCAACTAAAACACATATTTACCATTTGATTTCATTAATAATTTTTAAATAATACAATTCACATGGGGGTACAATTGTTAATTAATATAAGTCTCCACTTTTTCTTCCACTTTTCTTTCCACTTTTGGGGTGATTGGTTTTCTTAGGTTAGGAAGGAAAAACAATCCCTCCACTTTTCTTTCGCTTCACTTTTCCTTCCATACCAAACAATAGAAAATGAATCATTTTCTCCATTTTTTCTCCTCCATTTTTCTTCCTTCCACTTTTTCCTCCTACCAAACACAGCCTAATTAGATTTGGAGCTCATGAATTTCTCTCGGATAGGATAAGGAAGATAGCTGGAGGGGTCAAACAAGTGGACAAAGTATTAATTGACTGAATGCTCGGTGGATTTTGTATTTTTGTGATTTAATAGTAACTTGTTTGGTTCACGAATTTAATGCATTAGGAAAGAAATAATCGTTCACGCCTTCGTTTGATAGCCACAAATTTAAAACTATTTTTTTGACAAAAAAAATAAAATAGAGATGAAGATACGGTTCCTCTAAAAATCCATGTGATTGATTTTTCTTCTATTTTTTCAGCATTTATTACAAAAATTTAGTATCACAATAGTCCTACTTAAATATATTATTGTTTATTTTAGAAATAAATATACTAATCTTCTATATTTCATGAGTATTATAGAAATTATCCATATTCCAAAAAAAAATGACACTGACCACCCTTTTCCATTAAATTTTTTATAAAACATAGGAATGGTTAGTTCTATAAGTTTCTATTAATAAAAATTATAAGGGTGATCCGTACAATTAGTTTTAAAGTAGATGTGGTTTCCGTAATAAGTATAAAATATATGAATAGTTAACCCAATTTGTCCTTTATTTTGTCCATTAATTTTGGATTTTCGTGATGTTATTTTTATTTTAAAATGTAAGACTATTATTGGAATATTAAAATGTAAGTAGATTATGTCGTAAACTTTATTAAATTATAGATAATCGCTTCTATTATCTCCATACACAAGTTTTCTCTCCTTCCAAATTATAGGATGTGTTGCAAATTAAGTGAAGTGAAATGAAAGTGTATCTTTTTTTTCTTTTCTGTTACACTTTTATAAAGTTTTTAGTTTGATTACAAACAAGTGCATTATGATTTCACTTTTCATTTATGAGATAAAGTTGTTCTTGTATTGTTATATAAATGTTAGTGTAATATTCTCCCTTTTATATTTGTGGGATGAAAGTAGAATTAATAATTCTTTATTCAGCGGTCACTATTCACTAGGTGATATGTATCAAGGTTTTGAGTGGGTTGGACGTTCCGAAACTCGGTTCGGTCCAGTCCAGTCAACGGGCCAGCACGACCACCATTTCCTACGGATTGAGCCGGTTTACGTTTCGTCAACCCGGACCCAACCCGGTTTCCCCCACCGGTTCGAGGCTGGCTCAGCCTAAAAACCCAGTCAGTGACACGGTCAACCCTCCCCCCTGCAGGCCCTACCCCTCAAACACAATCAGACTTCTTAACAGGGTTGGACCAGCCTAGCCCAGGTCTGATCAAAATTCGGCCCGGGCTGGCTAGAGCCGCCCACTCTCAACACCTCAAGGGTCTGCTTGGTAACAATGTTTTTACCGGTTCTTGAATGTTTTTGAACCGATCGTTTATGAAAATTCTTGTTTGTTTATTTTTTTGAGATACTGGTTTTGATCAGCTAAAAAATCCTCCAAAATCGATGTAATACAATTTTGGGTGGCTTTATAAACACCCCAAATCGATATGTTTTGAACGGTTTTATTATTTTATTCCATTTATATCATCACCAAAAATATATAACTGTAACTACTAATACCCTTCCATATTTAATTTTATTCAAGTAAAAAAATTTCACAGACGCTTGTTAGTGAATTACCAAGCATGGATTGGACCCCTCATAAACACTCATAACCGGCACTCTAAAAATACCTCATAACCGCTATCCTTACAATTGCTAAGCAAACCCTAAGATATGTAAATAAAATTTCGGACAATACTAGAGACACCAGTATTTGACCATATTTTGTTGACTACATGATGTAGCAGTCTATTTGTTGTCTTGTGTGGAAACATTGTATTAATATGATCAACACATAAGCTGTTATATCATATGGTCAACAAAATATTATCAAATTTTTGTGACCCTTTAGCATTATTTTAAATTTTCACTTTTAAGTCGGTTTACTCACATTGTACAAAATGTATAAGGTGATGGAATTGATACTTCCAAGGTGACACATTTTGTAACCAAATAAAATATCTTAGAAACATGCCTTAAAAAATTGAAAAATCTATTTTGACCGCCCACGGGCCAGCCCCGCGACGGTCCAAATAGCAGCGCTGTACAAAAAAATAGACTTTTATGAAGTATTTTTTTTCTCACTTCGCTCTATTTGCTTATGATGAACACATCTTAAGGATTTGCTTGGGACGAGGGTTAAGACAGTTAAGTGAGGAAAAAAATAAAATCATGATTTGTTTGAGGTAAGGGTTTAGGAGAGAGGTTATAGAGGGTTAAGTGAGGGTTTGTTTAACCATCTTTTGTCTATTTTTTTAATATCCCAAATCGGAGGGTTAATGAATGAGATTGGGGGGGATTCTGTTTAAAAAATCAAAAATACCCTTTATTTATTCTATAAAATATCATGACTTTTTCTCTCTCCATTTTTTCTTACTTTCAATCCGTTGCTCTATAGCTTCCTAATTTTGTGAAAATATTTTGACAAGTTCTGATTAAAAATTCAATCAAATTTAATTTTATGACATATGTAATAAGATTATTTTTGTAACTATTCTATTTTTATTAATCATTCTCTCACTCAAAACCTCAAATACAAGTAAAATTTATTAAACACCTCCGACTTAATTCTTCCTCCAATCCAAACACGATTGTATGTATTGACTCTACTTTCTCACACTTAACTCCCCCTAAGTCATTCGACGTAGACGTAGGACAGACAAAAAAGATTGGTATTTAAGTTTTCCGACTTACTCATTAATGAGCATTAATAACATCCTTGTAGTTTCCACAAACACAAATCGCATCCAAGGTGAAAGACAATTTTTTTTTTCAGAAAGTCATTCGAAAAGAGACTTCATTACTTTCGTACAAAAGAAATCGCTCTTCTCCCACTGCTTTACCAATTCATCGAATTCTAAATTTCGAAATTCGAAATTCATTTGTGAGTAGAAATCTCTCCACCACCATCACTCTCCACACAATCCCACTCCCACCACTCCCACCCCTTGCCCCACCACCAACCAACCAACCAAGAATGATTCCATATAGTAAATTAGCTCCATCACCATCATCAGCCCTTCTTCTCCATCCCGAGCTTCTCCAGCTGATCGCAGCCAAGCTGACCGACGTCGTCGACTACATCTCCTTCCGCGGCGTCTGCTCCTCCTGGAGGTCGGCGGCGAAGCCCGGCGCCGCTCCGAAGCAGCTCCCGTGGCTGCTCCTTCCCTACAACCCCGCCGCCGCCACCCGCTCCTTCTACAGCATCTCCACCGCCAAGACCTACACCTTCGACTGCGCCGCCTCCGTCGTCGGCGGAGTCGTCTGCGGCTCCTCCTTCGGCTGGCTCGCTCTCATAACTCCCGACTCCGCCCTCTCCCTCTGGAACCCCGTCACCAAAGCCGAGATCGGCCTCCCTCCGCCGACCGGCTTCCCTTCCTATCTCGGGCCGGAGGCCCGTCGACTCGTCGCCGACGTCAAGTCCTGCGACATCGACGAGCATTGCTTCCCTATTAGCCTGGGCTACGTACGCCGGGGCTACCCGTGCCGGGTCTCGCTGTCGTCGAGCCCCACCGCTCCCGACTGCGTCGTGTTCGTCATCCTCGAATCGTCCTCCGCCTTCGCTTACTGCAGGATCGGGGAACAGGCCTGGACGATCAGGGAGACCAATTTGAGGGACGCCGTCAACTCTGTCGTTCTCCGTGATGGCAGGTTCTACGCTTTTGACAGCTACGGCACTGGTGTCGTTCTAGGTATCGACGATCCGTCGGCACGGAGCGATATTCCCTTTTCCTGTGGTTCCCTACCTCTGTTTGGGACTTTCGTCACGAAGGCGGCGGGCGACAATGAGCTGTACTTGGTGCACAGCTATGTAGGGTTCGACAATGACGACGAGGAGGTGAACCGTCTGGACGTGTTCAAGCTGGCGAGTGTGGAGGAAGGGCACCAGTGGGAGCGCATGAGCAGCATTGGAGATCTCGCCTTCTTCTTGTCGGGGAACCATGCCTCGGTCGTCCGTGCAACAGATTTTCCTCGATGCACAGGGAACTACGTCTATTTCAGCGAAGGGACCTGCGGCGATCTGGAGGAGTTGAGGACGGAGGGGCATGGCATTTACGTCTACAACATAAAGCGGGATAGGCTCGAACTCAAGCGGTGCCGGATGAAAGTAGTTTCGGACTTCTCACGGTCTCCGACTTGGGTCATGCCTTCTCTTTTGCAAAGGCTGTAGGTGAGTTCGTCTCCGAGATTGCTGCCTGCTAATGCATTCCTTTTCTAGTAGGTATCTGATCTACTTCATGTTACATATGCATACGTATCAAGTGGTAACTGATACTCTTCGTCTACGTTGCTTGATTTTATTGCAAGGTAAAGAAGGAATGAGCACATGGTTGGATGTATTTCTCATGATTCCAATCTAAGAAAGTCGAGTCACGATCTAATGCTTCTTACAGAAGCCTGTATCGTATAATTAAACACGAGAACCTTGAACTCCCAATTTTAGTATATGTTATTCTTCAGATTAGGTATTAGGTCACGATTGCAATTCTTTTAACCGTTCTAGTCTCCTACTTCGAGAATTCTTTTTTGAATTCAGAGTCGATGTGTAGATGTTTTCGCTTGCATTCACTCGTAAGTTACGCTATTCTTTGTAGGTGACCTGCACATGATTATCAAGCTCATAATTCAACATGCTAACACTATTCCTTCATACACTCATTTCTTTAAATTTTATCTTTCTAATGTTAGACTACAAGTGAGTGTTAGTTTGCATTTTGACTTGGCGATCTTTCTTTTGACGAGGTAGAGAATGATTCAGAAATATTGATCTTTCATTTGGTGTCCTATATATGTCTGATAGCTTTCTCTATTTGGTTCCACAAGGTTGTGGGTTGTACGTGATATTATTAGTAACATGCATAAAAAAGTACGTCAATATGATTAGTGAACATGGATACGTGTCATTCTCTGAGACGGATATGGGGTGTCACGATAATTCTTCAAAATCAACGCATGCTGACAAGGGTATATTTGTTCTAATTTGCAGATATTCATATATCCATTTGCTCATATTGTATCTGTCTAACAGTTTGGGACACGTGCCCCCCCTACGGACAAATCCTTCTTGTGGTGTGGACATGAATGCAATCATGCGGAGAAATGTATAAGATCTCTGTGGGGTCTGCAGGTCACAAGGTCATTCGGCATATCATGTCTTAACACATGTCCAAGACAGTTATCTTTTGTGCTAAAAGCAATGCTATGTAGTGAAGTAAAGATCCTAAATTAAAAGAAGAAGTAGATTACGTGAGATATCCATTTTTTTTCTAAAATTGAGAACAAAAATGTAAGGTCTATGTTGCACGGATACTCCTCAAGTGGACCGTGTCGATGCCCGTATCTTTTTCCAACACATAGTGGATGTGATACTTCTTTGACACTTTTGTCAGATATGGCTTACCCATGTCTCGCCTCCAAAGAGAATGAAAACATAGTTGAAATTAATTTTGGCATACTTATGATCATGCCAAATATAATAGATTTGTGAGACAATAACGTTTCTTTGTAGTGAATCATTTTGTAAAATTTTCGAACTTAGTTACTATTCGAAATATGCTTTAAGTATAGATATTATTAAGGTGTAATGTGTAGAATATGTATATAATTTCTTATATATATATATATATATATATATATATATATCAAAATTTTCTAAAAATGTCGTATTCTAAATCGGTATTTGAATGCGTGTCCATAATCCATATCTATGCAACCTAGATGTAGGTGGACTTATGGAAATGTTATATTGTAGGTTGCATAGACATGGATTCAGATATAAACATGATACAAATTCAAAACATGACATACATTTTAAGAAACATTTAGGATATTGGTAATGAATAAATAAATAAATTACTAAGATCAAATATATAAAATATGTCTAGATAAACGTGTCTAAATAAATTACGAAAATCCCCCGATCATCATTGCTTTACTAGTAACGTTTTCAAACGTGAAGTTGTTTGTCTTTTAGATTGTAGTGACTCAAAGTTTTCCTTTTATATGTTTAGAGGGATCTTACACGATTACTAAGTTGTTAACTAAACAAGCTAAAATCATTTTATTTCTTGTAGTAATATTCTTCACATTGTGGCTTACAATGTTGATTTACCTTTTGTCTATGTTCCACGGACAGATTCGACACGACACCTTTCAGTTGTGATGACACGGATTTGCCTTCTATTTTTGTGTGTATTAGTGTATTTTGGAGTCTCCGTGTGTGTTCCATACGTGTACGGCACGACAAGATACGGGCACCACATACATGTTTGGAGTGTTCGTGCTTTTTAGCCTTTTGTCGACTAGTCTTTTTTAGTTATACCCTACAAGATTCCGTTTTGGAATAATAATTTTTAGTAGTTACGTTCAAGTTCTTACAAACATTATGTTGGCTTATGGAAATGCATGTTGGATGAATACAATAGAATTTTGTCAGGAAAGTATCCATGTATGTTTACTTTTTGGTAAAATTGTCAATTTGGTTTTGTTGTCTTCGGTAGTGGCATCCTTATTGATGACAGTCCTCTTTATGGGGTTCATTGTTTAAGTTTGTCATCTCTCTTATTCATCCTTTTTTTCGGTGTCCTTTCAGGTTTGGCTTTATGTGTGTCATTTATCTATATTGTTACCTTGACTCACTACAGCTGTAACAAATAAATTGTTACAACTTCAATCAATTATTACTTACTGATACCTTTTATCTTTTTGCTTTACTGATACCATTTGTCATTATAAACTTCCATCGTTTATTTTTTACTGGTACCTATCTTTGATTATTTGACTTCTATTTCCAATAAATGTTAATTATCCTCTTGAATTTAGTATCAGAAACTTAGTAAAATCAGTTTCTACTGATGGTCTCCCTATTCCATCTTTACTTTTGCTCATTGCTACCAATTATAAACTTTTGTACCTTCTTTGTCATGACCCTTTTGTTCGGGGAGTTTCATATTTTTGAGTTAATAGTATGAATTATAGTGTCATGATGTATTCCCATGGCTTTAAGTACTTTGTGTATGCGGCTTATGCCCCATTATCTACCATTTCCTTCATAGCCAGTGGTGTGGTTTCGGTAGTCTACCTTTTCCGATTATACTAGTTTTTTATGCCTAGAAAAATCTGACATCTTCTTTGAGAAAATGTTGTTCTACTGAACACAAACATCAGAAATGATTCAGCATGTCCTTGATACCCAGTCCTAACTTAATGAATTTCAGGGTTACATGGACACAAGTATGTCATGAAATGATACGGACATGTTACCAGTTTAAGGGAACTTTTGATGTCTATTCTTTGTTGCATGATCTTAAAATATTACTAAAACAAGTAGGTCTACATACTTGGTAACTGGGTCACTGAGGTTTTATACAAGGTTTGCAATATCAATCGATACCGAAGCCGTCGAAACTGACCAATCTGAGACCCCCGAAACTTACTGAGACCAATATTCATAGGAAGTCCAAAAACGATACTTCAAAATCTTGGTTTTATGGCAAAATGTCTCATTCATACCATTCATAGAGAGTTGACATCAAGCAATAGGTAGTCAATAAAACTTGGTTAATTGCTTTGTGTAGCTTTTTCAACTTTGAATCGTTCTCCACACAAGAGCTAGTGGTGAATAGAGTTGAAAGATAATGATTGGTCTCATCAGAATATCCACTTCTATATATTTCATTATTTTCCTTCACAATGAGTTCCCTGTTATTGTAATGTGTTTCATGACTTTGTGATTCAACTTTTAGATGTGTCCTGCATTTACAAGTCTTTGCTACGATAGCAATTTCGGGTATTACATTTGTGTGTGTATGTGTGTGTGTTGGTTGGGGGGGGGGGGGGGGGGGGTGTCCCTTATAGGTTGGTACGATCAAATCTAAGTTTCGTGTATTATTGATCACATCCGCTTTGGGTACACCGCGTTCAAGGGTGGAGAATTTTTTTTAGCTAGTTGGGGCCATAAATGAAGATTTCTAAATTCATAATTTATTCTATATTGAAACTATTTTTTTTATTTAACTTAGGAACATGGTTAAATGAAATATTGAAATACAATTTTCTGACCGACATTTTAACCTATTCTTTTGCTACCTTATTGTTGAGAATTACCTTTTAGAGTTTTCTTTTAGGATAAGGTCGGTTATTGACTCTTGCCCCATGATTTGATCACATGACCTTCCCTATATATCAAAGGTCTCAACCATTTCTTTGCCTGACCTTGGTTCTTCTTAGAGGCTATGAATACTTAAAATTTTCATTTTCAAGTATTAGTTGGTTGTCCAAGTTAAGTCACATTTTAGAGAGGGTGCAAAGAAAATAAGAAGAGATTAATTCATAGATCATAGTTACAGGAAGGAAGAACAATCAGTCTCAGTACTCTGTTAATATCACCATTGTTAACAGAGACTGGACAAAATATGGTTTCATCATCCTTTCATGATTCGTTAGCAATAAAAGAACATAATATATGTTAATAACTTACAAAACTTTAAACTTGGTAATTAGAATTTTGAGCTCCTTAGTCCTTTCTGTTCTCTTGAATCCCGGTGGTTGGACTTTTCAAATAGTGGGTACGGTTTTTTGTGGGCAAATGAGAAAGGGTTTCAGCCATTTTATGAATGTATATTTATAGCATTTTTCCATATATGTCCCTTAATACTTCTATATTAGACTTAGATACCCAAAATTCTATTAATAGTAGAAAAGTTTTCCAAATCACAAATAATGTGAGTTAAGAGTCCCCCCAGTTAAGTCATGATAAAGGAATATTTCATTAACTTTAACAAAGTTAGTTATTTCCTTTTACCATTTGCTCCTATCTTCCTCCTCATCCTTAACCCAAACAATGGGTTCCTCTTGAGCTCACGATAGACAATATTTTCAGGGATTCCACTTGACCTCATGATAGACAATGTGTCCATGGATTTTTCTTGAGCTCATAGAAGGCATGTATTCATAGGTTCTTCTTTGTTGAGCTCATGGTAGGCCATTTAATAGATTCATTAAAAGGTAATTTTTCTTCTTGGGTTACTCTTGAGCATATAGTAGACAATGAGGTCGTGGGTTCTTCTTGAGCTTATGGTAGCAATGTCATGGGTAAGTAATGAGTTCTTCTTGATATCGGAGTTTCTTTTAAATTTATGGCATGCCATGGAGATCCATGGGTTCTTATCGAGCTCATGGCAGAGGAAAGACAATAGAAGGGAGAAAAAAAAGGTAAAATAGTAGCTTCAGACTATTAACCCGAAGGTTTGGTTACTTTTTGCCTGATAGAGATGGAGGGGGGCTCCTGACTCACATTGTCTTGAATTTTGGAATTTCTTTTAAATTTATGGCATGCCATGGAGATCCATGGGTTCTTATGGAGCTCATGGCAAAGGAAAGACAATAGAAGGGAGGAAAAAAAGGTAAAATAGTAGCTTCACACTATTAACCCAAAGGTTTGGTTACTTTTTGCCTGATAGAGATGGAGGGGGGCTCTTGACTCACATTGTCTTGAATTTTGGAAACTTTTTTGCCATTATCAAGATTTTAGGTACCTAAATCTAACTTTGAAATATTAATGGACTTATATCAAAAAACCATATTTATATAATTGACAAAAATTATCTGCAAGGAAAATGGGGTTAGTAAAGGAGGAGATCAGGTGGATGATTTTCAGTTAGGTACTTTGGATATAAAATCTGAATATATCATGATAGTATGTTAAAGTTGGATACCAAATAAAGAAATTTGTTTCTAACTTTAGATTTTAGATTTTATCTTTACTTTAGAATCAGTTATTGGATATTTAAGACAATTTGAATAGGAACTTTAAATTGAAATTCTTATCTGCTTGGTTTTCCTCTTAAACATTTTTTATCCTTATGATTAAGTGGGAAGAAATTAACTGAAAAGTTCGACATATACGTGTGAAGATCTAGTTTGCAATAGGTGGGGCCGTGGCCAATGTATGCCCTAGTGCTGCTCTGCCCCTGAACTGCATTCCAACAAATACTATTCGAGCCATGATTACAACTCTTGTTGGTTAAGCATGGACTAGCACTATGGTGCATGCTCTGGGTGCTCTAATTGATTCGAGAGAGGTGGTGTTCTAATTGATTCAAGAGAACTAGGTCACAATAATATGGTGAATCTCCAAGTTGCTTAGGCTCATTGGATATCAACCATGATGGCGATTGTTGAGTTTGTCTCACTTCCAGTTGAGCTTAGGTTCCCACATTTTGTATTGTTTAAAAATAGAGGAGGTCCCACATGAGGCATAAGATATATGGGATTATTATTATTATTATTATTATTATTATTATACCATCGGTGTTTTGGTTTGTGACTCTCTCTCTCATAGCTTGTTCAGTTGTCAATGACTTCTTTGTATATAGCAAGTTGGAACACTATTGTTGTGGGTGGGGCCATCGACATGTTGCCTCCGCAGGGGGGGGGGGGGGGTGTGGCGGGGAGAGAGAGAGAGAGGGGAGTACCCAGATTTGTTTATAAATGGAATGAGTTGAAAGGTTATTTATAGTTATTGTCAAGAACCAATGTTCTAAATTTCGGTCTAGGCGGCCGCCGGCCGCACCGGAAACCCCCTAGGCGGTGGTCCTAGGCGGATGTCAAGAACCAAGTTTTTTTTTTTGGAAAATTTCAAAAAAAATTCAAAAAATTCATATTTGAAATTTCAAAAAATATATAAATCGAAAAATTAAAAAAACACAAATGTTTACTTACCTCCTGTTGTTTCTATTGTTGCTGCTGTTAATGCTGTGGTTGTTGTTGTTGTTGTTGTTGCTGTTGTTGCTGCTGTTAATGCTGTGGTTGTTGTTGTTGTTGTTGTTGTTGCTGTTGCTGCTGCTGCTGCTGCTGCTGCTGCTTTGCCACCGAAAGAGGAGAGAGGAGAGGAGAGGACTCAGAGGAGTGGCGGCGTTTTTTAGGGTTTGAGTGGCGTAGAGAGGAGTGGAGTGCATTTATATGGATGGGGCCGATGGGCGGGTCGGACTCGGAGTTGGACCCGCAACCATATGTTAAAAAAATGAAAAATATTATGCTTCATCAGGATTCAAACTCAAGACCATCCGTCCACCCCAATAGGTGTTAAGCACATCCGCACTAGCCACAAGAACACACAAGCTTGTGTCATTATGATACATACAAACTACTTATGTCTATATTACACGTTAAAAAAATAATAATAAATTCAGTTCGGCTGCCTAGGCTCCCCTTTGGTGCACCGAATCCGCCTAGCGAAATTTATAACATTAAACATTGTCAAGAACCACCATCTTCCATCATGGTTTGTAGGCAGGTTGTCAGATTGAGACTGGAAGGGAAGAGTTAAAGAGGGATGGAAACAGAGTAGAGTAACAGGGAGAGAGGGGAGCACACAACAGTCTCCATTGGCCATTTCTGAACACTGGTTGCCATGGAAGAGTGCCAAAGAGAATGTGGAAATTTGTTTTTTGAAATGGCCGATTGAAAAGGATAATGCACCCTCCTTTTTGAAAACTGTGCCTTTTGTTCCCTCAACAATAAATAGGTCAGTTTGAGCTATCTGTTCATTTCATCTTTTTATGAGAATCAAGTTGAAACCACCATCATGGAGGGATGGTAAACTATTGAAGTCTATCCTGTGAAGTGTAAATCACAGTTTTGCACTTATAACTCCCCTCAATACAGGATAAAAGTGGTAAGTAGCATCAAAGGAGCGCGGAGGTTGTTAATAATGACTTGGCATATTAGGACAACTGAAACTTGTGGTTGTTTGTATTGCAACCCGTTTGGGTGCATCTTGCAGGTTCTCTGAATCAACTTCTATCAGTTTTATTTGATGCGACTCTGATTGAGCTATAGCGAGAGAGATTTTTTTTGAGTATGAAACTAGCAATTGATGAATCATCTTTGCCCAGAATAAACGATTGAACGAAATTTGTAGCTTGAACAAATAATGAAAAGGAAAAAAAAATCTATATGAACCTTAATATGTTTAGGTCTATGCTTGAGTATAAAGATGGAGGGTTTCTCTTAGAAGCAAACAATTGGAGGATGAATTTCTTTCCTGGGGACAAGAAAATGAGTCAATTTTGAGTTATTTGAAGATCCTGTTTGTTAACTTGTTTGGAAGGCCTAAAACATCGTTGATCAATTTCTATTTATTGGAATACTCATAAGGCAACAATCATTTCAATATGTAAAATTTCTATAACTAGTTTACATTTCAACTTTTGTAGAATCATACAGTAAACCTCTGATCTTTATTTTCGAGTATTTTCTTCTTGTAACGTGCACAGCTTTTATTTCTTGACCAATTTTGTTGTAATTCACACTTTAGTTTTTTCTTATTTGTAGGTATGTTTCCTCTAGTTATTTATGTCAAACTTTTTGCTGACATCGGATGTTATTTATGGACGTGTCTACAGATGAGAGCTGAACTTTGTATCTTCAGAAGAATAGATAAAAGGAACTTGTAGTGGGACAGCTCTTGCATGGCGGGTGTGGCTGTTGAAACAGTTGGGATTCAGTAAAGGACTCAAGGCAGACCCTTCTGTTTCTTTTGGATGTTATAATACTTTTTGTTGTTTCTGTGTTGCTGTTGTTTCATTTTGTATGTTGATGTTGAAAGTAAAGAGCTTCCCATATAGTGAAACTTTATACCAAAAACATGATACTGAATATATAGATATAAATACTAGTTATATTAGTATGTTGCCTGTGCATTCTTTACTATTATGTCTCTGGAGAATCTGCAAATTATACGTGTTAATTTTTCTGTGGAAATGAGATTTCAAAATTCATTACTGAAGCTTCATATGGAATTTGGATGCTGCAGATTTTTCTGCGGAAAGAGTTTCTGAGCACTTTATGCTGTTAACTGGGAAGTTTATGTTCGATCTAAATTTCAGGGTGATGGCTAATGCATTGTTTCGCCAACGGCAATCTTGTTGTGATGAGTGATAATTTTCAAGATTGAAATGGGCTGATACTTCTACAGGTACGATACTCCATTAATTTGGGGTCTTTGAGATTTGAAAACATTACAAGCCAGCTAAAATAGGAAGGCCTTCTTGAGCGTTTCCTTTATATGGAAGGACTATTTTTGGTTTGTTTAATTACTCTTGGTGATTGATCATACTGTGCTTATCATGCAGGCCTAATGGCTGAAGAAGACTAGGGGTGAGTATTCGGTTTATTCGGTTCCAACCGAACCGAATAACCGAAAATCGAATTGGACCGAAACCGAATAAGCAAAACCGAACCGAATTGGTCAATAACTGAATCGAACCGAACCGAATTAAATCGGTTCGGTTTTCGGTTTATTCGGTTTTTGGGTTTATTTGTGTTTTTTTTGTTTATATATATATATATATATATATATATATATATATATATATATATATATATATATATATATATAAAATTAAATTTTCTTATTCGGAACCGAAACCGAAAAAGAAAATTTAGTATTTTCAAAACCGAAACCGAAATGATTTTTTTTAAAACTGAACCGAATCTCTTATTCGGTTCGGTTCGGTTTTCGGTTCAAAACCGAATAATGCTCACCCCTAGAGAAGACTGCCCAGCATGTGCGTTTCTTTAATGTCTACCAAGGAAGAGGAACCAAGAAATGGTTTTGGTTTGAAGAATGCACCCCGGTAAATCAACTCTTTCTGATGGAATTTTTTTTTTTTGAAGAAAACTCGTGACATATAATCTGCTGTTGTATTTATCTACATTATGATGCATTGTCATGAAACCTCCTACAGAAACATATCACTGGTTTGTAGAGCTGTCAAGTGGGCCGTATCTCTCTGACTCATGCACTGTAGCAGGTTGGGCACAAGGGTGGAATCCTCAGCCCAATCCAGCACGTGGCCCACGACACGGTGGCTTTATGTTAAGTCGGACTGGACTGGCCGGACATGGGTTTAATAAAATAAAATCAACCAATATATATATTAAAAAGATTTACTTTAATTTTCCACTATAAATATTTTTTTACTATATCTATGTAATTAATTGACCACTATAAACAATAATTTCATTGGAACAATAGGAAAAAAAAGAAGAAATTCTCACTATCTAGGTGATTAATTAGACAACCTTCAATTTCGAGTCGGACCGGACCGAGACACGCATGAATTATGGGCCGGGCCGGGCCGAACATCTCTTATGGGCCAAGATATGAGGCCAAGCACGTTCCGATATACTAGGCCGGACAGTCCGAATCTAAGATTAATCGGACCGGACTAATGCATAGACCAAATTTAGGGTTGGGCTCAGTGCCGGGCTGGGCCTGACAGGTCTACTGGTTTGTATATTTTTCCTACTCGTGAAACATAACGTAGTGTTAACGGCGAATTTGACTCACTTAACTTCACAAGAACAAGCTTTTTTCCATTTGATTGAGAAATAAATTGGGATATAGGCCATTCTTATAACGTTATGACACACCAATAGAATATATCACCCATGCAAGCTACGGATTTGTAGTAAGAAGCTTTCCGACACCTTGCTTTTGACGCCAATAAAAGACTTTTATAGTGCCAATCTAATCTCCGATGCACATTATCAACTTTGTCATGAATGGATAAAACTAATTTTTCACACTAATTGAATAAATTAGAGACTATATGTTTGTTTAATTTGTAGGACTTCCCATATTCTACGTCACCAAAATAGGGTTCACACCAATGCTTAATTTATCTTTAAAAATAGACTAGTATATATGTGCGTCTATTTCATAAATTATCTATACTATTATATAATAAAAAAAAAGAAGGTCAGCTTCATCGTAGAACTTTTTTTTTATATCAAATATATCCTTTTATATGTCTACTAATTAAAATTTATAGTACTATATAATGAGAAAAGTTTCACCGTTGAACTTGTCTTTTTAAATATACTCTTTCATATGTTTACTAATTGAAAGTATTTATTAAGGTTAATAGGGACAACTAGGTAATTACTAGAGCTGACATTTAGTCTTCCTAAATAATATTGTAGGCAGATATAAAATAATATAATAATATTAGTATAATAATAAATTTAGAATAATTAAGTCATATGTCTTTTAGGTTTCCTATTAATAACCTATAAACATGTAACACACCCGCATATGTAAGCTAGTTATTAGAAAGACTAAAAGATATCTGCAATAATTATTATACTATGTAAGAGTACTTAGGAAGACTAAAAGACAAGTGTCTTAATTGTTCTAAATTTATTATTATAATTGTATTATCATATATATATATATATATATATATATATATATATATATATATGAGGAATGATCCACATTCTCTCATTTTTGTATCTCCCAAGCATTTCCATGATAATACCCATTGGATCTTGTTTAAGTCATTTAATCTTAACCATTGAAAATTCAACGGTTAAGATTAGATGACTTAAACAAGATCCAACGGATGTGAAAGAGGGGATGTTTGGGGGATACAAACATGAGGGGATGTGGATCCCTCCTCTCTCTCTCTCTCTCTCTCTCTCTCTCTCTAAGGATAGGCATTCCCACACTTTTTGCATCCACATGCATCCCCATGTTCATATCCGTTGGATGTGCTTTAAGTCATCTAATCTTGACCGTTGGTAAATCAACGGTCAAGATTAGATGACTTAAAGCACCATCCAACGGTGTTAATAGGGGGATGCTTGGGGATGCAAAAAGTGTGGGGATCTTGATCCTTCCTCATATATATATATATATATATATATATATATATATATATATATATATGTTAATGTTAATATTAATGTTAATGTTAATATTAATTTTAATGTTAAGTTTAATGTTAATTTTAGTATTTAACATTAATATTAACATTAACATTAACATTAATTTTAACATTAATATTAACATTAAATGGATGACTGAGAGTGAGGGAGTTTTTAGGGTGTTTTCTAAGGGGGACTTTTGATCCGCTTCTATATAGGAAGCGGATCAAAAGCCCCCCTTAGAAAACCCCCTAAAAAAACTCCCTCACTCTAATTCATAATGTTAATATTAATGTTAATGTTAATGTTAATGTTAATGTTAATATTAACATTAAATACTAAAATTAACATTAAACTTAACATTAAAATTAATATTAACATTAACATTAACATTAATATTAACATTAACATTAACATTAACATTAATATATAAAAAAATAAAATAAAAATTAATATTAATATTAACATTAATATTAACATTAATATTAATATTACGAATTAGAGTGAGGGGGTTTTTTAGGGGGTTTTCTAAGGAGGACTTTTCATCCGCACCCATATATATATATATATATATATATATATATATATATATATATATATATATATAGAAAAATTAAAAGATAGCTCCCATAATTACCTAACTGCCTCTATTAACTTTAGTAAATAATTTTAATTAGTAAACATATGTAAAGATATATTTGAAACAAAAATTTCATGGTTAAAGTGTTTTTTTTTTCCATTATACAGTAGAGTACTATAGATAAGAATTCTTCAACAACACATTACATGACATATACGTAAGCTAGTCGCCATTCCCTTTTGGGCATGTTCATGGCATCATACCCAAGTGAGTATCTACACAATTTGTGCCTTCATGCAAAAGTTGGAATTGGCTAGGTTGGCAGCCTTTCGGTAAGATTGATTCCTTAAGTCGATCGATGTAATATTTATATACACAATTAATGATATAGAAAAAAATAAACCTAAGCTCCTCTCCTTTCTTTTTCTCTACTATTCCATTCTAAACTAGTATTTTGATCCCTAGTCTACTGATCTCCATGGAATATGAACAATTTAACTTTGCAAGGTGGGCACTCAAGGATCGATACCAACACCACCAAAAGTTCTTACACTATTCCTTCGCATTAGATTATAAGGCCTCGTTTGGTTCGCGGAATCTTCCGGTTGGAAAAGGAAAGTGATTACTTTCCTATGTTTGGGCGTCCAAGGAATTGAGGAGGAAAGGAAAGTGATTCCCAATGGAAGGGAAATTAGGGGAGAAAGTGATTCCATCCATCCAAGGAAGGAATCACTTTCCCACATTGAAGTATTCACTTTCCTTTTCAAATTCCTTGGCATTGCCAAACATCGGAAAGGAAAATCAATAGGAATTAAAGTTTCCCAAAGGAAAGGAAATGACAAGGAATTGATTTCCTTTCCCTTCCATTCCGCGAACCAAACGAGGCCTAAATGTTTTAATTAGCTCTTCATATTTCCCAACATTTGTGAACCATATTATTGGATAAAATAAAGTATTAATTTGATAAAGCTCAACCTAACATGCATGCATTCATTTTTCTTAGTTATTTGATGTAATTTTTGTTCGGTAGCCAGAAACTTGATATACTTAGGATATTTAGTTTTGGTGTCTCACATATAAATGGATATTAGGATTTGAATTTCAAAATCGACCGATATTAGAATTGGGATTTCGAAGTCACTGTTCACTTATGTTGATGAATAGTGATTTCGGAATTCAAATCATATTATCTGTCAATTTTGAAATCTAAATCATAATATCCATATACATGTGAGATCCTAAAACCAAATAATATCATTGGTGGTGCTTGGGGAGTGTGGCTTGAGTAAAAGGAGAAAGGCACCGAAATATCCTATGGATTGTTAAAAATGAAGAAGAAGAAATCTATAAAGTTGCAGCTTAGATCAAAAGGTGATGGGGCCAGCCCATCCCTGCTATTATGGACAGTTTAACTAATACTTGACTATTCATCTACAGCGCCACATGTCATGGTGTTAGATGGGCCTGCTAGGTCGGCCCATGGCCCGGGTCAACCAGGTTTGATTGGGTTCTGGGCGGGCCAGATTCTATCCGGATGGAGAAGCGGGCCGGCCCGGCCCGGATATGTAAATTCGAATCCAGCTCGGACCCATAATCCGGTTTGGGACGGGCCGGACTTAATCGGGCCTGGGCCATGCCGGTTCAGGGTTGGATCCAGACCGACCCGATTTTTTCAATTGAGGAAAAAAATTGAAAAAAAATACAAACATAATTTCTGGTCTTTTTTTCGTTGTCTTCTATTGTCTGTAATAAAAAGAATTTCAAAAAAAAAAAAATACAAACATAACCTTTTTTGACTTTTTTTCGTCGTTGTCTGTCCTCCATAATAAAAGAATTTTAAAAAAAATACAATCATAAATTTTATTAATGACTCATAGTCTCGTACTAATATTACTAATACATAACTTGCAATTATCTAACAATAATAAAATGAATTTAAAATGATACAACTTTTGAAAAAAAATACAAGATTTTTAGATATCCATACAAATTTTTAGATGTCTACGTAGCTTCCTTTTACCATAGTTATTGTAGTGCCCCGCTTCCGTTGAGGCGAAGCACTATGTAATAGGCTCGTGGCAAGTCATACATGGTCGGGAACATAGATGACTAGTCTGACTTAGCGACGAGTTTGGTATATGAAAATCATGGTATCAATAAAATCGATTTGGACGAATGCACTTTAAGGAGAGCGACGCAACTGGTCTGCTGTTGATTTTGTTGGTTTTGTTTATTTTCTTGGCTTTCTGAATGATTTGTTGCTTGGGTTTTATAAATGTGCTTTCGCGTCGATTTCTAAATACGCCTTTGAGAATTTCGAAGGAAGGATTGAAGAAGGGATTCTAACATGATGCTCGTGCCATTGCAGGAGTTCGTGTAATTGACGCTTATTCGTCGCAAATCGATCTCCTACTCTCAGCGCAATCTCTTTAGGTGGGTGGTTCAGCCCCTTCTTTTCTACTCCTTTCCGCCGACAAATTCTTAAAGTTCAACGTTCAAATCGATGATGCTAACTGGATGCTTTGCCACTAAGATCAAGAACTTGGGATAATTATACCAATTTAGAGTAATTTACTCCGAATTTATAAGTTTCACATCAAAAAGAGAAAAGATTAAGATTCTAGAAAATAGAGAATTATTTCATGATCTGCAAAACAAAATGATGAAACATTGGTTGCGGTATATTGTGCCTCGGAGAATTTGGTGCCTACAGGACGCTAAATCAGAACGTACGACTTTGGAGAAAAGAACTCTTGCACGAGTAGAAATGATTATGATGTTTAATACTGTCCGTGCTATGCAATTTACTTCGTATATATTAAACTATTCATACATTCGCATGGTCATGGACGACTTGTGCACAAGGTAAGCTTTCCTCGAAATGGTACCCAGGACATTGGGATCGAATCGGCCTAGGAGAAAATTATGGAATTGTGCTTCGGCACGAGGCATTGCGAGACCTCCAGTTAGGCTCGCAACCTGGACTGAAAGGGCGCATTGCAATGCTACGTAATCGTCCTTCATGGTGTCGATATTACCAATGACCACATATAAGATAGATTGCATGCTCACCTATTGTCTTGTGCAGGTGGTAAGTATTATATCTATTTTATGCAGGAAAGGAGCACGACCATGGTAAGATAAGTTGAAATTGGTTATGTTATTTTCTGCTTAAAATGTTACATTTGATATGAACTGTAAATCATATATTTCTAAATAGCAAGATCACTTTGTATGCTAAAATCCTTAATAAGTAGTGTCGGTTTAGACGAGTGGGTTCGTCCCGTCCACTAGCAACTGTGCTAACCCCCTAACTCTCCAGGTGTCGAGCGTGTTGCGGGAGCTCAAGACTAGACCTGAAGCTGAAGAACGGGAGGCGGCACGAAGCTCTCCTATTTTGAAGTATTTTGAAGTCCAATTCAGATCGAAGGCCTTTTGTTCAAATGTATAAAGGGGCACGAATGTATAGAACGACAATGATTATTTCAGGGTAGCTTGTCGAGAGTTTTTTTTGTGTTTCAAAGATGTAGCCGCAATGACATATAAAATAAAAAATGTTCTTGCACATATTTTGCAAGTTTTATGAATAAAAAGCTAAATTTCTTTCTATTCTCCATCTTCAACTCTCTGTACTGTTTAGTTTCAACTAGTTGTCTCAAAAGAATAATCAAACTCACATTCTTGCCTTGTACAAGTCTAATATAGACTTGTACGACATCACGTCCCGACTTGTGGGATCGATTTATCTCTAGTCAAGGCGAGGACGATCGATTTGGCAAGTCGGGACGTGACAGTTATGGTCACATTTGATTCATTTTCTAAAATGCAAAAGCATTCAATAAGAACTTTAGTCGAGTATCTTCTTTCTGTTTCATCACTTTTTTGCTCATTGCAAATTTTGCTAAAATGATGCCAAATTTTCGATTTAGATTCAAACTCCTGTTGTGGAGTGGGTTGAGATTGCGGTTGTGTATCTTGTGGTTTCTGTGGTAGTTGATCATTGTCCATGATATTAAACAGCCTATTCGCACTAGAGTACTTGTAAATATTGCAAGAGATAAGAAATTTTGGTGTGATTAATTTTAAAAATTTATGTTCTATTTATAGAAATTTTTGGGTGCAAAATTATCCCTAATACCCTCAAAATATAGTTGTTGTAGTATTTTTGGTCATTTTTTGCAAAACGACCAAAATGCCTTTAAAACGTTCAAAAGACAGCCCTCAAAATGAAGCCATTTTGATCATTTCCTCCAAAACAGTCACTTGGAAAAAAGATGGTCCAGACTAGACCTGGACTGGGCCGGGACCGACCCGATTGGTCCTACCAGGTTTAACCGGACCGGTCCTGAAGTCAAACCGGGCTGAGACGATCCGAACTTTCGGGTTCAAGCCAACCCAGCTTGGACCCGCGGCGGACTCGGACCAAGCCGGTCCGGGTTGTTGATTGGGTTCGGCCCAGCCCAGACTGGCTTTGACCGGGCCAGGCCCGGGCCGAAAATCGGGTCGGCCGGCCATCTAACACCTTGAGCCACATGGTGGCTCTGTATTGGCTCCTTCTGTCAGCACTAGATCCGTCTCCTTAAATTATGTCCCCCTCCACTAGGAGGCTGCCATGTGGCGCGAACAATGGACGATTACGTTTGCTAGGCTGTACAAATAGCAGGGCCGTTTACACAATGAAAGTTGAGTAACGATATTTACGCAAAAATATGTGATGGCTTACAATCGATTACAAATATGAAAGGTAGAATTAGTACGCATTTCAATTTTTATTTACAGTATTCTTAGTGGCAATATTGTTGTTATACAATTCTTTAACTCTCGCTGTAATCTAGAGTTTGGATGCATTAGCGGAGAATTTAATATGATATGAGAGAAATCATTAAAGTTCAAATTCTCTTGCACCTGTCTTAATTAATTAACATATTTAAAAAAATTGTATTGCATGAGTGAATCCAGACTATTTCTAGGGTGTGAAAGTATACGGAAAGCGAAAATATAGCAACTTAAAAATTTAGAAAAGCTGAATAATTGTCTCAGATTAATTTAACCCGAAAATCAGCCTCGCCAACCATGGCGATTACTTCACCCTGCGGAGACCCCTCTCTGCATCTTCTTCCTTATCCTACTTAATCATCAGTCTACCTTATCACCCCCCTCCTCCTAACCCTTCTTCTCCTTATTCTCCCTCTCCCTGTATCCTCCCTCTCAAATCTCCATTATTCCCTAATTTCACCATGTCTCCAACGCCCTGTTCTTACGAAGAAGTTCTAGAGAAACTCAACTCATTCCTTTCATTAACATGCTCTGATTCCTCTCCCCCTTCTTCTTCTTCCACCAGTGAACCCCAAGTTGAATGGCAAAAAATTATATTCTTCAAGCTTCTGAGCATAAAGCCTTATCCTTCACACATTATCTCAAACACCATTCAGAAAATATGGAAAGCGAAAGGCTTTGTTAAGATTGCTGAGTATTTTGAAGGTTCCTTCTCCGCACGATTTGACAATATTGTTGATCTGGAAATAGTCATGGCTTCTGGACCATGGAAGATTGATACACATCTATTGTTATTGGAGAGATGTTTACCTAACAAACTCCCCAAGGACTACTCCTTTTCTAAAGCCGACTTCTGGATTCAATTCCATGGATTACCTATTAATCTCCTCACTGTTGATTTTGTCTCCTCAATTGCGGCTAGATTGGGAACAATTCGACCTCCTACTGAGACTGAAGCTATGAATTGGAGTCTATTTGCACGAGTAAGAGTTTCGATTGACATTTCTGTTCCATTATGTAGAAAATTGGATATTCCCATGGGCAATTCTACTTCCTGTGTGGTTGAATTCAAGTATGAAAGACTTACGAAATTCTGCAAGTTTTATGGCCGTCTAGGCCATGGGGTATCAAAATGTGTAGATCACAAACACTTGGAGTCCCTGATTAGTGATGATTGGTTTATGGAGCAGAAATCTCATATTACAGAGATTTTGAATAAAAGGCTGGACCTATCTATCTGTGTCAATCATGCTGAAAGATTCAGGAAAAATCCAAGAACAAGTGAGGGCGAACAAAGTCATTTCCCACTCTACCTATTCTCTATCATCCTCCAATCCTTCTACTTCTGCCATGGCCTACAGTGATATGTTGCTTGATACCCCTCCTACCTTAACACATCCTTCTCAGGGTGATTTGCCCGTTGCCTCCGAGAACCACCATAATGTTCCGACCATCTGTCCGGTGATGGTTACTTCTGACATTCCCAAGACGACAGTTATTGCCACTCCAACTACCAGCACCACTAAGCCTATACATGCGCCTAACTGTCCTCTAACCATCCAGTCAACCACCCCTACTCGTACCATATATTCGAAACCTATTAACCCACCACATACTAATCTATCTTCACATCCCATTTGTGCTACTCCTATCACCTAATCTATACCCCAAAGATTTAGCACAACAACAAACAGATCCTTCTTCAAATTCATCTGATCCCTCTTTGATATCTATAAGCCATAATGTCATATCATATTCTACCTCTCCGCCTTTAAAAATACCTTTCTCTTCTGAGTTGTTTGATAACCATAACATCATATCACAATTTGTGTCTCTGCATTCTCCATCTGTCACATATGTATCCAATCAAACTCAGTCTGATATTATCTCTATTCCCAATTCATCATCCAAGTCTTCCCATATTCCACCATTTACCTCTACTGATTTCACATCTCATAATTCATTCATCCCCACTATCACATCTCTTATCCAATCTATCTCATAAAAGATATGTCATGACCCGCACCCGAATATACGTGTACGAATACGTAGGCCACGTCCAGCCTACGTCGCAGTATCGACGGTAGAGCGCTGTCAAGTACCCGATACTAACTACAATATCTACAGATCCATAACTATAAAGGTACTCATATCACATGACAAAAACTAAGGAATATAAGACAAGAAATAATAATAATATCACTAGAACAGCTAGAATCTACAAGGATCATATGAGACAAGAATAAAATAGAGGGAAACAATAACAAAACTAATAACTACCAGACCTAAAACTACTGAGGGACAACTCACGGTGAAGAATACCGAGAACCACCCCAGCTAGCAACATCCTGTAGTCCAATACTGAGGGCACAACAACTCCTAAAATTTTGTCAACATACCCAGTCAGGATGGAACGAGCACAAAACTCAAATAACAATTCTAGTTAGACGATATTGAAAATATAGCAGTAAATAGAGAGAATATACAAGGAATCACGAAATGTACATGTGAGTATCATGGCAAGATAAGCTGTAAATCTAGAGCTAGAACAAGGCAAGTAAAACTGATCATGGCATGTACAAGAATCAAGAATCATCTATCTAAGTGTGTGAGTACTAGTTCCAACATGTGGCCGGCTTGGGTCTGCACAAGGTTTAATGATCCGGCCAATCATACGTGGAGTGTAGGATTGGCTATTAAACAAGGTCTACAAGAATAAATAAGGCAGATAATGACCACACATCTACACTAATACTCTCCGTCCCTGACTAGTATAGTGGATCCAACCATGACACACCATGACACGCGATTCTCTGAGAGGGTAGCTAGCCTTCGCAGGAATCGTGTCTATACAATGCACAAAAAAAAAGAAAGACTTACACAAGATATACCAAAGAATACAAGGAATAATATCTCATGACGGGATCCAGAGAAATACCAATCCGTGTGAACAATGTGTCAAAAGAACAAGGATATCTACACTAAATACAAGAAACATAAACGATATCATAAAACAGAAATATTATCAGAGAATGTACTCGCCTGAGATCTGGTGAAATATGTCAACTGTGTAATCTGGCTCAGAGTAAAATCACAGACCTAAAGATGAGATATATATAAGCTAATTAGGGTTCAACAGTGTTAGGCATGATTATATAGTATAAGCTATGTAATCTAGGTCAATCTCAGTCCACTAAGTCAAACTATGTCACACTGAGTCACACTAGGTCAAACTAGGTCACAGAAAGTCAAACCAAGTCAAACTAGGTCAAACTGGGTCAAAAATTGACTTACAGTTGACTTTTGGTCAACTGATCAACTCTAGTCAACTCTAGGTCAAATGTTGACTCTATTTCGAAGTTCAGCCAAAGCAGTTAACCATGGTCAACTGGGTCAAGGCTAGCTTTTGTAAACATCTACAGGGTCAACACATTCAATTTCAATGGTTGAATCACTAGAATCGATGGATCTCAAAATACAACAAAGAGAGAAAGATTATAATAATAGAGTAAAAATCTACAGATGTTGTCGGATGGTGAAACAACCATCACCAACGTGTCTAGAATGGTCAAAATAGCTAGAATATCCTACCCATAAGTCCAATTTTGACACAGGGACAAAAAAGTAATTTCGGGTCAAAACGGTGTCCGTGTCGGACCCGCTTTACACTGAAAAATGTGCCAAAAAATAAAAGTCCTCAAAACCTAGCAAAATATATGTCCACGAATCCAGAATGACGATACGAATTCAACAAAATATCCGGAATTGGATTCCGATAAGCCGATCTCAAAATGGCCCGTTGATCTGGATATTAGAATCTGATTTGCACGGAAATGCGTGTCGGAGCCAATATCCACAAAACTCAGCAAATTATATGTCAACGAGTCCAGAATGACGATACGAACCCAACGGTATATCCGGAATTGGATTCCGATGAGCCGATCTCAAAAAGTCCCGTTGACTCGGACTGTGGGACCCGCTTTGCACCGAAATACATGTCAGGGCCCACGTCCTCCAAACTAAGCAAACTTTATATGAAAACGTGCCAGAACAACGCCACGAGTCTACTGGTGGTGTCAGAAATAGAATTCGGAGTCCAGGGTTCAAAAATAGAATTTTACAAGTACAAAATTAAGAATTCGGACGACCAATTTTGGCGTCGAATTCGACCAACCAAACGTGCTCACAAAGAAACGAAACTTAAGGGGCAGGAAGAGGGTTATACCAGCTACGCACAAGAACTAGTGGCATGCCAAACGGAGCTGCAATGGCGGAGTTACGAGTCGACGAAGTTGGCTCCACAAAACAGTCCAAAAATAGTACAATTTAAAGTATCAACTTGGTGGCCGATTTTGATGTATCAAACGACGAAATTAACGGATAAAATTTGATAGGAGTGAAGGGGTATATACCGAGATTGTGACCGAGTAAAGAGTTTGTCGATCCAACGGTCGGATCTCTCGAAAAATGTGTACGAAGTTGCTGCACCGGAACACACTTTTCGAGTTCAAAACTCGCGCGTCACGACGAGATCTCGTGCTAAACGTACGAATCGGGTATGTGGCATGTCGGGGAAGGAGGTGCTGTCCCGGGGGGGAGGGGGTCGCCGGAGCTGCACGCGGCTGTTGCTGTGGCGGCTACTGCCGCATCAAGCTGCTGCTGCTGCGCTGCTATGGCAGCTACTGCTGCTGCAGCCCGGCCTATTGGCCGTAGCCGGAGGGGCTCGCCGAAGGCCGCGCAGTCGCGAGACGGTGGCGGTGGTGGCTTCCCGACGGGAAAGGTAGAGGCGAAGAAGAAGAAGAGTGATGATGATGATGGTGGTGTCGGTTGAAATGAGGAGAATAGGCTGAGAGGGAGGAGATGAAGACGAATAAGAAAAGTGAAGAAGGAAAAGAAGGAGGGGGGTCGGCTGAATATGGAGAGGGAGAGAGAGAGTTGAAATAGAGGGGAGGAGAGAGAGAGAGAGAGAGCTGAAAAGAGAGGGGGTGTTGTGTGGTCGGCCACATGGGTGAGGGGGTTTGAAAATGTTTGAGAGAGAGAGGTGAGGTGATGGTGTGTAAGAAAAGAGAGAGAGAGAGAGTTATATATTATATATATATATATATATATATATATATTTATATTTATATATATATATATATATATTTTTTTTTTAGGGTGTCCACTTCTTAATGGTGCTTGGAGGCATGCCTCCAAGGGAGCTCGAACCCGCGCCTCTGCGCCGGGGTGCTCCACCGTTCCCAACGGACTACGACCACTGGGACATATATATATATATATATATATATATATATATATATATATATATATATATATATATATATATATATATATATATATATATATATATATAAGAGAAATAGAGATATTTATACATAAAGAGAGATATTTGAGTAGCGAAAAAAGAGGAAAATATCAGTAGGGTGTATAGGTAGACATGGTAGGGTCACACCAAATTGGATTGGGTGTTGGGCCAAGTTGGACAAGCTTCGGGCCAATATTTAATTAAAATAACAAATTTAACCCAATTAAAATCATGGATGAAATGGGAGCACAAGGGAGATCAATTTGGTGGTACGCAAGTGGTATGTGCATAGTAGACTCAAAACAAGCCAGGGCCATGTATTGGGTCGACTGGATTGGACCGATGTCGGGCCCAAAAATTAAGTTGGAAGTTAAGTCACGAATTACGGCAGACGATAAATTGGTCTAAATTGACCCGAAAGTTGCGCGAAGCAAATGGAGCCCAAGGGAACAAGTTCGAGTGGGACATGATATATCAATTTATAGATAATCTCGTCTACTACAAATTTTAAGAAGAAAGTTTCCCGAGACTGGCATCCCTGATGCTCTAGAAATGAAAATCACGGTAAAGAGCATTTAATGATCAAAATTAATTAAATGAAAATGAATTATCGAAAATAATTCATTTAAAAAATTCAAAAATAAATCCCGAAAATTCAGGGGGCTTACATCCTACCCACCTTATAAAACGTCGAAATTAAAGGTTGGTAGTGGGGTTAAAACAGGACAGAAGATTTAGGAAATATTTTAGGCACGATCCAAGAATGACGAGTTTTGCACGATCAAGATAATCAATTCAAAATTTGTTTAGGCATGATGATGGATTTTGGCACGATAGAATCATGATACGAACAAAATCATATGTGCATGATTTCAGAATAAGTCAAGTCATTGGGGCACGATTTTAGAGACGATTAGGAGAATCGAAGATATAAATAAAGTTCAAATACGGAATGATCCGTAGGACTTAGGTTGATGGAAAAATCGACCTGAAAGTCGCATAGGCTCGATCGAGATGAAAAGCTAACCATGACCAAAACAAGGTTCGGCATGGTCGAGATTGTAGTGACCCGCTCCGCCCTAGCGGAACGCCGATTCAAACGGCAAGTACAACGACTCAAACGAGCCGTCGACCCGAAGAGTTGGCATCGACCTGATGAAGAATCGATGCAAGGCTTACATTGGCCCGTCAAGATGAATCCAGACTTAGACTTTCAAAGGCGCGCTCGGAGTATCGCTCGGCCGATGCGAACAACGCTAAGGTGGGTGGCTCCGATGAACCCGTCTGTGCTTAGCCTAGACACATAACAATACGGACACTATCACGAGAATCGCTAGGCGATAACCCCATGCATGCTAATAAAGGACTCAACGCACCTAGCTAAGGGAATAATCCCATCTTGTATGCTTGTATAGAATATGGGAAGGAACATAGAAAATACGAGAACTCTCGCACCGCGCTCCACGCTCGTGCTAAGGCACAAGCTTGCGTTCAACAATGAAACAATGAATGGTTTACAACAATAAAACGGGAAGACTATCAACATAGTCGTTCCGACGTAGAGTTTAGCAACATTGAAAGTCTATAGGACCAATGGGTCGCCAAGGCGACTCCCTCACAGGGAGTTGCAAAATGTATGAATGAATAAGTGAATGAATGAATCAACGAATGAATGAACGAATATATGAAAGAACTAATGAACGAACGAACAAGTGAAAGAAAGAAAGAAAGAAAAGAAAGAATGAATGAAAGATAAGAAAGAAAAGAATGGTTAGCGACAGGTGTGACGGGCACGTGCAACGGGGCTCGCTACCCGTACTGCACGGACGCCAACCTGGTCGATAACGTAAGAAGGCTAAGGGTTAGCCTACGGCTCAGAGACAGCCGTTATGTTAAAAAGACAAGTTAATACGAAATGGTCGTGGACAAACAGTACAAGCGAGGGGTGGCGTATGCTGTGCCGTAAAGAAAAAGGGATTCCGCGGCATGGTCAAAGTGTGAAGGACTTGCCGGTCCGGACGGAATCAAAAAGGGGCTTACGGGCTTAACTGGGGGGGAGGGGGCTTGGCCACCAGGAGACGTAAGTGCGGGGTATTTTTCAAGAGACTATCAGGGTGTACCAGCCGCACGCCATGATAGGTGAGAAAATACCAAGGGGAATATGTCCAGGATGGCTTGTGGTGCCAGCGACCGGTGCATATAGAGTTAAGTGGGCTTTGCTGGTGGCAATCCACGTGCAAGTCCTTGCATTGAAATCAAAGTAGTCTAAGTTAACTAAATGAAGTGCCTTCTGAACGGGCTTGAATATAACACACCAGATAATCGAAAGTACTTAGGCAAATGAGTTAGAAAATACGCCAACGGCGCGCTAGAAACCGAGGCAGGGACACGCCCTTGATATTGAAAGTTTACATGAGGCACGTTATGTTATTACATATGAATTATTGACTAACTTGGTTTACATTGAACAGGAAAGGCCGGACGGTAAGTATGGGTAAGTCATGCATGTATTTCCATGCGACACTTGAAATTGGCAACACGAGATAGGTTATGAAATATGCATGAAACTGATCCTAAGGCAAGATTAGAAAGACAATGAATGATAGAGATGCACAAAAGTAAATAGAACGTGTTTGGTAATGATAGCATTGTGGGCGAGCTAGCCTCCCCACCAGTGCATAACAATGTACTGATAACCCCACAGTCTGCTTGCAGGAAGCAGGAAACGTCGGCGGGTGCGGAGCTTCCATCGAACGTGCTAGGGCGCGGAGCCAACTCTGGAGCCTTGGAACGTTGCCAGGAGCTGAAGCACCCTATACAGGGCATAATGTATCGGAACATCGCCATGAATCATTCCATCTTGTAAGCCACTTGGCACGCCTTTTATGTTTCAGAGAGAGAGAGAGAGCTTGAGCGATTTATAATATCGGCTTAGCGCCGCTTGTAAACTTCTTGAATATCAATAAAGAGTTGAATTTGCTTCAATTTGTGTTCATTTACTTTCTGTTGCAAATGGGGACACTCTGTGCGACTCTGTGGCCTAGCTCAAATCGACCGTTTCTGGACTTGGCCTTGTACGGGTGCAACCTAGGTCCGTACGGCATCACACCTTAGCGAGGACGATCGCTCCTACGGAAGCGGGGCATGACAGATTGGTATCAGAGCACGGCTTCACGTCCTTGGACATCATTTCGATTTTCTCAGTTTTGAAAGCTCGTTGGAAAAAGATGTGTACGCTCTCTCTCGTTGTACCTTGGGATGTTCCATACAATAAGTCTAATATTTTTGAAAGCTCGTATAAGTACTCGGGTGATCGGGACCGATAGGCGAAGGCCTTTGTGCCACTACGACGGACTTGATAGGCGAAGGCCTTTGTGCCAAACCACGACGGACTTGAGTTGGACGGAAATCGATGCTAAGAGTTAGCAAACGCGAGGCATGCTTGAATAAGCTTACGCTGACGACAGCAAACGAGTACACGAGACCCGAGTATAGTTCGAACGGGATGGTCATGCACGCAACCTTTTGGCTAAGTTGTGCGGAGTATCGCACACCTAGACTCTTTGGTACAAACGAGTTACGAACGAGAATAAGTGAGCGTACAAACATGAATGTAGTCCGTACGGGATGGTTAAGCGGTACAACTTAGTTCGCGCGTCGCGCACCTCGACTCTTGGGTGCAATCGGGTTGCGAGCGATGTCAATGTATCGCTCGATCGAGAACGGAGATACACTTTGAGTGTATATCGATAGGAATGCTATCGAGTTAACGCTTAGGCATATACAAAAAATTGATTTGGATTTCGAGGAATGAGCGAACGCGCAATTGACATGTCGATCGGGAGTCGAATAACCTTCGAGGATTTGTAGAATGACTTGACTCCGAGTGGTGTATATGATAGCTTCGAGAAAGAATAAGAGTGAGCGTCGATGACCAATCGAGTAGCTCGAACTCTGAGTGGTGTATGGACATTATAGAAAAATTGTTCGAGCAAAACTAAAGGACTTACGGATAGAACGAGTATGTCGACGAGGCGATGCGATCGCGCAAAGCCTTAGAACGCGTCACGCTTAGTTGGTCGTGACTTCGAATATCCCGAACGAGATGTCGCTGTACAACTTGTCAATGGGCAACGCGAGTTAGAAAATAGTTCAGAACGATGAATGAAAATGAATGGTCTTGATCGAGGAAACTTAGAGGATCGCGCGTACGATTTCGGATTGATTCAAATGAAATGTGACTTGAGTTTTGAACAACGATCTTGAAACGAACTTGAGGAATAGCTATCGAACTTGATCTTGAATATCGAAGAAATTGTGGATTATCCAACTCGGACAATAGCATCAGTAGCACGACTCAAAATTGGTTGCAAAGGAAGATCGTCAGGTTACGCATATCGTCGATGGTATTGAGGCGTATCAAAGAACGATATGCGATAACTCGGGGGCACTCTGACTCGGCGAATGACGGTCGTGCAAAATGTCATTGTTCCGTTGGACGCTATACTTGAAATGTTAAAAATGTGTCGAGGAAAAGATAGATTTGGCTCGAAGATTTTCTAGTTGAACGAAATATAAATGGACTATCGATCTTGGCTTGGATAGAAAATGAAATGCTTGGATTTGCTTCATTGACAACCACAACGTTGACGTTCTTGTCTTATGCGAGCGTAACTCTAGCCTCACACATGCGTCACGCCGACTAGGGCTATCACTCCGCGTGAGCGCTGGTATGGTGATTCGTACAGCGGAAGTGATCGGCACTTGCATGGCGTGGCAATTCGTATGCTTCGACTTGTGGTTTAACGCGAAGGTTGATTTGAGAATGAATTTATATGCTTGAAGGATTGAACTTGAGGATTGAGTAGGTCCAATCCGCGTATCGAGAATGGGTTAGTCTAAAACTCAAACAAGAGTTACGCCCCAATGAGAATGATTATTCCGCGGGAGCGTACATGGTGATTCATGAACCGCCGTGGATAATCGGACTCGCGTGAGATTGGGGCACAATGTATTGTCGAGCTGGATGACCTCGTGATCGAATACATGAATTGGTTAGAACTGGTGATTGAACGGAATTGAATATGTGCAACGTAAGTCTTGATACGAATTAGGTGATCATGCTCGATGTTTAGAAATCTGAGTGACGCGAGCTTGGGTAGAAACTCCCGTACAAACGAACAAATGGTTTGACCATAGGATTTGGGGCGAGCGTCGTGCAACGACCTTACACGATGAGCCACGGACTTGACGTGTAACTATGACCTTGTGAGCTGACCTAGCGGATAGGCGGACGACCCTATGCCGAGTGATTTAACCTGTGCGATTGATATTACAATATCGTCTGGACGGACGATAGACTTGGGACAACAAGACTTAGAGTAGGACGAGGAACTGGGAGTGTGCGTGAACGACAATGAGATTGGCCCCAAATGAAAGAAATGATAGGGATGGATGATGCGCAAGTAAAGTTGGAATAACGAATTGAATCATTGGTCGGAAGACGTACTCGATGATAGTGCAATACTTGGTTTTGAATCGGACGGACATTACTTAGGCTTGGTCGACCCTGCTAAGAAGAAATCATACTGATTTCGTGGCCAATAGCGCTTGAGAAGCGAATCGAATCATCTCGAGAACCGAGATAAACGATATGTGATATACACATGAGTTCGGTTTTAAATCGAAGTTAGCAAAATGATCGACAAATCAAAACTATCACGAGTAGCTTGTCCGGCCTCGCTAGTCGCTAAGCTTGGTTGAAATGTACGTATTCGGGGGACGCCTTGAATGCGTGCACGATCCAAACTCAGCGATATGATGAACTCGAATGCAGCTGCAAGTGGGTGTTGCGATGCGCATAAACGAAAGTGAGTTTGCCTCAGCCTACGACACTCGTATTTGACGAATTTCAACGCACCACGTACGACCGTTTCAGTCCCGTGATACATCGATATAGCAACCAAGTCAAAGAAGCGCAACAATTGAATAAGTGCCATCAACTCTAAAATGAATAAAAAGTTATCCAATAAAATCGGCCCAAACGTATGCAACGCGAAACTTGGAAAGGTATCGAGTATAGTTCGGTGCCATAGAACGATAGAGCCGTTCGATAGGGATTGCCTAAGAAACACGACGACACGAGTTAAGGAATGGTAGGATGGCCTGCACTCAGGAAGTCTCGAGGACGAGACTTGTTTTGAGTGGTGTATTATGTAGTGACCCGCTCCGCCCTAGCGGAACGCCGATTCAAACGGCAAGTGCAACGACTCAAACGAGCCGTCGACCCGAAGAGTTGGCATCGACCTGATAAAGAATCGATGCAAGGCTTACATTGGCCCGTCAAGATGAATCCAGACTTAGACTTTCAAAGGCGCGCTCGGAGTATCGCTCGGCCGATGCGAACATCGCTAAGGTGGGTGGCTCCGATGAACCCGTCTGTGCTTAGCCTATACACATAACAATACGGACACTATCACGAGAATCGCTAGGCGATAACCCCATGCATGCTAATAAAGGACTCAACGCACCTAGCTAAGGGAATAATCCCATCTTGTATGCTTGTATAGAATAGGGAAGGAACATGGAAAATACGAGAACTCTCGCACCGCGCTCTACGCTCGTGCTAAGGCACAAGCTTGCATTCAACAATGAAACAATGAATGGTTTACAACAATAAAACGGGAAGACTATCAACATAGTCGTTCCGACGTAGAGTTTAGCAACATTGAAAGGCTATGGGACCAATGGGTCGCCAAGGCGACTCCCTCACAGGGAGTTGCAAAATGTATGAATGAATAAGTGAATGAATGAATCAACGAATGAATGAACGCATATATGAAAGAACCAATGAACGAACGAACAAGTGAAAGAAAGAAAGAAAGAATGAATGAAAGATAAGAAAGAAAAGAATGGTTAGCGACAGGTGTGACGGGCACGTGCAACGGGGCTCGCTACCCGCGCTGCACGGACGCCAACCTGGTCGATAACGTAAGAAGGCTAAGGGTTAGCCTACGGCTCAGAGACAGCCGTTATGTTAAAAAGACAAGTTAATACGAAATGGTCGTGGACAAACTGTACGAGCGAGGGGTGGCGTATGCTGTGCCGTAAAGAAAAAGGGATTCCGCGGCATGGTCAAAGTGTGAAGGACTTGCCGGTCCGGACGGAATCAAAAAGGGGCTTACGGGCTTAACTGGGGGAGGGGGGCTTGGCCACCAGGAGACGTAAGTGCGGGGTATTTTTCAAGAGACTATCAGGGTGTACCAGCCGCACGCCATAATAGGTGAGAAAATACCAAGGGGAATATGTCCAGGATGGCTTGTGGTGCCAGCGACCGGTGCATATAGAGTTAAGTGGGCTTTGCTGGTGGCAATCCACGTGCAAGTCCTTGCATTGAAATCAAAGTAGTCTAAGTTAACTAAATGAAGTGCCTTCTGAACGGGCTTGAATATAACACACCAGATAATCGAAAGTACTTAGGCAAAGGAGTTAGAAAATACGCCAACGGCGCGCTAGAAACCGAGGCAGGGACACGCCCTTGATATTGAAAGTTTACATGAGGCACGTTATGTTATTACATATGAATTGTTGACTAACTTGGTTTACATTGAACAGGAAAGACCGGACGGTAAGTATGGGTAAGTCATGCATGTATTTCCATGCGACACTTGAAATTGGCAACACGAGATAGGTTATGAAATATGCATGAAACTGATCCTAAGGCAAGATTAGAAAGACAATGAATGATAGAGATGCACAAAAGTAAATGGAACGTGTTTGGTAATGATAGCATTGTGGGCGAGCTAGCCTCCCCACCAGTGCATAACAATGTACTGATAACCCCACAGTCTGCTTGCAGGAAGCAGGAAACGTCGGCGGATGCGGAGCTTCCATCGAACGTGCTAGGGCGCGGAGCCAACTCTGGAGCCTTGGAACGTTGCCAGGAGCTGAAGCACCCTATACAGGGCATAATGTATCGGAACATCGCCATGAATCATTCCATCTTGTAAGCCACTTGGCACGCCTTTTATGTTTCAGAGAGAGAGAGCTTGAGCGATTTATAATATCGGCTTAGCGCCGCTTGTAAACTTCTTGAATATCAATAAAGAGTTGAATTTGCTTCAATTTGTGTTCATTTACTTTCCGCTGCAAATGGGGACACTCTGTGCGACTCTGTGGCCTAGCTCAAATCGGCCGTTTCTGGACTTGGCCTTGTACGGGCGCAACCTAGGTCCGTACGGCATCACGCCTTAGCGAGGACGATCGCTCCTACGGGAGCGGGGCGTGACAGAGATAAAATTTCAGACACAACAAAATCGAAGTCAAGGTCTTATAGACCCGATCAAGGATTAAGGAATATGATTAATAAAATCATGAAATACGATCCAAGTTCGGACGTGATAAAAATTTTATGGAATGATTAAACACTTAGGCACGATGTAGAATAGAGCGACGAAATTCACAAACCTAGTCATGATCAGGAATAAAACCTGAGCACCAGCATCCGAGAATGGAAATCCAGGTTATAATTAAATTTAATTCAGTTGAGTACGACCCAGGATACGGGTACGATAGAAGAGATGACCAAAGTCGTTCGGTCGCGATCAAGAAAATTATGATTTAACGATATTGAAAACTCGAGGGATGATTCAGAGATATGGAATAAGTCCAATTTCTCTTTGGTAAAAAATCAAAGACAAGGTTTCATAGGAAAGCCAAGTTAATCATCTCTCTCTGATACTATCAAGTTTATCCGATCATCATTTGTCAGTCATACCTTTAATCTCACAAGTCCAAATATAAAAACCAATCTTATACAACTACTACCAGAATTACCCTTCCGTCATGAAGATTGGGCCTTGTCATGAAACCATAGTCCAGATCCAAATTTCCAAAACCCTAATCAAGAAGTACACCCTTCACTAGAACTCCACACTATCCACTTAATCATCCTTAAATCCGAATTCTTTCACCTTGTCCTAAATTGACCCGAAACCTCTAATTCAAGTTCGTAAAATCCTTGAACTTGTTAAAATCATACTCATTGTGTTATTCAAATCTAATACCACTAGGCTTTTATAAAACTTATTCTTCCATTACCAATTCAACCTTCATATTTCCTTCATCATACACTTTCAAATATCAACCATCTCAATTAATAAATTATATTCACAAAATCTCTTCTCTTTTTTTACTCAAAATCCTTGTGTTCTCTATCCTCTTACCAATGCCTTGTCCAGTTTCTTACCATCACCACATATAATTAAAATATATTCTCCATTATTAATTTTTAAACTTCCATCATAACCTATGTGTGAAATACCTCGAGAACCAATAACCTAAAATTGTCCAAATTCAAAAATATTTCAATCTCGGATATCCTTGAACTTGCTTTCCAAGTAATTAATTCATCCTCGAAATACCCTAGTATCTCATTTACAAACTGATTATATCGACCCCTTGGTTTCAGTTCCAACCTCAATCATACTTCTATCTCAAAATTCTACACTAGATCCAACATCTCATATTCCTACCAAGATACTACTTGATAATAAATTCGCCTTCCGTACGAGATGATTTAAGATACTTCCTTAACCTTTACAAGGTGAAAATATACAAAATTTCAAATGACTTCACAGTGTAGTTGACAGGAATGGATAAAAGACATGTGATTGACGTAATCAAGACAAAATTAATCAGGATGGATGAAGTAATGACAAGATGAGAAAATTATCATATGATGAGAAGAGGAATGACAAAACAAAAAATAATGGTAGGAATTGTCCTTGATCAATAGGTAAAATGAAGTGAATCAATTTAAGGTATGACCTGATAACCATACACGTCTATCCAAGAATCATGTTGCCAGAATTTTTGCCACGCCAGTAAGCATAACTGCAATAAACGATGGGGTCCATAACTAGGGTATACACCCTATAATTATGTCATCTAGATTCCTTACCACGCCAACCGGTATGGCTGCAAGAAAGTCTAAATTCTATAACTAGGATAGTATATCCAACATCAGGCTCCATGTCTCGGTCGTGCTAGCTACTATGACTGCGATAAATTCTAAACTCCATAAATAAAGTAGACATTTACCGTTCTCATCGTCCCCATTAAATATGTTTATCAGGATATCTTAACTCAATTCATAAAAACTGATCTCAAAAAAATCAAATCGAAGTCAACAACGAACGAACATCAAGATTTAAAATTCAACAACGAATCAAGGATAAGTAAATGGAAACTAGTAGAAACAGATTTCGAGACAGGATTTAGGAAAAGTTCTCAGGAGAAGTCCCAAAGGTACTATCTAGGTCAAGATTGAAAGTTCTGAAATATAATCTAAAATAATCTCAACCTTGATATAAGATTGGCAAATTATATTTGATTCTCAACCTAGAGGATATATAAGTTCAACTTATAACTTCCCTCTGGGATCCACAACTCATCCCAAGAAAGAATAAAGTTTGATACGGACAAATATTTCAAAAATCAAGACTAATAGAAACAAGTGGGATAAGATTTGAAAAGCTTTCGAAATAAGATTCCCAGGGGGCATCTCTGGAATCTACCAAGAGTTCCTAATATGTGACTGAGTACCAAAATCCTAAAATATTCCATGACTCAACCTTAATCCTAGGGCAGGCTCGTAGTAGTACAGATAAGCTCAAGTACCACTATGACTTCGTATTAATTACAAAGACTGACCTGCATGGGCCACCACAAAAACGTGTCACGACCCGCACCCGAATATACGGGTATGAATACGTGGGTCACGCCCAGCCTACGCCGCAGTATCGGCGGTAGAGCGCTGTCAAGTACCCGATACTAACTACAATATTTAAAGATCCATAACTATAAAGGTACTCATATCACATGAAAAAAACTAAGGAAGATAAGACAAGAAATAATAACAATATCACTAGAACAGCTAGAATCTAAAAGGATCATATGAGACAAGAATAAAACAGAGGCAAACAATAACAAAACTAATAACTACCAGACCTAGAACTACTGAGGAATAACTCACGGTGAAGAATACTGAGAACCACCCCAGCTAGCAACATCCTGTAGTCCAATACTGAGGGCACAATAACTCCTAAAATTTTGTCAACATACCCAGTCAGGATGGAACGAGTACAAAACTCAAATAACAGTTCTAGTTAGACGATATTAAAAATATAGCAGTAAATAGAGAGAATATACAAGGAATCACGAAATGTACATGTGAGTATCATGGCATGTTACGACCCGATCCCAAATAATTGTGTCAAACCGGATCATGCCCAGCCTGCACCGTTGTGAGACGGCGGCAGTAAGCTGTTCTATAATACAGGTATTCTCAACAACATCTATACATTTGTCACAACTCAATATACGGAAATTTTAAAATATTATTCAATATTTGAATAGTACAACTGGAAGTAAAAGAACTGAAATAAAATGCTAAATTCAAATTAACAAAATTCCAAAAACAATGAAACTGGAAACTGAAAATAACTAGCTAAACGTTCGGCTCGTCGACCTCAGGTCCTGCGTCCTCCAAGGGGGACTCCGGCAACACCACAGGGTACAAAATCGGGTCATAACAGCTATTGTATAATAGCTCAGCATCCTCAATATCACCTAAAAATGTTGTCTCCAGTCAGGAGGGAGCAAGTACGAATATGTATCTCACATTTCAAGTAATAATAGAAAAGTGCAGGCTAAACAGTTTGAAGCAATATTTTTCAGTAATTCTACGATTAAAAACAATGTGATTTAAATGTGTAATCGTCTATGACCGGCTTGGGTTATACAATAGCGTCCTAGCGACGCGATACGACTTATTCCCGTGTGTAAGAGGGGTAAGCTCGCACAATCATACAATATGGGGGTATTGGCCATAAATGTTACACTATTTTCCTAATCTCCACAATCAATATCAATCAATATCTGAACCCTATGAGAGGGTTCCGTGTAGCAATGTGGTTTAAACATGCAGCTAGCCAATTACTAAATAAAATACAAGAAAACATAACCGTAACTTGCCTCGATTTGTATGACTGGAGTAGGGTGACGGTTCCGGGGAGGAAGTCAGGTTCGTCTCCGAAATCCTACAGTTGAGAACCTTGACTTAGAACCAATATGAAACTATTCTAGGTGTGCTAGTTACAATCTCTAGAATTGGTCCTAATTCAGTTTTAAGTTATTAATTATTCTACCGGAAGACGGCTAACGTCGTAATTCTACGTTCGTTATTATTTATTTAAAATAAGCCGGTTATTGATTAATTGAAAAAATGGCAATTTATCGGTTAATTTGGCAAAACTTAGTATTTTGTAATATCATATATAAAACTAATACTTTTTTTTAGATGAAAAGAACGTGAATTTGTTTAAATAATCAAACTTGTAATTTTACTAATTTATTTACTGTAAGAAAACCTTATTAATTTTTTATATTAAAATAGATACTCATTTTAATAATCTACGCGTTTAAAGCCAAAACAATAACTCAGAAAATCAAGAAAAGCTACGCTACACAATACAGGGTCGTAGCAAAGAAAATAGAAAACTGGGCTTATGCCCTTACATTTATTTACATAAATGAATTTTAGGAATCATAATAAAACTTGGGTGAATCCTGAACGCCGGGAAGCGGTCCATTCAGCAAGCTGAGGCCATGCACCAAAAATACTAACAACAGTACCCGTACTAAAATAATAATTATAAATTAAAGATAATAATTATATGAGTCTCAGACTTGGTCCAAATGTCATATTATTGGCTAGCGCCTCAACGTACAGGAACCCTGTAGCGTTTGCGCTTCGCCAGGCTCATTCGACCTATAAGGTCGTCGCCTAAATGGTGGTACAAAAATTCATAAATCCGAAATCCGACAAATCCAATATATAAACGTTTTGCAAAAGTCCGATTTTTAAGTCCCTAATTTTTATACGAAAATCCGTTTTAAAAATATTTCCAAAAAATTGGGCAGCATCTCCTCTATATCTGGGACAACCCAAAACTGGGAAAATGCGCTGACAACTCCAACAATTATCCCAAACCAGAGAAAACCCAAAAATTAACTTCCAAAACCATTTTTTACATAAAAATTAAATTCACAGAACCATTTTCGAAGCTAAATCGAAAACCCGAAATAAAATCGGAAATCCCGAAATGAAGTCGGAACACCACAGCACTCAAAATCCAGAATACCACATTTCGGAAAAATTCGAAATAACCACAGAACATCACAGAAACAATTTCAAAAACTCCGAAACCATTACGCCCACAAAACCGAATTCCCGGGGAGGAATTGGGGACCAATCTCATCATCGACTACGAAAACGGGAACGGGAATACGAAGTTATACCTTGGGTTGCTCGGCTAGAGCTCTCAGATGATATAAAGAAAGAAAAGGAACACACGGACAGTGGATCGGCTCGGGACAGCTCCTCGTCGGGGTACGACTGCGCTGGACATCGGAATCCGGAGATCGGGGTCGGGATCCGACGCGGGGGCACGCTGGGCATGGCGGCTGCGCGGGGAACAACGGTCGGGCGCACACGGGAGGCGGAGATCGGGACCGCGGAGTTGGGCGCGGAACCCGAAGTTGGGCAACCGGAAGGCGCCGGAGGCGCTGAGCGCGGCCGCCGGGGGTCGTGGGCTGGCGGCGAGGTCGCCGGAGGCCAACTGAAAGCGGGGCCGCGTGGGTCGAGCGCCGGAGTTCTGGAGTGGTCGGAGCTAGGGCACGTCGGGTGTTCTTTGGGGAAGAAGGGAATTATGTGAGAGAGTGGAAAAGAAAAATGAGAGTGAAAATGGAGGGGGTGAGTGCTGGTGTTTATTGGGGAGAGAGATATGGAGTTTGAGGGAAAGAAGTGGTGAGGAGAAGTAGTAGGAGGAATAAGGGGATGGGTGAACGTGGGGAGTGCTGTGTGAAGGGGGGTCGGGTGAGAGAGTGGGTTTGGGTTTTATTATTATTATTATTATAACTAACATATAATAAGTAATCAAGATTTTAAAAGAGGGGAAATAATGATGGGTTCGGAAACGGAATTGGGTTTCGGAAATCGAACCGGGTTCGAACTGGTCCAGGCTCGGGTCTCGCAAACAAAATCCCAGTTATTATTTTGAAAATAATTTCAAACCCACAATATAATAATAATAAATATAATAATAATTTAATTTAACAAAGTGTATATTTAAATATTGCGACAAAAGAAAATTCAATAATTTACCAAAAATACAATTAAATATAATTAATCCAATAAATCAGAAATGCGAGTTTCACAACCTTCCCTCCTTAGAAAATTTCGTCCTCGAAATTTCAAAGATAAGGGCCAGGGTACAATCAAAATCACTTACCTCGATCAAAAATGGAACTTAAATTATCAGGCACGAGACAATGATAAAATGTAGGCACGATCCGAATTATCTAGATATGATCTGAGATAGAGTTGAAATATTGTTGTGATCAAAATTATTTTAGCTCGAGTAAAATTAATCAAATGATCATAAAATAGTAACAATCAAACGAGGTCTCGTGAAACAGAAAAGACAAAAAAGAAACGAACGTCAATCATTTATTGAAAAGACAAAAAATAATAGAATCTTCTGAGATGAGGGACTAAAAAAAATTCCAAATCAATTTGGAATGGGATATAAGGGTTTGTGACTAAGGAGAACTCAACAAGTTGTATGATGGGAGGATAGCGAGGATGATTATAACAATATATCTATGATAGGAATGTAATCGAGTAAGATATTTCCACTGAGGGTCGAGTGATGATCAAAGGGGATAGAAATAATATCGTTCCACTATTTCAACGATCCGAAGATATGATATGCAGGAAAAAGACTTACAAGATAACTATCTTAAACCAATTTCTAACTAGCTGAACCTTCGGTATCTACATAAAACTAAGATACCTACCAAGGTATTGAAACTAAATATATTTTGAAACATAAATCATCTAAATCAATTTTCATCCATCGTTGTATTTAACTCGTATACCAAATGTATTTCAGATTTCAAGTATTTCTCTCGATCAAGTTTTTTTGCAGACGTCAATTTCCAATTGTCCGCCATTCTTCCAAAACTGACTACGTCAAAGTTTATAATATTCACTCGTCATAGTAAATCCTTAGAAGTTCTTTAAGTTGATCCATGACCTCTATTCGAGAATTCTCAATTCTTGAAACCAATTGACAAAATTATAATCCCTAATCAAATTCTAATCCTTAACCATGCATCTAACGATCGTTCTTATCCAACGCATTAGCAAAATATCCCAGAATCCCAATCATTCTTACCATAACTAATATGAGTCTCCAAAGTTTGGTAGAAATTGCAAATCCATTGGCTAATTACCAAAGTTGCATGCCAATGGCCTTATCTCAATTCCTAGCTGCTTATTCCTTCTCTAGAACCTATCATTCCATTGCTCGTATTATTCCTTCCATGGCTATATCCGTCCCTTCTAGGTATAGTAGTCATCTAACCATAAAAGTTGATCCTCGTCAAGTGTTTCTTTACTTGATCATTATATTCACATGTTTATATATCATCCAAATTCACTTCCTTCATGGAAGAATCTTACCAAATCTTAGACTTGTCTCGCTAACTCTACCTATTTCTTTCTCTATCTCCCATACTCTTCTTTAAATATAGAATTCAAAGTCGTCAAATACCTTCATTTGTTTGAATGAGGTTTAGGCACTGATGAGCACTACCAACAGTTATAACCCAAATAAGTCACAAGTTAAGACATACCACTCTCTCAAGACTAGCTTACTCAAGGTATTCTTCTACCTTTCCTACCCTTTAGCTAACTAATATTGATTTCAAAGATGTCCTTACTAGAAATGCGATAGGTAACAATCTATGTTTCTCCCGCATATAGCTATACACTATATACATATAGTCATCTACAAGATGTATATTAATTAACTATTTAATATCTAAAGCTAACCACAACTATCCACAGCTTCCAGAATATGTAACTAAAAATAATAATAATAATAATAAATCAATAAATCAATATAAAAAAATATATATATATATATACAACGTACTAAGGTTGAAACAGGAAAGAGATTGAGTCAAAAGAGATTGATATGGTCCTAAATAGTTTTAGGAAAAATCAGGTACAATTTTTATAGAAAATAGATCCTTTCTGGCTGTGATAAGAGATTAATGGAAATAGAAAGCCATTAAAAATAAAAATCCTTTATTCAGACAACAGTGAGATTAATTTGATGGTGCAGAAAAGATAACCATATTATGGATATAGTTTCAATAATATTCGAAAACCCAAATATATCCGAAGTCACTTTGCCTCAAATTCATGCATCGCTAGAGTGCACCTGACTGCAGTAAAATTTGGCTCCACAACTTGGATAGAAATAGGTTTTCAAGTATTCTATCAACTTTATCCATTTTCTGGATGAACAACATAGGAGAAATTTGATGCATTTAGGACGTAGCCTCAAAAATATCCAAAAATCTATCAACACCTGAATCACTTCAACTTAGAGTCTATGTCCCGCCAGTGCGCAACTAGCTGTAGTAAACTCGCAGTTTCCATAATTCAGACAAATGACTACAACACAAATGTACGAAGCCATATTAGGTCACTGAATATTTTTTCAACTTTGTCCATAAGAATTTCAAAGAAGTTTTCTAAAAATTCAAACGAGTTCTAAAGTTCTAGTCATGATAGAAAAAGATGTTGATGTATGTTCTTCTGGAATCAAGAAAATTTATCAGGATAAATATGTATTCCAGTATCCCTTGAGATTTGAGAGATTGGTTTGAAGTCATGAAATTGGTCTGACTGGATTATGGCTAATTGAGTTGGACACAAAATAAGATAGAAGCACCAGAGCTTCGAGTTGAGTTAAAGAAGCCAATGGGAATATTCCCGACAAATCACTTAAAGGATACTGACATTTACCAAAATTATTTTGAAGAAATAATTTCTTATCCAAGGAGAGTTTGAGAATGTGCTGGGTAAGTTGGGTTGACACAAAAAGAAGTATGTCTTATGGATTCAAGTAAGTCAGGTTAAAATGGTTTAGCAAAGCCAACCAGGAGATAGTTCAACAATTCAAAAGTTTTTTTTTAATGACTATAAAAGATTTAATAATAGGATGGAATCAATTCTCTGACCGTTCGTGCTTCACGATACTCAAGCATTGAGTTTAAAAGCTGTCTAGGCCTTGAATTGATCAAGAAGTTGCATAAAGAGAGTAGGGTTTCAAGTTGAGTGGAGGGGATCAACAAATAAAATATTTGGAATAACCTAGTAGATAACAATCAATATTGAAATTATTTGAAAATATCTTCTCTAGGGGAATCATGAACTAACTAGGCTGAACCAATTCTTTTGGTAATAATTAATATTGAGATTTTACAGTTCCAGAGGAATTTGGTTCAGGATTCGTTCCAAGAAAGTTAATTAGAAATGAGTTCAAGGCAAATAGTTGGATACGCTAATCGTATAAGTACTTCGGGTAGATAAAAGTTTATTAGAATTTAAAACTCTAGATAGCGAACGGGTCTGGATGCCAAATAAAGGTAGAGCGATAAGATTTGATCAATAAATGGAGAAGTTGAAAATAGGTTTGCTGAAGAAGGAGATTGAAGAGTTCTAATATTGGTCCATAAATAGCAAAAAGTATAGATCCTAAGGGATGCTAAAATCTGTTAAAGATATGGAAATGAGATAATCCTGAAAATCATGGGACACTAAAAGATACAAAAATCTAGAAAATAAAATATGTAGTAACATATACCACCATACAATCGGCCTAAACTGGTTAAGGTCAAAATTCACTCCTTATGTCATTATCACTTCCAACTGTTATAAGTACCAACTAATATCTGGGTATTCCAGAATTCTATCCTTCCAATTTCTTTAATCACCGATATATCTGTGATAAATACTGCCTTACACACCTTCTCATTAAGATTAGAATCCTCCAACTTTTCTGAAATTGTATCGTAGGGGGAACATGGCTTTGGAAAGATATTGGCCAAAAATAGTGTAATCAGGGTAACATGTTATGCTTCGGTAGGGTATCATCTAGTGCTAATCAATAGCTCTTATGGTCCTGGTCTGGTTCGAGCAGTCTCCCATTGCTCAATCTACTACTACGATTCTCTTGCGTCATGCATAGAAAACAAGATCTTGCTAGTATCGACTAATAGGTTGTCGTCATAGTCTGGCTAGTTTAGGGGCAAGCATAAACAAGGTAACCTACTATTTTATAAGCAAGCAAAAATAGTTACTTATATATAGATAATTCGGTCCTATGTTGTGACAAACCAATGTTCTATTGTTCTAGTTGTTTCTAGATATGTTCTCCTAAGTTGTTGATTCGACCTGCATGGGCCACCACTAAAAATATGTCACGACCCGATCCCAAATAATTGGGGCGAACATGATCATGCCCAGCCTGCACCGTTGTGAGACGGCGGCAGTAAGCTGTTCTATAATGCAGGTATTCTCAACAACATCTATACATTTGTCACAACTCAATATACGAAAATTTTAAAACTTTATTCAACATTTGAATAGTACAACTAGAAGTAAAAGAACTGAAATAAAATACTGAATTCAAACTAACAAAATTCCAAAAATAATGAAACTGGAAACTGGAAATAACTAGCTAAACGTTCGGCTCATCGGCCTCAGGTTCTGCGTCCTCCAAGGGGACTCCGGCAACACCACATGGTACAAAACCGGGTCATAATAGCTATTGTACATTAGCTCAGCATTCCCAATATCACCTAAAAATGTTGTCTCCAGTCAGGAGGGAGCAAGTACGAATATGTATCTCAGATTTCAAGTAATAATGGAAAAGTGCAGGCTAAACAGTTTGAAACAATATTTTCCAGTAATTCTACGATTAAAAACAATATAATTTGAATGTGTAATCGTCTATGACAGGCTTGGGTTATACAATAGCGTCCTAGCGACGCGATACGGCTTATTCCCGTGTATAAGAGGGGTAAGCTCGCACAATCATGCAATATGGGAGTATTGGCCATAAACGTTACATTATTCCTCCAATCCCTACAATCAATATCAATCAATATCTGAACCCTAGGAGAGGGTTCCGTGTAGCAATGTGGTTTAAACATGCAGCTAGACAATTACTAAATAAAATACAAGAAAATATAACCGTAACTTGTCTCGATTTGTATGACTGGAGTAGGGTGACGGTTCCGGGGAGGAAGTCAGGTTCGTCTCTGAAATCCTACAGTTGAGAACCTTGACTTAGAACCAATATGAAACCATTCTAGGTGTGCTAGTTACAATCTCTAGAATTGGTCCTAATTCAGTTTTAAGTTATTAATTATTCTACCGGAAGACGGCTAATGTCGCAATTCTACGTTCGTTATTATTTATTTAAAATAAGCCGGTTATTGATTAATTGGAAAAATGGTAATTTACCGATTAATTTGGCAAAACTTAGTATTTTATAATATCATATATAAAACTAATACTTTTCTTTAGATGAGAAGAACGTGAATTTGTTTAAATAATCAAACTTATAATTTTACTAATTTATTTACTGTGAGAAAACCTTATTAATTTTCTATATTAAAATAAATACTCATTTTAATAATCTACGTGTTTAAAGCCAAAACAATAACTCAGAAAATTAAGAAAAGCTACGCTACACAATACAGGGTCGCAGCAAAGAAAATAAAAAACTGGGCTTATGCCCTTACATTTATTTACATAAATGAATTTTAGGAATAATAATAAAACTTGGGTGAATCCTGAACGTCGAGAGGCGGTCCATTCAGCAGGCCGAGGCCAAGCACCAAAAATACTAACAACAGTACCCGTACTAAAATAATAATTATAAATTAAAGATAATAATTATATGAGTCTCAGACTTGGTCCAAATGTCATATTATTAGCTAGCGCCTCAACGTACAGGAACCCTGTAGCGTTTGCGCTTCGCCAGGCTCATTCGACCTATAAGGTCGTCGCCTAAATGGTGGTACAGAAATCCATAAATTCGAAAGCCGGCAAATCCAATATATAAACGTTTTGCAAAAGTTCGATTTTCAAGTCCCTAATTTTTATACGAAAATCTGTTTTAAAAATATTTCCGAAAAATTGGGCAGCATCTCCTCTATATCTGGGACAACCCAAAACTGGAAAAATGCGCTGACAACTCCAACAATTATCCCAAACCAGGGAAAACCCAAAAATTAACTTCCAAAACCATTTTTTACATAAAAATTAAATTCACAGAACCATTTTCGAAGATAAATCGGAAACCCGAAATAAAATCGGAAATCCTGAAATGAAGTCGGAACACCACAACACTCAAAATCCAGAATACCATATTTCGAAAAAATTCGAAATAACCACAGAACATCACAGAAACAATTTCAGAAACTCCGAAACCATTACGCCCACAAAACCAAATTCTCGGGGAGGAATCGGGGACCAATCTCATCATCGACTACAAAAACGGAAACGGAAATACGAAATTATACCTTGGGTTGCTCGGCTAGAGCTCTCAGATGATATAAAGAAAGAAAAGGAACACGCGGACAGTGGATCGGCTCGGGACAGCACATCGTCGGGGTACGGCTGTGCTGGACAGCGAAATCCGGAGATCGGGGGCGGGATCCGGCGCGGGGGCACGCTGGACAGGGCGGTAGCACGGGGAACAGCGGTCGGACGCACACGGGAGGCGGAGATCGGGACCACGGAGTTGGGCGTGAGACCCGTAGTTGGACGGCCGGAAGGCGCCAGAGGCGCTTGGCGCGTCCGCCGGGGGTCGCGGGTGTAGTGCCCCGTCCCGCTCAGTCAATCGGAGGAATCGAAACGCCGACGGTGTTCGGCCTTAGCCTTACAACGGCTGCTGGAAGACATCGCTCGGTCGAGGCGACCGCTCGCTCAAGTAGGGTAGTTTCGGTGAACTTTCCTCATTTTAGCCTTCACATAATAAATCGTGTGATTTGAACTTGCACAATAGGCTTGATAATAAAAGAGACGAATCCACATAGCTAAGGGAATAATCCCGACGGGTCGAAATGAGTTAGAACATGAAAAAAGGTCCAACGGTCGGCTTAGAGTTGGTGCACGGCGTGCTTTGAAAATGACACTCGGTCCTTCGTCCCGTGGCTTGGAAGAAGGAAAGTTGGTCTTCGGTGCAAAAGCTAAGAGTTAGCCTAAGTCATAGGCGTCGCCCGTGTAAATGCTTGATAAAGCATGCACGCTTCTACTGCGCAAGGCTTGGCATAGCCTTTGCTCGTCCCTCGGGTTAAGTTGTAGGCTTGAGTAAGTTAGGCAAAAGTTATGCCGGTCGACCTAAGTCATTCCAAGTGTTGTCCCGCTCATTCTGCGGTTGTCAAGTTAAGTAGTCCCACGATCTCAAGGCCCGTCGACTTGGGTAGGAGTGTCACGCAGAGCACGATTGGCTTAAGGCACGATGCACGGGCTTAGTGTTTAAGGCAAGGATCACAATCGATTCAAAATAAGTTTTGAGAAAGGACTATCAAATAGGCATTCATGAGTTGAACCAAATGATAGGGTAACAAGGAAAGGAATTCTCGCGACCGTGGGTCGTCGAGGGGTCTCAAGAAAAGGAATGCTCGCGACCGTGGGTCGTCGAGGGGTCTCAAGGATAGAAGTCCTAGTTTTGGTAGAGGAATGACTGTGTGAGACGTCAGTTTGTGTCGAGTCTTGCATGGTCATTTGACAACTTGTCGACAAGGACGATGAACCCTCGAGAGGTAACCCTTGGCCAAGGGGCCGACTCGGCCTAGGAGGGAACATGGTATAGTCGTACGTAAGGTTTTGGCACAGGTTAAGCGGGAACTTACGACGGGGCTAGCTACTTGCGTTGAAAGGATCCCGATTAACAAAACTATACGTCAAGGTATAGCTTGTGATGCTAGTGACCAAGTTCATATAGATGTCGGCAAATAGCGGCTAACCGCGTGTATGCCTTTGGATTGATTTGAGTTGAAGGTGTGTACAGTTAGAACACAATGTTTGGGCCTAAGATTGGGTTTCAACATAGGCGTCATGCTTCGGTACGAGATGTGGCGTCAAGTCTTGAGTTGTCGGCATATAAGTTGCTTAAGTTGTTTGAGTTTAAGTCGGAAAACCGCTGCAAGACAAAGTTGGTTGAGTGACACTAACATTCACAAGTCTTGATTGGGTCAGTTGGTGGTCAAAGTAGCAAGGGCCGCGAGGCGGCGATATGGTTAAGTCTTATTGAATTGCGAGGCACGGCCTCAGCAAGGGTTTGTAGCATGGTCACACGGAAAATGGAGCTTAATCGCGTAGTTGCATCTCTGATTTTAAGCCGTAAGGCAAACACGACTCGATAGGTTAACGTTATTGGCATGAGAAGGGTCTGAGGCAAGGTATGATTTAACATTGTCGTTGCAAGCATGAGATGGTCTAAAGACACAAAATAAGGCAAGACGTCGGTCATAAAACTGATCCTAAAGCAAGACTAGAAAGACAATTGATAAAAAGGGACTATGCTGCACAAAGTAAATAAAACGTACAGGTTTTGTATGGGTGGGCGAGGAGCTCATTCCACCAGTACAGTTGAGTACTGACACCCACATAGTTTCCATGTACAGGCACATGTAGAAGCTCATGGCGCGGAGCTCGCTTGGATGCGTCGAGGCACGGAGTTCCTTGGCGATTCGAAGCGCGCGGCCGCATGAAGTAAAAGACTTATACGTGACATAATGTATGGACATCGCCTTCCGAAGCTTCCGCAGGATCAAGATTTGTAATTGAGAGATGAGAGAGAGCTGAGTGAACTTGTAAAGAGTGAGCTTGAGTGATTGTAATATTGGCCTTGCACCCCCAATGTAATCGTTGTTTCAATATCAATAAAGAGCTTCTTTTGAATGACTTATGTTTGTTCTAAATTTCCGCTGCTATGTTCAATGTCTCTGCATGGGACTTCTGTGCGACGACCCCATCGCAGCCGCAGAAATCGGCCATTATGAAACCCGCCTTGCACGAGCGCAATCTAGGCTTGTGCGGCATCACGCCTTAGGGAGGACGATCGCTCCTACGGGAGCGGGGCGTGGCAGTGGGCTGGCGGCGAGGTCGCCGGAGGCCGGCGGGAAGCAGGGCCGCGTGGGTCGAGCGTCGGAGTTCGGGAGTGGTTGAAGCTAGGGCACGTCGGGTGTTCTTTGGGGAAGAAGGGAATTATGTGAGAGAGTGGGAAAGAAAAATGAGAGTGGAAATGGAGGGGGTGAGTGATGGTGTTTATTGGAGAGAGAGATATGGAGTTTGATGGAAAGAAGTGGTGAGGAGAAGTAGTAGGAGGAATAAGGGGATGGGTGAACGTGGGGAGTGCTGTGTGAAGGGGGGTCGGGTGAGAGAGTGGGTTTGGGTTTTTTTATTATTATTATAACTAACATATAATAAGTAATCAAGATTATAAAAGAGGGGAAATAATGATGGGTTCGGAAACGAAATTGGGTTTCAAAAATTGAACCGGGTTCGAACTGGTCCAGGCTCGGGTCTCGCAAACAAAATTCCAGTTATTATTTTGAAAATAATTTCAAACCCACAATATAATAATAATAAATATAATAATGATTTAATTTAACAAAGTGTATATTTAAATATTGCGACAAAATACAATTCAATAATTTACCAAAAATGTAATTAAATCTAATTAATCCAATAAATCAGAAATGCGGGTTTCACATGGCAAGGTAAGCTGTAAATCTAGAACTAGAACAAGGCAAGTAAAACTGATCATGGCATGTACAAGAATCAAGAATCATCTATCTAAGTGTGTGAGTATTAGTTCCAACATGTGGCCGGCTTGGGTCTGCACAAGGTCTAATGATCCGGACAATCATACATGGAGTGTAGGATTGGCTATTAAACAAGGTCTACAAGAATAAACAAGATGGATAATGACCACACATCTACACTAATACTCTCTGTCCCTGACTAGTATAGTGGATCCAACCATGACACATCATGACACACGATTCTCTGAGAGGGTAGCTAGCCTTCGAAGGAATCGTGTCTATACAATGCACAAGGAACAAGAAAGACTTGCACAAGGTGTACCAAAGAATACAAGGAATAACATCTCATGATGGGATCTAGAGAAATACCAATCCGTGTGAACAATGTGTCAAGAGAACAAAGATATCTACACTAAATACAAGAAACATAGACGATATTATAAAACAGAAATATTATCAGAGAATGTACTCATCTGAGATCTGGTAGAATATGTCAACTGTGTAATCTGGCTCAGAGTGAAATCACAGACCTAAAGATGAGATATATATAAGCTAATTAGGATTCAACAGTGTTAGGCATGATTATATAGTATAAGCTATGTAATCTAGGTCAATCTCAGTCCACTAAGTCAAACTAGGACACACTGAGTCACACTAGGTCAAACTAGGTCACAGGAAGTCAAACCAAGTCAAACTAGGTCAAACTGGGTCAAAGGTTGACTTACAGTTGACTTTTGGTCAACTGGTCAACTCTAGTCAACTCAGGTCAACTCTAGGTTAAACTAGGTCAAATGTTGACTCTACTTCGACGTTCAGTCAAAGCAGTCAACCATGGTCAATAGGGTCAAGGCTAGTCTCTATAAACATCTACAGGGTCAACACATTCAATTTCAGTGGTTGTGAAATCACTGGAATCAATGGATCTCAAAATACAACAAAAGGAGAAAGATTATAATAATATGGTAAAAACCTACAGATGTTGTTGGTGAAACAACCATCACCAACGTGTCTAGAATGGTCGAATAGCCAGAATAGCCTACCCATAAGTCCAATTTGGACACATGAGCAAAAAGGTAATTTCGGGTCAAAATGGTATCCGTGTCGGATCCGCTTTGCATCGAAAAACGTGCCAGAAAATAAAAGTCCTCAAAACCTAGCAAAATATATGTCCACAAATCCAGAATGACGATAAGAACTCAACGGTATATCCGAAATTGGATTTCGATGAGCCGATCTCAAAATGGTCCGTTGACCCGGATATTGGAATCCGATTTGCACAAAAATGTGTGTCAGAGCCAATGTCCACAAAATTCAACAAATTATATGTCAACGAGTCCAGAATGACGATACGAACTCATCGGTATATCCGAAATTGGATTCCGATGATCCGATCTCAAAAAGTCTCGTTGACTCGGACTGTGGGGTCCATTTTGCACCGAAATGCGTGCCAGGGCCCACGTCCTTCAAACTAAGTAAACTTTATATGCAAATGTGCCAGAACGATGCCACAAGTCTACTGGTGGTGTCAGAAATTGAATTCGGAGTCCCGGGTTCAAAAATAGAATTTTACAAGTGCAAAATTAAGAATTCGGACGGCCAACTTTGGCGTCGAATTCGACCAACCAAACGTGCTCACAAAGAAACGAAACTTAGGGGGGGCAATAAGAGGGTTATACCAGCTACGCATAGGAACTAGTGGCATGCCAAACGGAGCTGCGACGGCGGATTTACGAGTCGACGAAGTCGGCTCCGCAAAACTGTCCAAAAACAGTACAATTTAAAGTGTCAACTTGGTGGCCGGTTTTGATATATCAAACGACGAAATTAACGGATAAAATTTGATAGAATTGAAGGGATAGATACCGAGATTGTGACCGAGCAAAGAGTTGGTCGATCCAACGATCAGATCTCTCGAAAAATATGTACGAAGTTGCTGCGTCGGAACACAATTTTCGAGTTCAAAACTCGCGCGTCACGACGGGATCTCATGCCAAACGCACGAATCGGGTATGTGGCACGTCGGAAAAGGAGGCGCTGCCCCGGGGGAGGGTCGCCGGAGCTGCGTGCGGCTAGGGGGGCTCTCCGGCGGCGGCGACGGCCGCGGTGGCGTGCGGCTGCTGCTGTGGCAGCTACTGCCGCATCAAGCTGCTGCTACTGTAACGCCCCAGAACCAGAATACTGGAGAGCGGAGGCATACATAGCCAGCTACGCATAATGAAACAGAATCCATCTCACTATACGGTCACGGCTGTCTAGATATATAGGAGTTTAACTATAATCCATCAGTCTCCTATGGTCATGAGCAAGCCTAGTGTCTCAATCTCAAACAAGCAATAATAGTTACAAGATGTCAGAGCACCAAATATATAATAGCAAGGCGTCCCATACATTACATATTGGATGATCATGAAGCTAGTCGTACAAAATGTTAAGACTAGCAAGAGTTTAGTCATACATGATCAACCCTAGGATTTGTCAATCATGTTATAGCCCGTAGACAGACAGTAAATAAAGGTGCAACCGAGCTAACACGTGCTCGTCGGCTAAACGCCTCAAAAGAATAATTTACAATAAAGTGGAAGAACAAAAGAAACCCACTCGTTGCCAGGGTTACGCCTGGTGGCCACCATCTGGCTGGAAGGTAGGTAGAACCTCTAGAGCTGCTCTGATATCTGACCACACAAAACCAGCTGGGTCAGACCCCAGAAAGAGCAAGTGCCACAAAGAAGGCTTCACTTAGAAACTAAAACCAGCATATCACAATAGAGTATTAAAGATAAATAATAATAAAGAACTGATAATAATAGAGATAACAACAGTAAACTGAGTACGAGAAAACCATTCAAGTAGCCAGGTTACAACCCTTAAACCAAACAAGGACTGGGGTTGCATCCCTTTACCTGAATAGAAACCCGTCTCAAATACTATTGTAAGTAAAACATGATTAGTCTTGGCATAGGGTAAAAATAAAACAATAAACGAAGAAAGGATAAGGAACTGCTCCGGAAGCCAGGTTACAACTCTTAAACCAAACAAGGACCGGAGTTGTAACCCTTCGCCTGAACAGAACCTTACCCCTGATCTTTATTGTTAAGGCAATCATAGGTAACCATGTCATGTCATATTCTTGTAAAATAGGACGAGCATGACACGGAAGGCAAATAGGACAACAATGAGGAGAAGACACAGAACTGCTCTGGGAGCCAGGTTACAACTCTTAAACCAAACAAGGACCGGAGTTGTAACCCTTCGCCTGAACAGAACTGGCCCCTGATCATTATTGTCAAGGTAAGCATAAATAGTCATGGTATTAAGGTAGGGTAAAACATGGCGAACATGGCATGGGGTTGCGATAAGACAACATCGAAGAGAGGACACAGAACTGCTCCGGGAACCAGGTTACAACTCTTAAACCAAACAAGGACCGGGGTTGTAACCCTTTGCCTGAACTGAACTGGACCCCCGATCGTTATTGTTAAGGCAAGCATAAATAATCCCGTCATGTAACAATCTTGCACAGGATCAGGGCAAGACTAAGCTGGGCTAAATTTCATCCAATTAATCATGGCCAAGCAATGAGTACGACTTGATACTTTTAACTAACTAGGGTTATCACAAGCCTAGTTACTAGCAAGATGCAATGAGATTATCCCAACAGCAACAAGCCCTGCAGACTATCCGGTTATCCAGGTCAAATTTCCGTTTATTAATGGTGCACCACATGACTGTGTGCTGGAAATGTGCCCTACTCGTCGGTAGGCTACAAGTCCACTTAATGCGCCTAGATAACGGGATTGCCTGTAGCTGGAAATCTCTTCATATCTACTGAATTATTTTAGTTTATTAGCCTTAGTCAATTTCAGTAGGTATCCCTGACCGTGGTACTCAGGGATCCCTATCCTAGACGTGACGCAAGACAGTAATTGTTTATTTGTACAAACACAATCGTCCACGGTGTCCAGGTCAATCATTCTTGTCAGGTCGTGTCATGTCGTGTTAGCCGTCGCAATAGCAATTCGAGATAATTATGCCAGGTATACTTGTCATACCATACCATGTTCAATTATCATTTCCAAACATATTAGATAATTCGTGATTATCAAGTTCATGACAAAAGGCGTAAGGATATAAAATGGGCGTAAAAAAAAAAAAAAAAATATATATATATATATATATATATATATATATATATATATATATATATATATATATATATATATATAAGTAAAGGTATTCGTCATAGGAACTCAAGTCCCTACGCAAGTAAGCCTTTACGCTAGGCCCAAGGGCTCAGGCGTAAAGCAGCTCTACGCTAGACCAAGGGGCCTTCAAGCATAAAGTGGCTTACGCTAGCACATGCAAGGTAAGATAGCTCTACGCGAGCAAGGGTACATGTAGGTGGGGTTTACGCTAGCCGGCTTTACGCAACTAAAATAATACGCGCGTAAAATTCTAGGTGAATGAGATTCTACGCGAGGAAACACTTGAGCGAAACTTTACGCTAGCAAGAGTCTACTCGAGCCAGGGGTTTTACGCTAGTAAAACTTAATCGAGCCCACGTCTACGCGAGCGCGATTTTACGCGAGCAGGAGAGCCCCGAGCGTAAAATTGATAAACTCAGCGTAGAGCGGGATACGCTTACACGCAATGCGTGAGCGTAAAAGGGGCACTACGCAGGCATGTTAAGACGTGAGCGTAAAAGGCCAAAATATACGTTGGCACGTAAAACGTGGGCGTAAGGGCTAAACACTACGCTAACACGTTAGAACGTGTGCGTAAAACTTCATCTTCTCCCCATGGCCAAAGCAAACATGCGTAAAAGCTCAGGAACTCCATCTCGGCCAGGACTTGGTGAAATCCGACCATCCCAAAACCAAACTCGTATAAAATCATGTGGCCTACTGCAAGGAGCTCTTAGTTTTCGAAAACAAGCTATTTTAGTAGATCAAAACCAAGAAGATCGAAAATACTAGAAACTTAGATCTATGTATAATGAGCCATAGAATTTGAAAACACTAAGTACTAAAGAGGCTTAAGATATTGAGGAGAAGAAAATGGAACAACAAAATGGGAGTTCCTTCATGAAGCAAGTTACACTTGCCTAGCTCTCCCTCTGGTAGGTGAGGAAGTATTGGTGGAGAAGAAGAATAAGTAAATAAAGAAGAGTATTGAAGAGAGAGAGTTGGGCGGCTAGTAAAGGAAGGAGTGGGGTGGTAGGTAGGAGTTGGTTCGGTCCACTTGGTTCATGATGAACCAAATAAGCAAACCCAAGCCTAGCCGAACCAATCCCAAGGTGAACCAAGAAATAAAAATGCCAAATAAACCAAGCAGGGAGGCATACAATACGAGTCAAAATACGTACACGTATACCCATATATGTAATACGAACCACAGGCATTACAGCTGCTGCGCTGCTATGGCAGCTACTGCTGCAGCCTTGGAGCTGCTGCTGCTGCAGCCCGGCCTATTGGCCGTAGCCGGAGGGGCTCGCCAGAGGCCGCACAGTCGCGAGGCGGTGGCGGGTGGCGGCTTCCCGACGAGAAAGAAGGAGGAGAAGGAGAAGAAGAGTGATGATGATGATGGTGGTGTCGGTTATAATGAGGAGAAAAGGCTGAGAGGAAGGAGATGAAGAAGAATAAGAAAAGTGAAGAAGGAAAAGAAGGAGGGGGTCGGCTGAATATGGAGAGGGAGAGAGAGAGAGAGTTGAAATAGAGGAGAGGAAAGAGAGAGAGCTGAAAAGAGAGGGGGTGTTGTGTGGTCGGCCACATGGGTGAGGGGGTTTGAAAATGTGTGAGGGAGAGAGGTGAGGTGATGGTGTGTAAGAAAAGAGAGAGAGAGTTATATATTATATATGTATATATATACACATATATAAAAGAGAGAGAAATAGAGATATTTGTACATAAAGAGAGATATTTGAGTAGAGGAAAAAGATAAAAATATCAGTGGGGTGTATAGGTAGACATGGTAGGGTCACACCAAATTGGATTGGGTGTTGGGCCAAGTTGGATAAGCTTGGGGCCAAGATTTAATTAAAATAACAAATTTAACCCAATTAAAAATATGGATGAAATGGAAGCACAAGGGAGATCAATTTGGTGGCACGCAAGTGGCACGTGCATAGTAGACTCAAAATAGGCCAGGGCCATGTATTGGGTCGACTGGATTGGACCGATGTCGGGCCCAGAAATTAAGTTGGAAGTTAAGTCATGAATTACGGCAGATGATAAATTGGTCTAAATTGACCCGAAAGTTGTGCGAAGCAAATGGAGCACAAGAGAACAAGTTTGAGTGGGACATGATATATCAATTTGGAGATAATCTCGTCTACTACAAACTCTAAGAAGAAAGTTTCCAGAGATTGGCATCTCTGATGCTCTAGAAATCAAAATTACGGTAAAGGGCATTTAATGATCAAAATTAATTAAATGAAAATGAATTATCAAAAATAATTTATTTAGAAAATTCAAAAATAAATCCCGAAAATTCAGGGAGCTTACAAGACAGTATGCCAAGACTTTCCATTGTCCAAACAAATTACTACTAAATCATGGAAAAGAGTTACCAGGGATCCCGCATTGCTCTCCCATCTTCCCCAACTTTCTGGTAACATCCTGAAAAGATCAACTATTTTTCTCACTGAGGAATCTTCTCATGAGGAAATGATAATCCCCTCGAACAAATTGCTCAAAATCTCTTAAGATGAAAAGGCAGCGGTTGGCCTCCAACAGCCGCGATAACCATGATTCTATCTTAGAATTGTCGGAGTTTAAGAAATAACCCGACAATTCAAACCCTACATTTATTTTTTCGGGCAAATAGACCTTCTATTGTCCTCCTCTCAGAAACTAGATGCTCATTAGAGCATGATATGTCACTGGCTTCTCAATTTTATTTTGATAAGAGTATTGTTGTTCCTTCTTGTACGTGGCAGAGCAAGGGGTCTCGTAGTCATGTGGAATGATATAACAAAGTTGAATGTCATCTCAGTATCACCCAATTGTATTCACCTTCACCTATTACCTACTACCTCATCACCAGCTTGGCATTTATTTTTGTCTTTACGGACCTCCCAATGTCTCTGATAGATATATATTTTGAGAAACTATGGAAGCAGAGATTGCAACAACTGTGGGACCTTGGGTTTGTATTGGCGATTGCAATTCTATACTTTGTGATAAAGAAAAGGGGGTTGGCAAAAAATTTAATATCCAACATCATAAACATTTCATCAAATGGTTTACCAACTCAGCAGCTATAGATATGGGTTATAATGGTCCTGCTTTTACCTGGACTAACAAAAGATCAGTGGGTTTTAATGTAGCTGAGAGATTGGATAGAGCTATGGTAGATCCCAATTGGCACACTCTTTATCCAAAAGCTGGGGTTCTTAATCTTCCATGCCTCAATAGTGATCATAATCCTATATTTCTAACTCTCAATTTGATCAAGAAGAAAATTCATTATCCTCCCTGGCTTTAAGCAACAAGTCTCCAATGCTTGGTTATCTTGCAGAAACACAGCTACTCTTCCATCTAAACTTCAACAACTATTGCAGAAATTACGTGGTTGGGGTAAGAAACGTTTATCCAATATCCAAGATGACATCAAGTATCAAGAACACACTCTACTTCAGATCTAGACCATGCATATATCTGATGACTTGCTGCATAAGAAAAAATTAGCTCAAATGAAATTAAACAAGTTGCTTCTTCAACATGAATTATATTGGAAGCAATGATCTTGTATTTCCTGGCTTAAGGAAGGGGACAAAAATACAAAAAAATCATTTGATGGCAGTAAATAGAAAGCCGAAAAATTATATTTCATGTCCCTTGAAGGAGGATGGTGACCATATCACTGACCAAGAAGATATTTCTAACTATCTGGTTTCTCACTTCCAATCCCTATTTAAAGCTACTGATACCTATCCAGTGCCAGATCATATTCTTATAGAATTCAATCGAATTGATCAGGATGAAAATGAATTCATTAACTGCATTCCTTCTGAAGATGAAGTGCATTCAACTATGAAGAATATGCCACCCTACAAATCACTAGGCCCCGATGGATTCCCTGCTATCTTCTATCATAATTGTTGGGATATGGTTGGACAGCATGTAACTTCTTTAGTGCAAGATTTTTTCAAATCTAGAATGATGCCTCCTTCTATTAACCATACTCACATTGCTTTAATCCCAAAAAACCCAGACCCAACCTTTCCCACCCACTTTTGTCCTATATCCCTTTGTAATGTTGTCTACAAATGCATTAGTAAAATCCTTGCTAACATAATTCGTCCCCTGCTTAAAAACTTATCAATCCCTATCAAAATGCTTTTATACCTGGTCGTTACATTGGTGATAACGTTATTATGGCCCAAGAGATATTGCATTCATTGACTAAATTCCCTCCCTCCGAGAGTGGGTTTGCACTCAAAATTGATATAGCAAATCAATCCTATGATAGGCTTAGTTGGGGTATTATTAGCCAAGTGCTTGTTGCCTTTGGAATCTGAGGACTTTCCCATGGTCTCATTATGCAATGCATAAGCACAGCTACATTTGCTATTCCAGTTAATGGTTCTCCAACATCAATCTTCTGTCCTGGTAGGGAATTTGATAAGGATGTCCTCTATCACCCTATATATTTATATTGTGTGGGGAAGTTCTATCCAAACTTATTCTCATTGTCACTCCCCGTTCCCAGAATGCGTATTTTTATACTTGTACAACTCATATATATTTATTTAGTATTTATCATGTATTATCCTGTATTTAAATTCCTTTAATTTTATGTTAATTAATTGTCTGTATTTTATTTCCTGTAATTTTATTCCTGTATTTTATTTTCTGCTTTTAACCTCTCTACTTTGCTTTCGGGTTGGCCTTGGATGGATCCGAATAAACCCGACCCAATAAACCCCCACCTACCACCACCCCTTCCATTTAAAGCCCCTATCTCCATTCTCTCTCTTCATAACTTTCCTTCACCATTACTTCTTCTTCTTCCTCATCACTCTCCTCCACCTACCAGGAGAAGGCAAGTACATCTTGCTTCTCCTTCACCCATTTTTATGGTTTATTTGTCTTTCTCTTGTGATTCTAAGAGAGTTTACTACTTAGCATTTTTGATTTCCTTGGCTCGTTTCTTACAGATCTAAGTTGTTGTGTTTTCGGTTGACCATGGGTTTTGATCTCCCAACCTAGCGTGCTTTTCGGAATAGATAGTTCATGTTGTAGAGCTTCTCCTTCTACACCATTCTGAACCATGGGAACTTCATTTCTGGCTTGGAACGAAGGTTCAGTCACGCTCACATTCTTACGTGCATGCGTGAATTTTTAGTCACGCTCACGTTCTTACGTGTTAGCGTGAATTTTTAGTCACGCACACGTCTTTACGTGTTAGCGTGAATTTTGAGTCACGCTCACGTTCTTACGTGTCAGCGTAAATTTTTAGTCACGCTCACGTTCTTACGTGTTAGCGTAAATTTTAGTCACGCACACGTCTTTACGTGTTAGCGTGAATTTTGAGTTACGCTCACGTTCTTACATGTCAGCGTGAATTTTTGGTCACGCTTACGTTCTTACGTGTCAGCGTAAATTTTTGGTCACGCTCATGTTCTTACGTGTCAGCGTGAATTTTTAGTTACGCTCACGTCTTTGTGTACGTGCGTGGATTTCTTATCACGCTCACGCTATGCGTGCGTGAATTTCTTATCACGCTTTACACGCTCATACGCTCACGCTGTGCGTGCGTGAGTTGCTTTTCACGCTTATGTTATGAGTGCGTGAATTTCCCTTCACGCTCACGCTGTGCGTGCCAACGTGAACCACTTTTCACGCTCACGCTGTTTATACGCTCACTCCTACCTACTAGACTTGGTGTGACTTGTTGGCCTTAGCATAGACTTGTTGGCGTGACTGTTGGCCTTAGCATAGACTTGTTGGCGTGACTTCCTGACCTGGGTATTTCTATTTGTTCTATAATTTATTCATTTAATGGTGGCATGATAATTCTTCTATTATATCCTTACGCCTTTTTATGAACTCAATAATCGTAGCATGTTAATATTTTGATACATATGGTTGTGTAGAACGTGCCTTGTGTCTTGACTGGTTTATGGATACCCAGTAAGACTGGAACTTAACCCTGAGAGTTATAGACTCGACCCCATTTAATACTAATTGACTTTTATGCCTTGTCACCATTGATAATAATAGTTATCTTGAATAAAAATTGATCATACGTTCCTAGTTGGAACTAATAGACTGGCTAGTCGCCTTATTGAATTAAATGAATGAGACACGTTCATGTAATAAACTATTATAATCGATTAGCCGATCCCGAATATTGACATACAGGCATGTACAGGCTTCAATTTATTTATTTTTCTACAAAGCAACATGTGTACTTTATGGTCAAGGCATGATTACTCCGTGGTTAGATTTGATTGTTGCATTACGCTATGTAAGACCTACAACCTAGCCGCACGGGTATCGTTGTAGAGTTGCGCATATCGTACCCCGTACGAAAGTACTCATTTGAATGACCATGATCCACGGCATGGGATTTCACTCAACGTAGAGACTATTAAGTTAAATAAAATAATAATTGCATGGAGAGAATGGATCCCCGAGTTCTTACATGGCAGCCCTCTTGGGACTAGTAGTGCCCGACAGGCCGGCTGGTTCCCACTGATACTGTAAACCTGCCACACGGGCAGGGAGCGGTATCTGCTTTTATTATTATTGTATATTATATATTGATGACGGGTGTCCTGTTGGGACTCGTCTAATTCATGATTGGCGTAATTGATTGACTGGATAAACTAGCCTTGTTTGTACATAGTAAGAACTGAGGAATCCCTATTTGCATAAGTCCAGGATTACTTGGGACTCACAATAGCAATCCGTAGGAGTTGATTGGCCGTTCAAGATGATTTATTTGTGTACTGTACCTACTCTGTTGCCTAACTGAGATGATCAGAAGGTCAGGACATGACGGGCCAACTTCTGTCCTTATTTGGTTGGGAGGTTGGTTCAAAGTGTCGTGATGTTATATGAATCCTAGTGGAAAGCAGAGATCTATTATTATATTCTCTTACTCACTGGTTTAATCCTTCATATCGTGCTTCCTTGTGGTACTTGCTATTAGAGGTCTAACCTCTCTGGTTTTGCATGGCCAGATTTAGAGCCGGTTTCCGAGGACTCAGCTTACTTCCACCTCCAAGATGGTCAATACTAGGGGAATGATCGCAGGAGGACTCGAGTGGGTTCCTTACTCCATCGCTCGTTTTGTTATTTACTTCATACTTAGCCGTTTGGCACCGACATGTTAGTCGGATTGTCTTGCACTTACTTTTACATAATTATAATTAAGTCAGACTGCAGCTGATAATAATTGTGTATATGTTACTATACCATCTGGCTATGTTTTATAAAGCCAGATCTCAAGAACATTTTGACTAAGCGTTTGGGACGCCTAACTGTTTTATCTTACATGTTCTCTATTTTTGCTTCTTGTTTGAATGATTGAGACAATAGATGTGAAGTGACCATAGTAAGACTTTCATGTAGTATGCACCCCCTCGTCTGGTTAGACATCAATGATCATATTATACGGTATTCATCTACCCGTAATACGTAGCTGGCTGAGTCATTCCCCCGCTCTCCAGTATTCTGGTTCTGGGGCGTGACAAGATTTTAGTGGTGGCCCATGCAGGTCTGATTTCAGACTTGTGGGATGTTTTAATAGGATGTCTCAATCACACATGTTTTCTCTTGATCTCATGATTTGTTATTCTCAACCCTTGCTTGACATTCCGGTATCGTTTGACTTCATTGTTCCTTCATGTCCGGTTGTTTGATTGTTCTCTTGTCCCTTTTCTTAGGGGCACTTCGTCCGTATCGGTCAGAGCTAGACAACAGCAGGAGCAACACAGACAACCTGACCCTGTTGGTCAGCAACAAGGGCCGGTACTAACTCAAGAGGCTATTCAAGAAGAAGTGATAGTAGAACCAGCAGCTGAACCGCAGTATCCGGATGTTCTACCACCACCAACAGTTCCACCTACCCAAGTGGACACACCAGCCCTTCTGGAGATCATGAGAGCAATGATGGCTACTCAGCAACACCAGATGTTGGCCCAGCAGCACATGCACATTCAGCTACAAGAGCAGAATGTGTTGCTCAACCAAGGATTGCAGACGGCTTTAGAAAGAGGAATGAGGACTGATTCAGGAGCATCAGTCAGGTTTTGCAAGTACAACCCCCGCCGTTTCGAGGGCACGGAGGATGCCATCTCAGCAGATGCATGGCTTAAGGATATTGAGGCTATTCTGACAGCAGCTAAGGTACCGGCAGAAGAACGTGTGGATCTAGTAAAGTTGTTACTTCAGGATCTCGTACGTGATTGGTGGGAATTAGAGGAAGTGGGCATCAGACGTCCTGTGGCTTGGGACGATTTCACTGCAAGATTCAAGACCAAGTACTATGGAGTTGTGGCACGGTTTGAGCTACAACAGAAGTTTATCAACCTCAGACAGGCCGGCAAGACTGTAGATGCTTATGCAGCGGAGTTCTGCAGATTGAGTAGATTCGCCCCAGAGATGGTAGCAACAGAGAGCCAGAGGGCCATGAGGTTTCAGCAAGGGTTTCATCTTGAACTCTTGTAATTGATAGAGGGGCACAATTACCAAACCTTTGACGAAGTATTGACGGCAACTCGAAGGCATGAGATCACCATTCAGAGGCTTGCGATAAGGACTGGGGGTCAGAAGAGATCCTACAGTCAGATTGAAGGAGGAGGGGGAGCAGCGCCCCGAACAACAGCACCATCCACTGGCATTCGTATCCACGATATGGCGATACGAGGACCAGCACCACCACCCAGGCAGCAGCAACAGCAACAGAGGAAGAACCAGCAACCCCCGGCGGGTTGCACTTATTGTGGGAAGATGGGACACACTAGAGATGTGTGTCGGACATTGAATGGACTGTGTCTAATATGTGGAAATCCAGACCATCGGGTTACCACATGTCCCATAAATTCGAGGTCAGGAGGACCAGGGCAACAGTTTCCTGCTCTGCCAGCACCAGGGGCAGGCCAGTATCGAGGACCAGCGGTGGCAGTAAGGCCGTTGGCACAGCGTCCGTTAATGCCGCAGGCTCAGATGTTTCGGCAGCAGGGGCCGCCGATACAGCAACACCAGCATAGACCACCCCAGCATCATCAAGGAAGGGGCCAGCAACAGCATCAGGCTAGGCCGCAGCATGGAAACCAGCAAGGAGGTCGAGGGCAAGCATTCACTCTGTCCTTGGAGGAGGCATTGACATCGGAAGATGTTGTGGCAGGTAACATTCTCGTCGCCTCATATCCCGCAGTAGCATTGTTTGATTCGGGAGCATCCCATTCATTTATATCTGCACAATTTGCGACACAACTAGGAATGGAGTTTGAGGCATTGCCAGGGAGGTTAAATATACTCACTGGTAATGGGCTCGTAGGAGTTAGTAGAGTTATTTTAGCATGTAGCGTTGTAGTTTACGATCATTCCTTACCCGCCCGGTTGATAGAATTTCCTGTTAGAAATTTTGACGTTATCTTAGGCATGGACTGGCTGAAAGACAGTCATGCGACAATAGATTATCGTAGAGGGAGTGTTTCTTTTGATATTCCAGGCATGAAGCGGTTCACCTTAGTCAGATCAGGGGCAACTCAACAAGAGCAGAGAGTAATAACGGCAATGGAGGAAGTTCAGATTCCGAAGGTAGTTGAAGAATTTCTAGACTTATTTCCCGAAGAACTTCCAGGGCTACCACCGATTAGAGATATTGAGTTCAGTATAGAATTGGCACCTGGAACTAAACCGATATCAGATCGAGTTTACAGAATGTCGGATTCAGAGCAGGCCAAGGTATATCAGCACATAGAGGAACTGAAGGAGAAGAAGTTTATCCAAGATAGCGTGTCACCATGGGCAGCACCAGTGGTACTTATGGGAAAGAAGGATGGGTCATCCAGATTTTGCATTGACTACAGGAAGCTTAACGCGGCAACAGTGAAGAACAAGTACCCATTACCCAGGATCGACGACTTATTTGATCAGTTGAGCAAAGCTAGAGTTTTCTCCAAGATAGATCTTCGTTCAGGGTACCATCAGGTGAGGGTTCGGAAGGAGGATATTTCCAAGACAGCATTCAGGTCGAAGTATGGGCATTATAAATTCTTAGTAATGCCGTTTGGTTTGACCAATGCTCCAGCAATATTCATGGATTTGATGAATCGCATCTTTATGCCATACTTAGACCAGTTTGTCGTTGTGTTTCTTGACGACATTCTCGTATACTCTGCTAGTGAAGAGGAGCATGAAGACCACCTCAGGAAAGTGTTACAGGTTCTGAGAGAAACCAGTTGTATGCCATGCTCAGCAAGTGTGAGTTTTGGTCAGATCACATTTTATTTTTGGGTCACATCATATCAGGAGCTGGAGTAGCAGTAGATCCCAAGAAGATAGAAGCAGTAGAAAGTTGGCCAGTACCCAAGACCGTAGAAGATGTACGGAGTTTCTTGGGATTGGCAGGATATTACAGAAGGTTTGTGTCAGACTTTGCAAGGCTTTCAGCACCCATGACCCGCTTGACCCGGAAGGATGTACCATTCGTTTGGTCGGCAGAATGTCAGACATCATTTGAGACTTTGAAGCAGAAATTGATATCAACACCTATTCTTACATTGCCAGTTAGACCCGGAGGTTTTACAGTATATTGTGATGCGTCAGGTAAAGGACTTGGATGTGTCCTTATGCAACATGGAAAGGTGATAACATATGCATCTAGGCAGCTTCGGGACCACGAGAAGAATTACCCAACTCATGATTTGGAGTTAGCGGCAGTAGTATTTGCTCTGAAGCTATGGAGGTATTACTTATATGGTGACCGAGTGGACATGTACACAGACCATAAAAGTCTGAAGTAAATCTTTACTCAGAAGGAACTAAACATGAGGCAGAAAAGATGGTTGGAGTTGATTAAGGATTATGACGTAGTGCTTCAGTATCATCCAGGCAAGGCTAATGTAGTAGCAGACGCTCTCAACAGGAGGGGTGGCGCATTTATGTTGACAACACAGAGGCATATCTTAGAAGACCTTCAGGAGATGGGCATCGAAGTTATACTTCCTAGTGATGTAGGAGTTCTAACAAGTCTGCAAGTTCAATCCGACTTGGTAGACAGAATCAAGGCAGCTCAGGCACAGGACCCAAGGATTCAGAAGCTTAGGGCAGAGTGTGAGTCAGGACTCAAAAAGAAGATAAGAATTCATGAAGATGGTACACTTAGGTTTGGATCACGTCTATGTGTGCATGGTGGAGATATCAGATAGGAGGATATGGCAGAAGCTCACAGTTCTCAGTATTCTATTCACCCTGGAGGGACCAAGATATACCAAGATATCAAGCAGCATTTCTGGTAGAACGGGATGAAGAGGGAGATAGCTAGATTTGTTTCCCGTTGCTTGGTATGTCAGCAAGTGAAGGCAGAACAGCAGAGGCCAGCTGGGTTATTACAACCGCTTCCTATTCCAGAATAGAAATGGGAGCATATTACAATGGACTTTGTGACCGGTTTACCGAGATCACCAAGTGGTAAGGACGCTATTTGGGTAATAGTGGACCGACTTACGAAGGTAGCACATTTTCTTCCTTTTAGAGTAGGGCAATCTACAGAAAAGTTGGCAGAGTTGTATATGCAACAGATAGTCAGGCAGCATGGAGTCCCTGTCAGTATTGTGTCGGACCGAGATACCTGCTTTACATCATATTTCTGGAAGAGCTTACATCATAGTCTGGGTACCAAGTTAAGATTTAGCATGGCTTACCATCCGCAGACGGATGGATAATCAGAAAGAATGATTTAGACTTTAGAAGATATGTTACGAGCTTGCACTCTAGATTTTGGAAGGTCTTGGGAGAGTCACCTGCACTTAGTCGAGTTCTCATACAACAATAGTTATCAAGCCAGTATCCAGATGGCGCCATTCGAAGCACTATATGGTAAGAAGTACAGGTCGCCGCTTGCATGGGATGATATCGGGGAGAGGAAGATGTTAGGCCCAGAAATGCTTGTTCAGACGGTTGAAGTGGTTAAGAGAATTAGAGAGCGACTTCGAGTTGCGCAGGACCGGCATCGTCATTGGGCGGACCAGCATCGTAGGCCGTTAGAGTTCTCTATTGGGGACTACGTATTTTTGTGGATCTCACCTACTCGTGGGGTCATTAGATTTGGCGTTCGCGAAAAATTGAGTCCGCGGTACGTGGGCCCATTTGTTATCCTTGATCGGATAGGCGATGTTGCTTATCGTTTATCCCTCCCACCTTCGTTATGAGAGGTGCATGACGTGTTTCATGTATCTTAATTACGTAGGTATGTATCGGACCCAAGCCATATCCTCGATCATTCGGAGCTGGTTGTTGGTACCAACCTGTCTTACGAGGAATAGCCTGTGTCCATTTTGGACCGAAGAGAGAAGATACTTAAGAACCGAACAATTAGTCTTGTCCGTGTTGCTTGGGGTCATCACTCCTTGGGAGATTCAACGTGGGAACGTGAGGATGATATCCGATCACGGTATCCATACCTATTTGACTCACAAGGTATATCTCTTTCTGTATACCTTGATTGTTCTGATTCTTCATGCTTATCACCTTATGGGTAGAGCTACTTGATATCGTAGAATGATGAATTTACATATATATTACTTGCTTTTGATATGGTAAAAATGATTGCTTGCTCACTAGAATTGCTTGTATTAGTTTAGCTCCGATATTTCTACCTGCTTGGATTTGAAATTCCGAGGACGGAATTTTTCTAAGGTGGGTAGAGATGTCACTCCCCGTTCCCAGAATACGTATTTTTATACTTGTACAACTCATATATATTTATTTAGTATTTATCATGTATTATCCTGTATTTAAATTCCTTTAATTTTATGTTAATTAATTATCTGCATTTTATTTCCTGCAATTTTATTTCCTGTAATTTTATTCCTGCATTTTATTTTCTGCTTTTAACCTCTCTGCTTTGCTTTCGGGTTGGCCTTGGTTGGATCCGAATAAACCCGACCCAATAAACCCCCACCTACCACCACCCCTTCCATTTAAAGCCCCCATCTCCATTCTCTCTCTTCATAACTTTCCTTCACTATTACTTCTTCTTCTTCCTCATCACTCTCCTCCACCTACCAGGAGAAGGCAAGTATATCTTGCTTCTCTTTCACCCATTTTTATGGTTCATTTGTCTTCCTCTGATAAACTTCTGTTGTAGCTCAAACCGTGCCACAACTCCATAGTACTTGGTCTTGAATCTTGCTGTGAAATCGTCCCAAGCCACAGGACGCCAGATGCCTACTTCCTCTGATTCCTACCAATCACGTGCGAGATCCTGTAGTAACAACTTCACTAGATCCACACGTTCTTCTGCCGGTACCTTAGCTGCTGTCAGAATAGCCTCTATATCCTTAAGCCATGCATCTGCTGAGATGGCATCCTCCGTGCCCTCGAAACGGCGAGGGTTGTACTTGCAAAACCTGGCTGATGCTCCTGAATCAGTCCTCGCTCCTCTTTCCAAAGCCGTCTGTAAACCTTGGTTGAGTAGCATATTCTGCTCTTGTAGCTGAGTGTGCATGCGCTGCTGGGCCAACATCTGATGTTGCTGAGTAGCCATCATTCCTCTCATGATCTCCAGAAGGGCTGGTGTGTCCACTTGGGTAGGTGGAACTGTCGGTGGTGGTGGAACATCCGGATACTGCGACCCAGCCGCTGGTTCCACTATCACTTCTTCCTGGGTGGCCTCTTGAGTTAGTACCGGCCCTTGTTGTTGACCAACAGGGTCAGGTTGTCCATGTTGCTGTCCATGTTGTTGCTGTCCAGCTCTGACAGGTGCAGACGAGGTGCCCCTAAGAAAAGGGACAAGAGAACAATCAAACAACCGGACATGAAGGATCAATGAAGTCAAAGGATACCGGAATGTCAAGCAAGGGTTGAGGATAACGAATCATGAGATCAAGAAGGAACACGTGTGATTGAGACATCCTATAAATCAAAAACACCCTACAAGTCTGAAATCAGACCTGCATGGGCCACCACTAAAACCTTGTCACGCCCCAGAACCAGAATACTGGAGAGCGGGGGAATGACTCAGCCAGCTACGTATTACGGGTAGATGAATACCGTATAATACGATCAATGATGTCTAACCAGACGAGGGGGTGCATACTACGTGAAAGTCTTACTATGGTCATTTCACATCTATTGTCTCAATCATTCAAAACAAGAAACAGAAATAGAGAACATGTAAGATAAAGCAGTAAGGCGTCCCAAACGCTCAGTCAAAATGTTCTGGAGATCTGGCTTTACAAAACATAGCCAGATGGTATAGCAAGTATATACACAATTGTTATCAGCTGCAGTATGACTTTAGTTACAATTATGCGAAAGTAAGAGCAAGACAATCCGACTAACATGTCGGTGCCAAACGGCAAAATATAAAGTAAGTAACAAAACGAGCGGAGAAGTAAGGAACCCACTCGAGTCCTCCTGCGATCATCCCTCTAGTGTTGACCATCTTGGAGGTGGAAGTAAGCTGAGTCCTCGAGAACCGGCTCTAAATATGGCCATGCAAAACCAGAGAGGTTAGACCTCCAATAGCAAGTACCACAAGGAAGCACGATATGAGGAATTAAAACCAGTAATAAGAGAATATGATAATAGATCTCTGCTTTCCACTAGGATTCACATAACATCACGACACTTCGAACCAACCTCCCAACCAAACAAGGACAGAAGTTGGCCCGTCACGCCCTGACATTTTGATCATCTTAGTTAGGCAACAGAGTAGATACAATACACAAACAAATCATCTTTGAACGGCCAATCGATTCCTACGGCTTGCTATTGTGAGTCCCAAGTTATCCTGGAATTATGCAATTAGGAATTCCTCAGTTCTTACTATGTGCAAGCAAGGCTAGTCTATCCAATCAATCAATTGTGCCAATCATGTAGTTAGACGAGTCCCGGCGGGACGCCCGCCGTTATAGCATGTACAATAATATAAGCAGATACCGTTTCCTGCCCGTGTGACAGATTTACCGTATCTGTGGGAACCAGCCGGCCCGTCGGGCACTTAATAGTCCCAAGGGGGCTGCCATGTAAGAACTCGGGAATCCATTCTCTCCATGCCATCATTATTTTATTTAACTTAATAGTCTCTATGTTGAGTGAAGTTCCATGCCGTGGATCATGGTCATTCAATGAGTACTTTCGTACAGGGTACGATATGCGCAACTCTACAACGATACCCGTGCGGCTAGGTTGTAGGTTTTACATAGCATGATGCAACAATCAAATCTAGCCACGGAGTAATCATACCTTGACCATAAGGTACACATGCTGTCTTTTTGTAAAATAGATAAATAAATAATTTGAAACCTGCATGTGCCTGTATGCCAATATTCGGGATCGACTAATCGAGTACAATAGTTCATTACATGAACGTGTCTCATTCATTTCATTCAATAAGACGACTAGCCAGTCTCTTAGTTCCAACTAGGAACGCATGATCAATTAGTCAAGATACCCATTATTATCAATGGTATCAAGGCATGAAGGTCAATTAGTATTAAGCATGGTCCAGTCAATAACTAGTATAAAATAGTTGGTAACATATTCTTGAATCCAAGAAAAAGATCAACAAATTCATGTTGGGAGTTGAAAGAAATTCTAGCCACAATTCAGTTAATTAGGACATATAACAGTCAGAAACAACCAAATTATGCATATGCGGCCAATTCTGCGACATGCATGCAACTGCGACACCATATGCGCCTACTGCGACATGATATGCGCCTCATGTGGCTCAACTGCGACATGATATGCGCCTACCGCGACATGCGCCTCATGTGGCTCAACTGCGACATGATATGCGCCTACCGCGACCTGCGCCTCATGTGGCTCAACTGCGACATGATATGCGCCTACCGCGACATGCGCCTCATGCAACATGCGCCTACTGCGACATGCGCCTCATGCAACATGCGCCTACTGCGACATGCGCCTCATTGCAACATGCGCCTACTGCGACATGCTCCTTCTGCGACATGCTGTGTGCCTTCCGCGACATGCGCCTCATTGCAACATGCGCCTACTGCGATATGCGCCTTCTGCGACATGCTGTGTGCCTTCCGCGACATGCTGTTCGTGCTGCAGATGAATATAGGAATGAACCAAAATACTTTTTGCCATAACTTCCACAAAATAAATCGAAATCTAACTTTTCAAAAGCCAAACTTTAGTAGAATCAAATTCTCTACAACATGGAACCACTTAATTTCGAAAACAACAATGTTTGATAGATCAAAACCCTAAATTTCATATAAAAACCAAAACTATGAAAACCAAAACTTAAAACTTAGATCTACACCCAACCATCCATGGAAAACAAAAACTTCAAGACCTAAACTTGTAGAGGAAGAGAAGATGAATAACATAAACTAAAAATAATTGGGGATGCATGAAATCCCTCATGGTGTGCAAGATGTACTTGCCTCTCCAAATGGGTTAGGGTTTGGTGGAGGAGTAAATGTGAATGAATGAAGAGAGAGAGTGGAAGAAGAACTTTTATATCAAGGTCAAGTGGATCTCCACCATTCATTCTCTCCACCAAATCCAAGCCATCCATTCCTTTCCATGTTGAACCAAACCGAACCAAGTTGGTTTCCCATGAACCGAAATGAACCAAGAGCCAAGAAAAAGCAGAAAATAAAATACAAAAATTAATAAGCGCAAATTTGAAGAATTTAAATACAGAATAAATACATGATAAATATTGAATAAGTACATTCAAGAAGTACACGTATAAAATACTTTATTCTGGGAACGGGGAGTGACATCTTTACCCTCCTTAGAAAAATTCCGTCCTCGAAATTTCAGATCCAAGTAGGACAGAAATGTCGGAGCTAAACTAATACAAGCAATTCTAGTGAGCAAGCAATCATTTTACCATATCAAAAAGCAAGTACTATATATGTAAATTCATCAATCCACGATATCAGGTAGTTCTACCCATAAGGTGATAAGCATGAAGAATCAGGACAATCAAGGTATACAGAAAGAGATATACCTTGTGAGTCAAACAGGTGTGGATACCGTGATCGGATATCATCCTCACGTTCCCACGTTGACTCTCCCAATGAGTGATGACCCCAAGCAACACGAACAAGACTAATTGTTCGGTTCTTGAGTATCTTCTCTCTTCGGTCCAAAATAGACACAGGCTGCTCCTCGTAAGACAGGTTGGTACCAACAACCAGCTCAGAATGATCGAGGACATGGCTTGGGTCCGATACATACCTACGTAACTGAGATACATAAAATACGTCATGCACCTCTCGTAACGAAGGTGGAAGGGATAAACGATAAGCAACATCGCCTATCCTATCAAGAATAACAAAGGGTCCTACGTATCGCGGACTCAACTTCCCGCGAACGCCAAATCTAATGACCCTACGGGTAGGTGAGATCCGCAAGAACACGTGGTCCCCAACAGAAAACTCTAGCGGCCTACGATGCTGGTCCGCCCAATGACGATGCCGATCCTGCGCAACTCGAAGTCGCTCTCTAATTCCCTTAACCACTTCAACCGTCTGAACAATCATTTCTGGGCCTAATATTTTCCTTTCTTCGATATCATCCCATGCAAGCGGTGATCTGCACTTCTTACCATATAGTGCTTCGAATGGCGCCATCTGGATACTGGCTTGATAACTGTTGTTGTACGAGAACTCAACTAAGTGCAGGTAGCTTTCCCAAGATCCTCCAAAATCTAGAGTGCAAGCTCGCAACATGTCTTCTAAAGTCTGAATCGTCCTTTCTGATTGCCCATCCGTTTGCGGATGGTAGGCCGTGCTAAATCTTAACTTGGTACCCAGACTGTGATGTAAGCTCTTCCAGAAATGTGATATAAAGCGGGTATCTCGATCCGACACAATACTGACAGGGACTCCATGCTGCCTGACTATCTGTTGCATATACAACTCTGCCAACTTTTCTGTAGATTGCCCTAATCTGAAAGGAAGAAAGTGTGCCACCTTCGTAAGTCGGTCCACTATCACCCAAATAGCGTCCTTACCACTTGGTGATCTCGGTAAACCGGTCACAAAGTCCATTGTAATATGCTCCCATTTCCATTCCGGGATAGGAAGCGGTTACAATAATCCAGCTGGCCTCTGCTGTTCTGCCTTCACTTGCTGACATACCAAGCAACAGGAAATAAATCTAGCTATCTCTCTCTTCATCCCGTTCCACCAGAAATGCTGCTTGATATCTTGGTACATCTTGGTCCCTCCAGGGTGTATAGAATATTGAGAACTGTGAGCTTCTGTCATAACCTCATGTCTGATATCTCCACTAGGCACACATAGGCGTGATCCAAACCTAAGCGTACCATCTTTATGAATTTTCATCTCCTTCCTGAGTCCCGACTCACATTCTGCTCTAAGCTTCTGAATCCTTGGGTCCTGTGCCTGAGCTGCCTTGATCCTGTCTACTAAGTCGGATTGAACTTGTAAACTTGTTAGAACTCCTACATCACCAGGAAGTATAACTTCAATGGCCATCTCCTGAAGGTCTTCTAAGATATGCTTCTGGATTGTCAACATAAATGTGCCGCCTCTCCGGCTGAGAGCGTCTGCTACTACATTAGCCTTGCCTGGGTGATACTGAAGCTCTACGTCATAATCCTTGATCAACTCTAACCATCTTCTCTGTCTCATGTTCAGCTCCTTCTGGGTAAAGATGTACTTCAGACTTTTATGATCTGTTTACATCTCCACTCGGTCACCATATAAGTAATGCCTCCATAGCTTCAGAGCAAACACTACTGCTGCTAACTCCAAATCATGAGTTGGGTAATTCTTCTCGTGGTCCCGAAGCTGTCTAGATGCATATGCTATCACCTTCCCATGCTGTATAAGGACGCATCCAAGTCCTTTACCTGACGTATCACAATATACTGTAAAACCTCCGGGTCCAACCGGTAATGTAAGAATAGGTGCTGATATCAACTTCTGCTTCAACGTCTCAAATGATGTCTGACATTCTGTCGACCAAACGAATGGTACATCCTTCCGTGTCAAGTGGGTCATAGGTGCTGAAAGCCTTGCAAAGTCTGATACGAACCTTCTGTAATATCCTGCCAATCCCAAGAAACTCTGCACATCTGCTACGGTCTTGGGTACTGGCCAACTCTCTACTGCTTCTATCTTCTTGGGATCTACTGCTACTCCTGCTCCTGATACGATGTGACCCAAAAATGAAATGTGATCCGACCAAAACTCACACTTGCTGAGCTTGGCATACAACTGGTTCTCTTTCAGAACCTGTAACACTTTGCTGAGGTGGTCTTCATGCTCCTCTTCACTGGCAGAATATACGAGAATGTCGTCAAGAAATACAACGACAAACTGATCTAAGTATGGCATAAAGATGCGATTCATCAAATCCATGAATATCGCTGGAGCATTGGTCAAACCAAACGGCATTACTAAGAATTCATAATGCCCATACTTTGACCTAAATGCTGTCTTGGGAATATCTTCCTTCCGAACCCTCACCTGATGGTACCCTGAACGAAGATCTATCTTGGAGAAAACTCTAGCTTTGCTCAACTGATCAAACAAGTCGTCGATCCTGGGTAGTGGGTACTTGTTCTTCACTGTTGCCGCGTTAAGCTTCCTGTAGTCAATGCACAATCTGGATGACCCATCCTTCTTCTCCACAAGTACTACTGGTGCTGCCCACGGTGATACGCTAGCTTGGATGAACTTCTTCTCCTTCAATTCCTCTATATGCTGATATACCTTGGCCTGCTCTGAATCTGCCATTCTGTAAACTCGATCTGATATTGGTTTAGTTCCTGGTGCCAATTCTATGCTGAACTCAATATCCCTTACTGGTGGTAGACCTGGAAGTTCTTCAGGAAATACGTCTAGAAATTCTTCAACTACCTTCGGAATCTGAACTTCTTCCATTGCCGCTACTATTCCCTGCTCTTGCTGAGTTGCCTCTGATCTGACTAAGGTAAACCGCTTCATGCCTGGAATATCAAAAGATACACTCCCACTACGACAATCTATTGTCGCATGACTGTCTTTCAGCCAGTCCATGCCTAAGATAACGTCGAAATTTCCAACAGGAAATTCTATCAACCGGGCGGGTAAGGAATGGCCACAAACTACAACGCTACACGCTAGAATAACTCTACTAACTCCTACGAGCCCATTGCCAGTGAGTATATTCAACCTCCCTGGCAATGCCTCGAACTCCATTCCTAGCCGTGTCACAAATTGTGCAGATATAAATGAGTGGGATGCTCCCGAATCAAACAATGCTACTACGGAATATGAGACGACGAGAATGTTACCTGCCACAACATCTTCCGATGCCAATGCCTCCTCCAAGGACAGAGTGAATGCCTGTCCTCGACCTCCTTGCTGATTCCCATGCTGTGGCCTAGCCTGATGCTGCTGCTGGCCCCTTCTTTGATGATGCTGGGGTGGTCTATACTGGTGTTGCTGCATCGACGGTCCCTGCTGCCGAAACATCTGAGCCTGCGGACGCTATGCCAACGGCCTAACGGCTATTGCTGGTCCTCGATACTGGCCTGCCCCTGGTACTGGCAGAGCAGGAAACTGCTGCCCTGGTCCTCCTGACCTCAAATTCATGGGACATGTGGTAACCCGATGGTCGGGATTTCCACATATCAGACATAGTCCATTCAATGTCCGACACCCATCTCTAGTGTGTCCCATCTTCCCACAATAAGTGCAGTCCGCCGGGGGTTGCTGGTTCTTCCTCTGTTGCTGTTGCTGCTGCCTGGGTGGTGCTGGTCCTCGTATCGCCACATCGTGGATACGAATGCCAGTGGATGGTGCTGTTGTTCGGGGCGCTGCTCCCCCTCCTCCTTCAATCTGACTGTGGGATCTCTTCTGACCCCCAGTCCTCACCGCAAGCCTCTGAATGGTGATCTCATGCCTTCGAGTCGCCGTCAATATCTCATCAAAAGTCTGGTAATTGTGCCCCTCGATCAATTGCAAGAGTTCAAGATGAAACCCTTGCTGAAACCTCATAGCCCTCTGGCGCTCTGTTGCTACCATCTCTGGGGCGAATCTACTCAATCTGCAGAACTCCGCTGCATAAGCATCTACAGTCTTGCCAGCCTGCCTGAGGCTGATAAACTTCTGTTGTAGCTCAAACCGTGCCACAACTCCATAGTACTTGGTCTTGAATCTTGCTGTGAAATCGTCCCAAGCCACAGGACGCCTGATGCCTACTTCCTCTGATTCCTACCAATCACGTGCGAGATCCTGAAGTAACAACTTCACTAGATCCACACGTTCTTCTGCCGGTACCTTAGCTGCTGTCAGAATAGCCTTCATATCCTTAAGCCATGCATCTGCTGAGATGGCATCCTCCGTGCCCTCGAAACGGCGAGGGTTGTACTTGCAAAACCTGGCTGATGCTCCTGAATCAGTCCTCGCTCCTCTTTCCAAAGCCCTCTGCAAACCTTGGTTGAGTAGCACATTCTGCTCTTGTAGCTGAGTGTGCATGCGCTGCTGGGCCAACATCTGATGTTGCTAAGTAGCCATCATTCCTCTCATGATCTCCAGAAGGGCTGGTGTGTCCACTTGGGTAGGTGGAACTGTCGGTGGTGGTGGAACATCCGGATACTGCGACCCAGCCGCTGGTTCCACTATCACTTCTTCCTGGGTGGCCTCTTGAGTTACTACCGGCCCTTTTTGTTGACCAACAGGGTCAGGTTGTCCATGTTGCTGTCCATGTTGTTGCTGTCCAGCTCTGACAGGTGCGGACGAGGTGCTCCTAAGAAAAGGGACAAGAGAACAATCAAACAACCGGACATGAAGGATCAATAAAGTCAAAGGATACCGGAATGTCAAGCAAGGGTTGAGGATAACGAATCATGAGATCAAGAAGGAACACGTGTGATTGAGACATCCTATAAATCAAAAACACCCCACAAGTCTGAAATCAGACCTGCATGGGCCACCTCTAAAACCTTGTCACGCCCCAGAACCAGAATACTGGAGAGCGGGGGAATGACTCAGCCAGCTACGTATTACGGGTAGATAAATACCGTATAATACGATCAATGTTGTCTAACCAGACGAGGGGGTGCATACTACATGAAAGTCTTACTATGGTCATTTTACATCTATTGTCTCAATCATTCAAAACAAGAAACAGAAATAGAGAACATGTAAGATAAAGCAGTAAGGCGTCCCAAACGCTCAGTCAAAATGTTCTGGAGATCTGGCTTTACAAAACATAGCCAGATGGTATAGCAAGTATATACACAATTATTATCAGCTGCAGTCTGACTTTAGTTACAATTATGCGAAAGTAAGAGCAAGACAATCCGACTAACATGTCGGTGCCAAACGGCAAAATATAAAGTAAGTAACAAAATGAGCGGGGAAGTAAGGAACCCACTCGAGTGCTCCTGCGATCATCCCTCTAGTATTGACCATCTTGGAGGTGGAAGTAAGCTGAGTCCTCGGGAACCGGCTCTAAATCTGGCCATGCAAAACCAGAGAGGTTAGACCTCCAATAGCAAGTACCACAAGGAAGCACGATATGAGGAATTAAAACCAGTAATAAGAGAATATGATAATAGATCTCTGCTTTCTACTAGGATTCACATAACATCACGACACTTCGAACCAACCTTCCAACCAAACAAGGATAGAAGTTGGCCCGTCACGCCCTGACATTCTGATCATCTTAGTTAGGCAACAGAGTAGATACAATACACAAACAAATCATCTTTGAACGGCCAATCGATTCCTACGGCTTGCTATTGTGAGTCCCAAGTTATCCTGGAATTATGCAATTAGGGATTCCTCAGTTCTTACTATGTGCAAGCAAGGCTAGTCTATCCAATCAATCAATTGCGTCAATCATGTAGTTAGACGAGTCTCGGCGGGACGCCCGCCGTTATAGCATGTACAATAATATAAGCAGATACCGTTCCCTGCCCGTGTGACAGATTTATCGTATCTGTGGGAACCAGCCGGCCCGTCGGGCACTTAATAGTCCCAAGGGGGCTGCCATATAAGAACTCGAGAATCCATTCTCTCCATGCCATCATTATTTTATTTAACTTAATAGTCTCTACGTTGAGTGAAGTTCCATGCCGTGGATCATGGTCATTCAATGAGTACTTTCGTACAGGGTACGATATGTGCAACTCTACAACGATACCCGTGCGGCTAGGTTGTAGGTTTTACATAGCGTGATGCAACAATCAAATCTAGCCACGGAGTAATCATGCCTTGACCATAAGGTACACATGCTGTCTTTTTGTAAAATAGATAAATAAATAATTTGAAACCTGCATGTGCCTGTATGCCAATATTCTGGATCGGCTAATCAAGTACAATAGTTCATTACATGAACGTATCTCATTTATTTCATTCAATAAGACGACTAGCCAGTCTCTTAGTTCCAACTAGGAACGCATGATCAATTAGTCAAGATACCCATTATTATCAATGGTATCAAGGCAAGAAGGTCAATTAGTATTCAGCATGGTCCAGTCCATAACTAGTATAAAATAGTTGGTAACATATTCTTGAATCCAAGGAAAAGATCAACAAATTCATGTTGGGAGTTGAAAGAAATTCTAGCCACAATTCAGTTAATTAGGACATATAACAGTCAGAAACAACCAAATTATGCATATGCGGCCTATTCTGCGACATGCATGCAACTGCGACACCATATGTGCCTACTGCGACATGATATGCACCTCATGTGGCTCAACTGCGACATGATATGCACCTACCGCGACATACGCCTCATGTGGCTCAACTGCGACATGATATGCGCCTACCGCGACCTGCGCCTCATGTGGCTCAACTGCGACATGATATGCGCCTACCGCGACATGCACCTCATGCAACATGCGCCTACTGCGACATGCACCTCATGCAACATGCGCCTCATGCAACATGCGCCTACTGTGACATGTGCCTACTGCGACATGCGCCTTCTGCGACATGCTGTGTGTCTTTCGCGACATGCGCCTCATTGTAACATGCGCCTACTGCGACATGCGCCTTCTGCGACATGCTGTGTGCCTTCTGCGACATGCTGTTCGTGCTGCAGATGAATATAGGAACGAACCAAAATACTTTTTGCCATAACTTCCACAAAATAAATCGAAATCTAACTTTTCAAAAGCCAAACATTAGTAGAATCAAATTCTCTACAACATGGAACCACTTAATTTCGAAAACAACAATGTTTGATAGATCAAAACCCTAAATTTCATATGAAAACTAAAACTATGAAAACCAAAACTTAAAACTTAGATCTACACCCAACCATCCATGGAAAACAAAAACTTCAAGACCTAAACTTGTAGAGGAAGAGAAGATGAATAACATAAACTAAAAATAATTGGGGATGCATGAAATCCCTCATGGTGTGCAAGATGTACTTGCCTCTCCAAATGGGTTAGGGTTTGGTGGAGGAGTAAATGTGAATGAATGAAGAGAGAGAGTGGAAGAAGAACTTTTATATCAAGGTCAAGTGGATCTCCACCATTCATTCTCTCCACCAAATCCAAGCCATCCATTCCTTTCCATGTTGAACCAAACCGAACCAAGTTGGTTTTCCATGAACCGAAATGAACCAAGAGCCAAGAAAAAGCAGAAAATAAAATACAAAAATTAATAAGCGCAAATTTGAAGAATTTAAATACAGAATAAATGCATGATAAATATTGAATAAGTACATTCAAGAAGTACACATATAAAATACTTTATTCTGGGAAAGGGGAGTGACAGCGTGCCAACGTGAACCACTTTTCACGCTCACGCTGTTTATGCGCTCACTCCTACCTACTAGACTTGGCGTGACTTGTTGGCCTTAGCATAGACTTGTTGGCGTGACTTGTTGGCCTTAGCATAGACTTGTTGGCGTGACTTCCTGACCTGGGTGTTTCTATTTGTTCTATAATTTATTCATTTAATGGTGGCATGATAATTCTTCTATTATATCCTTACGCCTTTTTAAGAACTCGATAATCGTAGCATGTTAATATTTTGATACATATGGTTGTGTAGAACGTGCCTTGTGTCTTGACTGGTTTATGGATACCCAGTAAGACTGGAACTTAACCCTGAGAGGTATAGACTCGACCCCATTTAATACTAATTGACTTTCATGCCTTGTCACCATTGATAATAATGGTTATCTTGACTAAAATTGATTATGCGTTCCTAGTTGGAACTAAGAGACTGGCTAGTCGTCTTATTGAATTAAATGAATGAGACACGTTCATGTAATAAACTATTGTAATCGATTAGCCGATCCCGAATATTGACATACAGGCATGTGCAGGCTTCAATTTATTTATTTTTCTACAAAGCAGCATGTGTACTTTATGGTCAAGGTATGATTACTGCGTGGTTAGATTTGATTGTTGCATTACGCTATGTAAGACCTACAACCTAGCCGCACGGGTATCGTTGTAGAGTTGCGCATATCGTACCCCGTACGAAAGTACTCATTTGAATGACCATGATCCACGGCATAGGATTTCACTCAACGTAGAGACTATTAAGTTAAATAAAATAATGATTGCATGGAGAGAATGGATCCCTGAGTTCTTACATGGCAGCTCTCTTGGGACTAGTAGTGTCCGACAGGCCGGCTGGTTCCCACAGATACTGTAAACCTGTCACACGGGCAGGGAGCGGTATCTGCTTTTATTATTATTGTATATTATATATTGATGACGGGCGTCCCGCTGGGACTCGTCTAATTCATGATTGGCACAATTGATTGACTGGATAAACTAGCCTTGCTCGCACATAGTAAGAACTGAGGAATCCCTATTTGCATAAGTCCAGGATAACTTGGGACTCACAATAGCAAGCCGTAGGAGTTGATTGGCCGTTCAAGATGATTTGTTTGTGTACTGTACCTACTCTGTTGTCTAACTGAGATGATCAGAAGGTCAGGACATGACGGGCCAACTTCTGTCCTTGTTTGGTTGGGAGGTTGGTTCGAAGTGTCGTGATGTTATGTGAATCCTAGTGGAAAGCAGAGATCTATTATTATATTCTCTTACTCACTAGTTTAATCCTTCATATCGTGCTTCCTTGTGGTACTTGCTATTAGAGGTCTAACCTTTCTGGTTTTGTATGGCCTGATTTAGAGCCGGTTCCCGAGGACTCAGCTTACTTCCACCTCCAAGATGGTCAATACTAGGGGAATGATCGCAGGAGGACTCGAGTGGGTTCCTTACTCCACCGCTCGTTTTGTTATTTACTTCATACTTAGCCGTTTGGCACCGACATGTTAGTCGGATTGTCTTGTACTTACTTTTACATAATTATAATTAAGTCAGACTGCAGCTGATAACAATTGTGTATATGTTACTATACCATCTGGCTATGTTTTGTAAAGCCAGATCTCAAGAAAATTTTGACTAAGCGTTTGGGACGCCTTACTGCTTTATCTTACATGTTCTCTATTTTTGCTTCTTGTTTGAATAATTGAGACAATAGATGTGAAGTGACCATAGTAAGACTTTCATGTAGTATGTACCCCCTCGTCTGGTTAGACAGCATTGATCGTATTATACGGTATTCATCTACCCGTAATACGTAGCTGGCTGAGTCATTCTCCCGCTCTCCAGTATTCTGGTTCTGGGGCGTGACACTCATTATGGAGAGAAACCAGTTATATGATAGTATATAAATCACACCATCCTCAGAAAAGTATTCTCATATGTCATTTGTTGATGACCTCCTTCTATTTGGCTATTTCTCATTTTCATCCAAATCAAGCATATTCTCAAAACTTATGAGAAATGGTCGGATCAGTGCATCAATTTTGACAAATCTTCTATCTTATTCTCTAGCATTCTATCCAACTATATATAAAATAATGTCCGTCATAGGAAATGTACCAGACGACGAAAATGCTTTGTCATAGGAATGGAGCCACCACACCACTTACTGGCGCTCGACCGTGCCACCTTGGCCTTGTTAGACCGCTCCTGGTACCTGGCCTTGCCGAATCTAGCCTTCATCACAGCCTACTACTCTGGCGTGATCCAACCATGGATCGACTTTCCGGAGCGATCACGAGACTTCTGGTCGTGGATCGCATCACAGATGAGCTTGCCTGCGACGGCAGAAAATTGGGCCTTGATCTTCGCCGTCCGGTGTGGTGGATAGAAATAGGTCCTCTACAAGAAGTAAAATAGAAAAGTTGTATAATGTACACAAATAATTATTAAAATTTAAAAATAAACAAATTTTTTACCTTGAAGTGGTCCAACCAAAAGGCCTTCCTATCTGCGGGAGCATCTGAGTAGTTAATCCAAGGCCCACCATAGTTCTGCCTCAGAAATAATTCCAACTGTCTCTGTACTGCAGAAGGTCGATATCTATACAATAATAAATTTTATGAATATATATGTACATATAATCATTTGAGAAATATATATTAACTAATTAACTTACTTCGTAGGTCTATCCGTCCAAATCTCCATACGCGTCTCGTCCGAGGGAGCGCATGGAGGGTCGCTCTCACCTCCTACCTGGGCAGGATCAGTCTGATCGCCGTCCTCCATATGCTCGGCGTCGGCTCTCCCTATGGAGCCGTCGACAGGAGGAATGCTGGACGCGAGAGGAATACTGGATACGGGATCAGGAATGCTGGACAATGAGGGAGGAGTCGCCAACCTGCTGGAACTGCCCTGTCTCGGTAATGGACCAGGAACAGAGCGGTATACTGGCGTACTCGAAGATGGGAATGTGGGTATGGAATCTGTATCCCCAGCCCGAGGCAGACGGGACTGCCTAATATAATATCTTCCGCGCCGTCCTCCTGGTCTAGTCATACCTGATAATAACATATGATAATAAAACAAATATACATATTTATATGATAGACATCACAGATTTTTGAAAAATATCATAGTCACAGATAAAAGTGTCACTAAAGTGTCACAGATTTATATGATAAAAGTGTCACTAAAGTGTCAAATATGATGTTAAAATAAACGTACAGATTTAATCCTCTTCTAAAAATTCATCTAGTTCGTTTAGCTCATCTTTTTATTCTTCTTCTTCTTCCTCCTCTACATCTTCACTTTCATCTGCATCTTTCTCTTCAGATAATTCTACTTCCTCTACATAATTAGATGTGTAATGAGGAACTTTCGTCGTGTCCACTTCTATAATATTTGTTACAAGAGGTAGTTCATCCTCTTGATAAGCTATATCGTCAACCTCAAAGGTATTTCTAGCTTTGGTCTTGTATACTGTCCACCAGTCCGACCTTGTTGTTCCCCGTTTAGGATAATGTAGTGCCCCGTCCCGCAAAGTCAATCGGAGGAATCGAAACGCCGACGGCGTTCGGTCTTAGCCTTGCAACGGCTTGCTCGGAGACATCGCTCAGGTGGGGTAGTTTCGGTGAACTCTTCTCATCTTTGCCTTCACATAATAAATCGTGTTTTCAACTTGCACAAGTTAGGCTTGATAAATAAAAGCTACGCATCCACATAGCTAAGGGAATAATCCCGACGGTTTGAATCGAGTTAGAACATGGAAAACGTCCCACGGTCGGCTTAGAGTTGGTGCACGGCGTGCTTTGAAAATGACACTCGGTCCTTCGTTCCGTGGCTTGGGAGAAGGAAAGTTGGTATTCGGTGCAAAAGCTGAGAGTTAGCCTAAGTCATAGGCGTCGCCCGCACAAATGCTTGCTAAAGCATGCACGGTCCTGTCCCGCAAGGCTTGGCATAGCCTTTGCTCGTCCCTTGGGTTATGTTGTAGGCTTGAGTGAGTTAGGCAAAGTTATGCCGGTCGACCTAAGTTATTCTACGTGCTGTCCCGCTCATTCTGCGGTTGTCAAGATAAATAGTCCCACGACCCCAAGGCCCATCATATGAAGTATGACTTGGGCGATAGCGTTGCGTAGAACATGAGTCGGTTTAGAGGCACGAGAAACGGTTGGTTCAGTGTAATGTTAGCCACGGTCTATGGCATTTAAGGAACACGTTTGGTTTAAGTTAAGTTGGAAGGCTACGTAGTAGTCGTTCCCCCGAGTTCAAAGGTGTTTCGAGGCGGTCCCTCGGTTGGGAGTCTCGCGTTCCTATCCACGTTAAGGTGTATTCGAGGCGGTCCCTCGGTTGGGAGTCTCGCGTTCCTATCCACGTTAAGGTGTATTCGAGGCGGTCCCTCGGTTGGGAGTCTCGCGTTCCTATCCACGTTAAGTATTCGAGGCGGTCCCTCGGTTGGGAGTCTCGCGTTCCTATCCACGTTAAGTATTCGAGGCGGTCCCTCGGTTGGGAGTCTCGCGTTCCTATCCACGTTGAGAAGTATGAAACGGTCCAGAAATGAGGAAGTGGGTCGAGTCTGCATGGTCATTGGACAACTTGTGTACCGGTGCACAAGGGTTTTGATTTTGTTCCTCAGACAGTTGCCGCCGCCATGGGACTGATCTGGCCTAGGAGGAACACGTGCTTACGGGACCCTTGGAAGGGGTGCGACCTACCCAAGGGGTGCGCCGTAGAGCGGGTATTAGGGGAAATTCGGCGAGTTCGCGCCTCGTTATTTACGAACGTACCCTAACATCCAATGGAGGTCCAATATAGCTTGTCGTGCTAGTGACCAAGTTCATATAGATGTCGGCATGGCGGCGACAATCCGCGAATGTGCCTTTGGATTTAGTCGAGTATTGAGTGTGCTATATCAAGGAGTCGAGTTGAAGGCATGTGTACAAAGTTAAAAGCATAATGTTGGGCCTAAGATTGGGTATCAACGTAGGCGTTGTGCTTCGGCACGAGTTGTGGCGTCGAGTGTAAAGTCGAGAAGGGCCGTAGGACAAGTTAGTTGAAAGTTATGTCGAGTTACTGGTCACGACCTCAAAATACGAGGCACGGCCGCGTTGTCACAAGACAAATCTGCGTCGATATGTTGACATTGTAAGAAAATGACAAGGTTTCGAGACTTAAAGATAAGGATGTTATCAGTACGATAACACGGTCACACGGGAATGAAGTCTATCGTGTAGTTGCGTCCTTGATTTTGGCCGTAGGGCAAACACGACTTGATAGGTTACGTTGTTGGCACAAGAAGGGGTCTAGAGGCAAAGACTGAGTTAACATTGACATTACAAGCACGGGATGGTTCTGATACACAAGTTGCGCCAAGGCGCCGGTCCTAAAATTGATCCTAAGGCAAGACTAGAAAGACAATCGAAAAGGGATTTAAGCTGCACAAAGTAAATGAACGTGTAGGTTTTGTATGGGTGGGCGAGGAGCTCACTCCACCAGTACAGTGGTACTGACACCCACACAGTGTTTCATGTGCAGGCACAGGTAGAAGCTCGTGGTGCGGAGCTCGCTTGGATGCGTCGAGGCACGGAGTTCCTTGGCGAGTCGAAGCGTGCGGCCGCGTGATCTGAAGACTTATACAGGACATAATGTATGGACATCGCCTTCCGAAGCTTCCGCTGGATTCAAGTATTGTATCGAGAGATGAGAGAGAGCAGAGCGATTTGTAATGTGAGACGAGTGTATTGGAGTGATTGTAATCTTGGCCTTGTGCCCCAATGTAACCGTTGTTTCAATATGAATAAAAGAGCTTCTTTGAATAACTTGTGTTTGTTCTAAATTTCCGCTGCGTGTTCAATGTCTCTGCTTGGGACTTCTGTGCGACGACCCCGTCGCAGCCGCTGTAATCAGCCGTTATGGAACCCGCCTTGCACGAGCGCAATCTAGGCTCGTGCGGCATCACGCCTTAGCGAGGACGATCGCTCCTACGGGAGCGGGGCGTGACATAATGGTATCAGAGCACGGCTTTACGTCCTTGGACCGTCGATTGAATTCTTTAACTCCGTTGTTCCGCAAACTCTGAATTTTGCTTCCGCAACGTGATATCATTGGTGCGCTCTCTCTCAAATATCCCTCGGCATGTCCATACAATAAGTCTAAATATTTTCGAAAGCTCATACAAGCGTTCAATCTAACGCATCGGTAGGCCGTTGCCAAATGCGTCGATAGGGCCTTTGTGCCGAATGTTGCAAACTTGACTCGATAGAGAGTATGTGCCAGTGTTAGCAAAAGTCGCACAGGTACCCGAATAGTCCTACGTCGACCTTAGCAAGTCGCGTGCGTGCCTAAATAGTCCAACGTCGACCTTAGCAATTGAGCGTGCAAACTCAGAATATAGTCCGCATGGGATGGCTATGCACACGGCCTTTTGGCTAAGTTGTGTTTCGCGTCGCGCACCTCGACCCTTGGTGCAAACGAGCTACGAGCGATATCAAGTACCGCTCGGTTGAAAACGGAGATATACTTAGAGTGTCTATCAATAGGAAAGCTATCGGACTAACGCTCAGGCGTACACGGAAGATTGATTTGGATTTCGAGGATATAGTGCGAACAACTTAGTGCGTCGGTATGACGCGAGCGACTACGCTAGCGATTCGCCGGACGAATCTGAAGGATGTCTTAGCGAGTGACGCGAACGTGATTGAGGACTAAATAGGATGGCTTGAACCCGAGTGGTGTATGTGATAGGTTCGGAGAAGAATAAGAATGAGTGTCGACGACTAGTCGAGTGGCTCGAATCCGAGTGGTGTATGGATTTTCTTGGAAATGATTCGAGCGAAGATTAAGGATTAGAAATTATAACGAGTACGTCGGCGAGGCGATGCGATCGCGCAAAGCCTTAGAACGCGTCACGCTTAGTTGGTCGTGACTTCCAATGGCCCGAACGAGCATCTCGTTCGGACAACTTGTGAACGAGCAACGCGAGTTAGAAAATGTTTCGGAACGATAAATAAAATTGAATGGTCTTGATCGAGGAAACTTAGAGGATCGCGCGTGCGATATCGGATTGATGCAAAGGAAATGTGACTTGAGTTTTGAATAATGATCTTGAAACGAGCTTGAGGAAAAGCGACTGAACTTGATCTTGAGTATTGAGAAAATTGAGGAATATCCAACTCGGACAACAGCATCAACGTACGATTCGAAATTGGTTGCGAAGGAAGATCGTCAGGTTACGCATGTCGTCGATGGTATTGAGGCGTATCAAAGATCGATATGCGATAACTCGGGGGTACTCTGACTCGACGAATAACGATCGTGCAGATGTCTTGGTTCCGATGGATGCTATATTCGGGATATTAAAATGTGTCGAGGAAAGGATAGACTTGGCTCGAGGACCTTCTAAGTTGAACGAATGACGATTGAACTATCGAACTTGGCTTGGATGAAAAACTGGAATGTTTGGATTTGCTTCGTCGACAACCACAATGTTGATGTTCTTGTCTTATGCGAGCGCTACTCCAGCCTCGCACATGCGTCACACCGATTAGGGCAATCACTCTGCGTGAGCGCTGGTATGGTGATTCATACAGCGGGAGTGGTCGAACTTGTACGGTGCGACAATTTGTGCTTCGATTTGTGGTTTGACGCGAAGGTGACTCAAGAATGGATTTGTGTGCTTGAAGAATCGAACTTGAGGATTGAGTAGGTCCAATCCGCGTATCGAAAATGAGTTAGTCTAAACTCAAACAAGAGTTACGCCCCGATGAGAATGATTATTTTGCGGGTGCGTTGCATGGTGATTCATGAACCACCGCAGATTATCAGACTCGCGTGAGATTGGGGCGCAACGTATTGTCGAGCGAGACGATCTCGTGATCGAATACATGAATTGGTTAGAATTGGTGAATTGAAGGGATTTGAATACACGCAACGCGTGCCGTAATACGAATTAGGTGATCGTGCTCGATGTTTAGAAATTTGAGTGACGCGAGCTTGGGTAGAAGACCCCGTATGATCGACTTTGGTTTGACCCTAGGATTGGGGTCAGTGTTGGCATTATTGTTGTTGGGGAACTATGATTCCAATCCTGACATTGACTTAGCCTCGTAAAGATTAGCCTAGCGGTTAGGCGAGACGCCCTGTTTCAAGTGTTAGCAATCGGAATGATTGATCTGAGGATTGGCATGGATGGATGGCATGGATCACGAATATAGGAAACCCTGCTCACGAGACTCGGCTGACATGCATATATTTCAGGGACGCCTGGGTATGTGCACGATGCGACTCGAGTGAGAATGACAAATTCTTTATCATGCGGCTTGGTTGAATACATGTATTTTGGGGACGCTTGGAATGCGTGCACGATCCAGCCAAGTGATACGACGGGTTCAAGCAAGGCTTGAAAGATGGGAGTGTGTCGAGATCTTGAAATCGTGTTGAAGTAAAGATTGATAATAGTGCGAGCGTGGCTCGGAATCGAAGGAACGCGTAGGCGAAATGTGTACGATTAAGTCTTGGCCATAGAAATGGTAGGATGACTTGTCCTCAGGAAAGTCTCGAGGACGAGACTTGTTCTGAGTGGTGTATGTTGTAGTGCCCCGTCCCGCAAAGTCAATCGGAGGAATCGAAACGCCGACGGCGTTCGGTCTTAGCCTTGCAACGGCTTGCTCGGAGACATCGCTCAGGTGGGGTAGTTTCGGTGAACTCTTCTCATCTTTGCCTTCACATAATAAATCGTGTTTTCAACTTGCACAAGTTAGGCTTGATAAATAAAAGCTACGCATCCACATAGCTAAGGGAATAATCCCGACGGTTTGAATCGAGTTAGAACATGGAAAACGTCCCACGGTCGGCTTAGAGTTGGTGCACGGCGTGCTTTGAAAATGACACTCGGTCCTTCGTTCCGTGGCTTGGGAGAAGGAAAGTTGGTATTCGGTGCAAAAGCTGAGAGTTAGCCTAAGTCATAGGCGTCGCCCGCACAAATGCTTGCTAAAGCATGCACGGTCCTGTCCCGCAAGGCTTGGCATAGCCTTTGCTCGTCCCTTGGGTTATGTTGTAGGCTTGAGTGAGTTAGGCAAAGTTATGCCGGTCGACCTAAGTTATTCTACGTGCTGTCCCGCTCATTCTGCGGTTGTCAAGATAAATAGTCCCACGACCCCAAGGCCCATCATATGAAGTATGACTTGGGCGATAGCGTTGCGTAGAACATGAGTCGGTTTAGAGGCACGAGAAACGGTTGGTTCAGTGTAATGTTAGCCACGGTCTATGGCATTTAAGGAACACGTTTGGTTTAAGTTAAGTTGGAAGGCTACGTAGTAGTCGTTCCCCCGAGTTCAAAGGTGTTTCGAGGCGGTCCCTCGGTTGGGAGTCTCGCGTTCCTATCCACGTTAAGGTGTATTCGAGGCGGTCCCTCGGTTGGGAGTCTCGCGTTCCTATCCACGTTAAGGTGTATTCGAGGCGGTCCCTCGGTTGGGAGTCTCGCGTTCCTATCCACGTTAAGTATTCGAGGCGGTCCCTCGGTTGGGAGTCTCGCGTTCCTATCCACGTTAAGTATTCGAGGCGGTCCCTCGGTTGGGAGTCTCGCGTTCCTATCCACGTTGAGAAGTATGAAACGGTCCAGAAATGAGGAAGTGGGTCGAGTCTGCATGGTCATTGGACAACTTGTGTACCGGTGCACAAGGGTTTTGATTTTGTTCCTCAGACAGTTGCCGCCGCCATGGGACTGATCTGGCCTAGGAGGAACACGTGCTTACGGGACCCTTGGAAGGGGTGCGACCTACCCAAGGGGTGCGCCGTAGAGCGGGTATTAGGGGAAATTCGGCGAGTTCGCGCCTCGTTATTTACGAACGTACCCTAACATCCAATGGAGGTCCAATATAGCTTGTCGTGCTAGTGACCAAGTTCATATAGATGTCGGCATGGCGGCGACAATCCGCGAATGTGCCTTTGGATTTAGTCGAGTATTGAGTGTGCTATATCAAGGAGTCGAGTTGAAGGCATGTGTACAAAGTTAAAAGCATAATGTTGGGCCTAAGATTGGGTATCAACGTAGGCGTTGTGCTTCGGCACGAGTTGTGGCGTCGAGTGTAAAGTCGAGAAGGGCCGTAGGACAAGTTAGTTGAAAGTTATGTCGAGTTACTGGTCACGACCTCAAAATACGAGGCACGGCCGCGTTGTCACAAGACAAATCTGCGTCGATATGTTGACATTGTAAGAAAATGACAAGGTTTCGAGACTTAAAGATAAGGATGTTATCAGTACGATAACACGGTCACACGGGAATGAAGTCTATCGTGTAGTTGCGTCCTTGATTTTGGCCGTAGGGCAAACACGACTTGATAGGTTACGTTGTTGGCACAAGAAGGGGTCTAGAGGCAAAGACTGAGTTAACATTGACATTACAAGCACGGGATGGTTCTGATACACAAGTTGCGCCAAGGCGCCGGTCCTAAAATTGATCCTAAGGCAAGACTAGAAAGACAATCGAAAAGGGATTTAAGCTGCACAAAGTAAATGAACGTGTAGGTTTTGTATGGGTGGGCGAGGAGCTCACTCCACCAGTACAGTGGTACTGACACCCACACAGTGTTTCATGTGCAGGCACAGGTAGAAGCTCGTGGTGCGGAGCTCGCTTGGATGCGTCGAGGCACGGAGTTCCTTGGCGAGTCGAAGCGTGCGGCCGCGTGATCTGAAGACTTATACAGGACATAATGTATGGACATCGCCTTCCGAAGCTTCCGCTGGATTCAAGTATTGTATCGAGAGATGAGAGAGAGCAGAGCGATTTGTAATGTGAGACGAGTGTATTGGAGTGATTGTAATCTTGGCCTTGTGCCCCAATGTAACCGTTGTTTCAATATGAATAAAAGAGCTTCTTTGAATAACTTGTGTTTGTTCTAAATTTCCGCTGCGTGTTCAATGTCTCTGCTTGGGACTTCTGTGCGACGACCCCGTCGCAGCCGCTGTAATCAGCCGTTATGGAACCCGCCTTGCACGAGCGCAATCTAGGCTCGTGCGGCATCACGCCTTAGCGAGGACGATCGCTCCTACGGGAGCGGGGCGTGACAGATAACTTGTAAAGTACACGAGCTGAGCCTGACTTGATAGGACAAATGGTTCATAGGCTTGATATCAACGCTGATAGTTTATATCCACAAGACCGTGCTTGTCAACTTTACAACCTTGACCTTCAATCGGATCGAACCAATCACACCTGAATAATACAATCTTAGCAGGCTCTATTCCATAACTATATGTCAGCTCCACAATCTCCCGTAGGACGCCATAGAAATCGTTGCCCGCATCAACATCTTTGTAGTTCGAAGATCTGATACACAAACAACTGTTTTTGGTAGAATCGAGATCCACAAAGTTGTCTCTGATCGGGCAACTTGCTGACTTGAACCTAAACCCATTAACACAGTAGCTTGGCCATATTTTTGTAGCATAAATTGGTCCCTTGGCTAGCGTTCTAATAGACTCATTCTCAAGTCTTGCGTATGGACGATTGTAAGCCCCTAAATTTTGGGCTTATTTTTTTTAATTTTATAAATCAATTATTTTGAACAGATATTATTATTTGATTATTATTTAATTTAATGCTCTTTACCGTGACTTGGAATTCTAGAACATCAGTGATGCCAGTCTCTGGAAACTTTCTTCTTGGAGTTTGTAGTAGACGAGATTATCTTCATTTTTATATATCGTGTCCCACTCGAACTTGTTTCCTTGTATCTTTTTTGCTTCGTGCAAGTTCGGGTCAATTTAGACCATTTTAATTATTAATTGAATTTCCACTCTTTTCCTGGATCTTCGTTTGCACGTTACCGTGACTTTTAATTTAGGAGCACCAGACCAGTCGTTTTCTCGAAACCAACTTGTCATGCCTGATCTACTCGAGACGCTCTTCACCCCTGACCTTCGTGTCCCACTCAGACACTCCATTTTGTGCTCCATTTTCTTCGCACAACTTTCAGTTCAATTTAGACCAATTTATCGTCTGCCGTAATTCGTGATTTAACTTCCAATTTAATTTCCGGGTCCGACATCGACCCAACCTAGTCGACCCCAAATATGGACAGGACCCCCATGAAGCCCACTACCCGCCTGCCACTTGTGTCCCCGCATGTTATTTATTTATCCATAATTATAAATTCCTATTTTAATTCGAATATTGCCTCCTGTCCGATTTTGGCCCGACCCGGCTCGACCGAACCCGAACCCAAGCTCCATATTGTTCTTTCATGACTGCCCAAATACCCCACGTAATTTTTCTATTTTTTTCCCTATTTTCAAAATATCTTTATTTCTCTCTCTTTTATATATGTGTATATATATATATACATATATAATATGTTATAATATCTCCCTCTCCCTCTCTCTCCTTTCCCATCACCCACTCCCATACATCACTTCTCTCCATCTCTCTTCACCTGGCCGAGAACACCCCCCCTCTCTCTATACTTCTCTCTCTATCTCTCTTTTATATATATATATATATATATATATATATATATATATATATATATATATATGTACCTACATACATATATATTATATATATAAACATATATATATCTAACTCTCTCACTCTCTCTCCTAACACCTACACACACCAGCTCACACCCCCCCCCGTGGACCGACCTACTTTCCCTCCCTCTATTCTCACTCTCTCAAATATCTCTCTTTATTCTCACTCTCTCTCTTTTATATACAAACACACACATACATGCATCTCTCTCTCTCTCTCTCCTTCTTTCTTTACACTACACCATCACTATCCTCCCCACAGCCCCTTGGCCGAGCCCCCCATCTCCTGTGCACGAACACCAGCCATCCCCCCATGGCCGACCACCACCCTGCTCCTCCCCGAGCTCCTCCTTCCTCTCCATCTTCCTCCTCCCTTCCCTCCTTCTTCCCATCACCACCACCATCATAAACACCATCACCATCACCATCAAAAACACCATCACCATGCAACGCCACCACCACACAACCGCCCCCGCCATGCCCGGCGCTGCACCGCTGCCGCCCTGGCCGGCAGGCCAGCCGCAGCAACGCTGCGACAGCAGCAGCAAGCACGAGCGCTGGCAGCAGCAGCGTGCGCACAGCCCCGCACGCGCGCCGCTGGCCACGCGCCGCCGCGCGGCCACCGGCCACCGGCCAACCCCCCTCAGCCGTGCGCGACCTCGGGCGACCCCTCCCCGGCCATCGTCGTCATTTCCGACGCGCACAATAGGCTATTCGTGCATTTCGCACGAAATCCCGTCGTGACGCGCGAGTTTTGAACTTGGAAATGGTGCCTCGTCGCAGCAAGTTCGTGCGTGTTTTCTGGGAGATCCGACCGTTGGATCGGCGATTTCTTCACTCTGTCTCAATCTCGGTATATACCCCTTCATCCCTCTCAAATTTCACCCGTTAATTTCGTCGTTTGATACATCAAAACCGGCCACCAAGTTGACGTTTTAATTTGTACTATTTTTGGACAGTTTCTTGACGCCAACTTCGCGGGTTCGTATCTTCGTCGTTGCAGCTCCGTTTTGCGCGCTACCAGTTCCGGTGCACAGCTGGTATAACCCTTTTCCTGCCCCCTTTATTTTTCATTTCAGTTTGAGCTTGTTAGGTCGGTCGAATTCGACGCCAAAGTTGGCCGTTCGAATTCTTAGTGTTGCACTTGTAAAATTTTATTTTTGAACCCGGGACTCCGGATTCAATTTCTGACACCACCAGTAGACTCGTGGCATCGTTCTGGTATGTTTTCATACAAAGTTTGCTTGATTTGGAGAACGTGAGCCCCGGCACGCATTTCGGTGTAAAGCGGGTCCCACTTTCTGAGTCAACGGGACTTTTTGACGCCGGCTCATCGGAATCCAATTCTGGATATACCGTTGAGTTCGTATCATCATTCTGGACTCGTTGACATATAATTTGCTGAGTTTTGAGGACATTGGCTCCGACACGCTTTTTCGTGCAAATCGGTTTCCAATGTCCGGGTCAACGGACCAATTTGAGATCGGGTCAACGGAATCCAATTCTGGATATACCGTTGGGTTCGTATCGTCATTCTGGATTCGTGTAGGTTTTGTGCACTTTTATTTCGGCACGTTTTTTGGTGCAAAGTGTGTCCAACGGCGGACATTATTTTGGCCCAAAATTACCTTTTTGCCCCTGTGTCCAAATTAGACTTTTGGACAGGCTATCCTAGCTGATTTGACCATTCTGGACACGTTGGTGATGTTAGTTTCATCATCCGACAACATCTGTGGATTTCTTCCCTTTTTGTGTCATCCTATTATTATAATATTTTCTCCTTTTGGTTGTTTTAGAGACCCATCGACTTCAGTGATTTCTAAATCACTGAAATTCATAAGTTGACCTTGTAGAGGTTTATAGAGACTAGCTTGACCATGGTTGACTACTTTGACTAGACGTCGAAGTAGAGTCAACAGTTGACCTAGGTTTGATCAGACTTGACCAACGTTGACTTTTTGACCAAAGTCAACTGTAGGTCAACCATGGACCTATTTAACCTAGATTAGACTTAGAATTGACCGGAGTTGACCAGTTGACCAAAGTCAACTGTACGTCAACCTTGACCCAGTTTGTCTTAGTTTGACCTAGATGTTTAGTATGTCTTTTGACCCTGATCAGCTCTTGTATTATTTCATCTTTAGGTCTGTGGCTTTACTCTGAACCCTGATTCATATTGACAGCAGGACCCTAGGCGAGTACATTCTCTGATAACTTATTCCCAATTTATGATAACTGTTATGATTCATGTACTTAGTGTTGATATGCTTATTCCTGACACATGGTTCTCACGGATTGGTATTCTTGGATCCCGACGAGAGATGTTTCTCCTTCTTAGGTTGGGATGTATTGTGCAATCACCCTTGTAGCTCTTGCTCGATATATGGTCACTGATTCTAGAGAAGGTTCGCGACCTTCTCATTAGAATCCCGTGCAGTGACGTGTCCTGTTTGGATCCATTCTACCAGTTGGGGTAGGGGGAGTAGTTGTAGTGACCCGCTCCGCCCTAGCGGAACGCCGATTCCAAACGGCGCGTGCAACGACTCAAAACGAGCCGTCGACCCGAAGAGTTGCCTCGACCCGATGAAGTATCGATGCAAATCGATGCAAGACTTGCATTGGCCCGTCAAGAAGAATCCAGACTTAGACTTGCAAAGGCGCGCTCGGAGGATCGCTCGGCCGATGCGAACATCGCTAAGGTGGGTGGCTCCGATGAACCCGTCTGTGCTTAGCCTAGACACATAACAATGCGGACACTATCACGAGAATCGCTAGGCGACAACACCATGCATGTTAATAAATGATTCAACGCACCTAGCTAAGGGAATAATCCCATCTTGCATGCTTGTTTAGAACATGGAAAAGAACTCGGCAATTATAGAAACGCTCGCACCACGCTCTACGCTCGTGCTACGGCACAAGCTCACGTTCATGTCCCTTATACGTTCAAACAATGAAACAATGAATGGTTTACAACAATGAAACGGAAAGACTATCAACATAGTCGCTCCGAGTAGAGTTTAGCAACATTGAAAGGCTATGGGACCGATGGGTCGCCAGGGCGACTCCCACACTGGGAGTTGCGTAATGCATGAATGAATGAATCAACGAATGAATGAACAAACACATGAATGACTCTATGAACATACGAACAAGTGAAAGAATAACATGAAAAGAAAGAATACATGAAAGATAAGACGCTAGCGACAGGTGTGACGGGCACGTGCAACGGGGCTCGCTACCCGCGCTGTACGGACGCCAACCTGGTCGTTAACGCATTATGGCATGAAAAATAAGACATGGAAGACGCTAGCGACAGGTATGACGGGCACGTGCAACGGGGCTTGCTACCCGCGCTGTACGGACGCCAACCTGGTCGTTAACGCATTATGGCTAAGGGTTAGCCTACGGCTCGAAGATAGCCGCTAAGTTAAAATGACAAGACAATACGAAATGGTCGTGGACAAACGGCACGGGCGATGGGGGGGAATACCGTGGCCGTCGTGTGGAAGGATTCTGCGGCACGGGCGTTGGGGGGGTAAACCGTGGCCGGCCTAGGCAGAATCAACGGCGCTTACGGGCTGCTTGGGTGCGGGCTTGGGCACCAAGAGACGTAAGTAGGAGGGTATATTCAAGAGACTTAACGGGGTGTACCAGCCATCACCCTACGCTAAGTTGAGAATTGCCACAGGGGAATGTCCTAAATGGCTTGTAAAGCCAGCGACCCGTGCATGTAGATTAAGTGGACTATGCTGGTGGCAATCCACGTGCAAGTTCTTGCATTGAAATCAAAGTAGTCTAAGTTAAATGAACAAGTGTCTCCTGAACATGCTTGCAAAGTAACATCCTGAACATGAACGTGCTCGAAATATAACACTCCTGAACATGCTTGTAAAGTAACATCCTGAACATGAACGTGCTCGAAATGTAACATGCCTGAACATGCTTGAAATATACCACCCCGAACATGCTTGAAATGTGCCTCTTGAACATGCTCGAAACGTAACACTAGAACATGCCCACGACGTGCTAGAATCCCGAGACATGGACACACACTTGATATTGAATGCGTGCATGAATCGTGTTATGTTATTATTCATGAATTGTGGTTTAACTTGGTTTACCTTGAACAGGGAAGGCCGGACGGTAAGTATGGGTAAGTCGTACATGTATTTCCATGCGACACTCGAGTTCGGTAACACGAGATAGGCTATGCAATATGCCATGAAATTGATCCTAAGGCAAGATTAGAAAGACAATGAATGATAGAGATGCACAAAAGATTATAGAACGTGTTTGGTAATGATGGCATTGTGGGCGAGCCAGCCTCCCCACCAGTGCATAACAATGTACTGATAACCCCACAGTATGTTTGCAGGATAGCAGGAGACGTCGGCGGGTGCGGAGCTTCCGTCGAACGTGTCAAGGCGCAGAGCCAACTCTGGGGGCCTTGGAACGTTGCAAGAAGCTGAAGCACCCTATACAGGACATAATGTATCGGAACATCGCCATGTATCCTTCCATGTTGTAAGCCATTTGGCACGCCTTTTATGTTTCAGAGAGAGAGAGCTTGAGCGATTTGTAATATCGGCCTAGCGCCGCTGGTAAACTTCGTGATTATCAATAAAGAGTTTGATTCGTATTCAACTTGTGTTCATTTATTTTTCTGCTGCAAATGGGAACACTCTGTGCGACTCTGTGGCCTAGGAATCAAATCGGCCGTTTCTGGACTTGGCCTTGCACGGGCGCAACCTAGGCCCGTGCGGCATCACGCCTTAGCGAGGACGATCGCTCCTACGGGAGCGGGGCGTGACATTTTGGTATCAGAGCACGGCTTTACGTCCTTGGACTTCATTTCGATTATCTCAGTTTTGAAAGCTCGGTTGGAAGAAAAGAAGTATACGCTCTCTCTCGTTGTGCCTTGGGATGTTCCATACAATAAGTCTAATACTTTCAAAAGCTCGTACAAGTACTCGGTTGCACGGGATCGATAGGCGAAGGCCTTTGTGCCGGACGACGTTAAACATGACTCGATTGAGAACACATGCAAAGTTAACATGTCTCGTACGTGCCTAACTAGTCTTGCGTTGACCCTAGCAACTGAGCATGCAAAACATGAATATAGTCCATGCGGGATGGTTAAGCGGTACAACTTAGTCCGCGTGTCGCGCACCTCGACTCTTGGGTGCAATCGGGTTGCGAGCGATATCAAGTATCGCTCGATCGAGAACGGAGATACACTTTGAGTGTATATCGATAGGAACGCTATCGAGTTAACGCTTAGGCGTATGCGAATGATTGACTTGGATTTTGAGGATTAGTGTGAACGAATTAGTACGTCGAGACGACGTAAGCGAGTACGCTAGAGATTCGTCGAACGAATCTGAAGGATATCTTAGTGCATGGCGCGAACGTGATTGAGGATTAGACCGTATGGCTTGAACCCGAGTGGTGTATGTGATAGGTTCGAAGAAGAATAAGAATAAGTGTCAGCGACTAGTCGAGTGGCTCGAACCCTGAGTGGTGTATGGACGTTATAGAAATTGTTCGAGCAAGACTAAAGGCATTACGGATAGAACAAGTATGTCGGCGAAGCGATGCGGTCGCGCAAAGCTTTAGAACGTATCACGCTTAGTTGATCGTGACTTCGTGTGTCCCGAACGAGATATCGTTCGGACAACTTGTGAATGGGTAACGCGTGTTAGAAATGATTCAGAACGATGGATGAAAATAAATGGTCTTGATCGAGAAAACTTAGAGGAACGTGCGTGCGATGTCGAATTGATGCAAATAAAATGTGACTTGAGTTTTGAATAACGATCTTGAAACGAGCTTTGAGGAAAAGCGACTGAACTTGATCTTGAGTATCGGGAAAAATTGAGGAATATCCAACTCGGACAACAGCATCAACGCACGACTCGAAATTGGTTGCAAAGGAAGATCGTCAGGTTACGCATATCGTCGATGGTATTGAGGCGTATCAAAGATCGATATGCGATAACTCGGGGGTACTCTGACTCGGCAAATGACGATCGTGCAAATGTCATTGTTCCGATGGATGTTATAATCGGAATATTGAAATGTGTCGAGGAAAAGGATAAACTTGGCTCGAGGATTTTCTGGTTGAACAAATGACGGGTAAACTATCGAATTGAAATCTGACTTGGATGAAATGAAATGCTTGGATTTACTTCGACGATAACCCCAACGTCGACATTCTTGTCTTATGCGAGCGTAACTCCAGCCTCGCACATGCGTCGCGCCGATTAGGGCGATCACTCCGCGTGAGCGCTGGTATGGTGATTCATCCAGCGGGGGTGATCAAACTTGCACGGCGTGGCAATACGATTGCTTCGACTTGTGGTTTGACGCGAAGATGACTTGAAAATGATTCGGTGTGCTTGAATGATTAAGTTTGAGGATTGAGTAGGTCCAATCCGCGTATCGAAAATGAATTAGTCTAGACGCAAACAAGAGTTACGCCCCGATGAGAATGATTATTCCGCGGGAGCGTTGCATGGTGATGCATGAACCACCGTGGATAATCGGACTCGCGTGAGATTGGGGCGCAACATATTATCAAAGCTAGATGAACTCGTGATCGAATACATGAATTGGAAAGAATGGATATGTGAAGTATGTGATCAGAATGAATTCGGATATACGCGGCGAATGCCTTGACGAGAATAGGTGATCGTGCTCGATGTTTAGAAATCTGAGTGACGCGAGCTTGGGTAGAAAATCCCGTACTATCGACTTTGGTTTGACCCTAGGATTGGGGTCAGTGTTGGCATTATTATTGGGGAACTATGATTCCAATCCTGACATTGACTTAGCCTCGAAAAGATGGCCTAGCGGTTAGGCGAGACGCCCCTGTTTCATGTGTTAGCAATCAAAAGATTGATCTTGAGAATTGGCATGGATGGATAGCATGAACCACGAATGTAGGAAACCCCACTCACGAGACTCGGCTGACATGTATATATTTCAGGGACGCCTGGGTATGTGCACGATGCGACTCGAGTGAGAATGACAAATTCTCTATCATGCGGCTAGGCTGAATGCAGGTATTTTGGGGACGCCTGAAATGCGTGCACGATCCGGCCAAGTGATACGATGAGTTCTAGCACGACTTGGGGAGTAAACAAGTGTCGTGAGCGTGAAATCGTGCTAGTAAAAGTTGGTATAACGAATTGAACCATTGATAGGAAGTTATGCTCGACGATAGTGCAATACTTGGTCTTGAATTGGACGAAAATTTACTTGACTTGGTCGACCCCGCTAAGAAGAAATCATACTGATTTCATGAACGAGAACGCTTGCGAAGCGAGTCGGGTCATCTCGATGACCGAGATGAGCGAAAAGTGAATTTGCCTTAGCCTGCGACCCTCGCATTTGATGACTTACAACGTGCCTCGTGCAGCCATTCCAGTTCCATGACATGTCGAAATGGCAACCAAGACGAAGAAATACTTGAATTGAATAAGTACAATCAACTCTAAAATGAATGAAAGGCAATTCGATAAATCGACACAACGCGTGCGACACGGAACTTAGAAAGATATCAAATATGGTTCGATGCCGTCGAACGATAGGGCCGCTCGATGAAATTGTCTAAGAAACACGAAAACACGAGTTAAGAAATGGTAGGATGACCTGCACTCAGAAAGTCTCGAGGACGAGACTTATTTTGAGTGGTGTATTATGTAGTGACCCGCTCCGCCCTAGCGGAACGCCGATTCCAAACGGCGCGTGCAACGACTCAAAACGAGCCGTCGACCCGAAGAGTTGCCTCGACCCGATGAAGTATCGATGCAAATCGATGCAAGACTTGCATTGGCCCGTCAAGAAGAATCCAGACTTAGACTTGCAAAGGCGCGCTCGGAGGATCGCTCGGCCGATGCGAACATCGCTAAGGTGGGTGGCTCCGATGAACCCGTCTGTGCTTAGCCTAGACACATAACAATGCGGACACTATCACGAGAATCGCTAGGCGACAACACCATGCATGTTAATAAATGATTCAACGCACCTAGCTAAGGGAATAATCCCATCTTGCATGCTTGTTTAGAACATGGAAAAGAACTCGGCAATTATAGAAACGCTCGCACCACGCTCTACGCTCGTGCTACGGCACAAGCTCACGTTCATGTCCCTTATACGTTCAAACAATGAAACAATGAATGGTTTACAACAATGAAACGGAAAGACTATCAACATAGTCGCTCCGAGTAGAGTTTAGCAACATTGAAAGGCTATGGGACCGATGGGTCGCCAGGGCGACTCCCACACTGGGAGTTGCGTAATGCATGAATGAATGAATCAACGAATGAATGAACAAACACATGAATGACTCTATGAACATACGAACAAGTGAAAGAATAACATGAAAAGAAAGAATACATGAAAGATAAGACGCTAGCGACAGGTGTGACGGGCACGTGCAACGGGGCTCGCTACCCGCGCTGTACGGACGCCAACCTGGTCGTTAACGCATTATGGCATGAAAAATAAGACATGGAAGACGCTAGCGACAGGTATGACGGGCACGTGCAACGGGGCTTGCTACCCGCGCTGTACGGACGCCAACCTGGTCGTTAACGCATTATGGCTAAGGGTTAGCCTACGGCTCGAAGATAGCCGCTAAGTTAAAATGACAAGACAATACGAAATGGTCGTGGACAAACGGCACGGGCGATGGGGGGGAATACCGTGGCCGTCGTGTGGAAGGATTCTGCGGCACGGGCGTTGGGGGGGTAAACCGTGGCCGGCCTAGGCAGAATCAACGGCGCTTACGGGCTGCTTGGGTGCGGGCTTGGGCACCAAGAGACGTAAGTAGGAGGGTATATTCAAGAGACTTAACGGGGTGTACCAGCCATCACCCTACGCTAAGTTGAGAATTGCCACAGGGGAATGTCCTAAATGGCTTGTAAAGCCAGCGACCCGTGCATGTAGATTAAGTGGACTATGCTGGTGGCAATCCACGTGCAAGTTCTTGCATTGAAATCAAAGTAGTCTAAGTTAAATGAACAAGTGTCTCCTGAACATGCTTGCAAAGTAACATCCTGAACATGAACGTGCTCGAAATATAACACTCCTGAACATGCTTGTAAAGTAACATCCTGAACATGAACGTGCTCGAAATGTAACATGCCTGAACATGCTTGAAATATACCACCCCGAACATGCTTGAAATGTGCCTCTTGAACATGCTCGAAACGTAACACTAGAACATGCCCACGACGTGCTAGAATCCCGAGACATGGACACACACTTGATATTGAATGCGTGCATGAATCGTGTTATGTTATTATTCATGAATTGTGGTTTAACTTGGTTTACCTTGAACAGGGAAGGCCGGACGGTAAGTATGGGTAAGTCGTACATGTATTTCCATGCGACACTCGAGTTCGGTAACACGAGATAGGCTATGCAATATGCCATGAAATTGATCCTAAGGCAAGATTAGAAAGACAATGAATGATAGAGATGCACAAAAGATTATAGAACGTGTTTGGTAATGATGGCATTGTGGGCGAGCCAGCCTCCCCACCAGTGCATAACAATGTACTGATAACCCCACAGTATGTTTGCAGGATAGCAGGAGACGTCGGCGGGTGCGGAGCTTCCGTCGAACGTGTCAAGGCGCAGAGCCAACTCTGGGGGCCTTGGAACGTTGCAAGAAGCTGAAGCACCCTATACAGGACATAATGTATCGGAACATCGCCATGTATCCTTCCATGTTGTAAGCCATTTGGCACGCCTTTTATGTTTCAGAGAGAGAGAGCTTGAGCGATTTGTAATATCGGCCTAGCGCCGCTGGTAAACTTCGTGATTATCAATAAAGAGTTTGATTCGTATTCAACTTGTGTTCATTTATTTTTCCGCTGCAAATGGGAACACTCTGTGCGACTCTGTGGCCTAGGAATCAAATCGGCCGTTTCTGGACTTGGCCTTGCACGGGCGCAACCTAGGCCCGTGCGGCATAACGCCTTAGCGAGGACGATCGCTCCTACGGGAGCGGGGCGTGACAGTAGTAGCGTATGCCTGTGATCATATCCCCTTGTATTCTTGAACAGTGTCAGTCATATACCGCACTTATGACTTGCCAGGCCGATTCTTGACAGTTACCCAAGCCGATCACAAGTTGAAACTGCTACTCACACACATTGGATATATGACTTACCTTGATTTGTGTACATACCCTGATTTAGTTCTACTTTCTTGTTCTAGCTCTAGCTCTACAGCTTACCATGCCATGATACATATATGTACACTCCATGATTTCATTGTATATGCTCTATTTACAGTCTTATAGCTTTTATTCTATCTTGAGATGCTGTTATGAGATATATGTACTCGTTCCATCCTGACCGGATATGTTGACAAATTTTAGGAGTAGTTGTGCCCTCATTATTGGACTTCATGATGTTGCTAGCTGAGGTGGATCTCACTATTCTTCTATGGGAGTTGCCTGGTAGTTATCCTTAGTTAGTCTTGTTGTTCATTCTTTATCTTTCATGTCTTATGATTATTATAGATTCTAGTTGTTCTAGTGATATTCTTATTATTTCTTGTCTTATCTTCCTTAGTTTTCGTGATGTGATATGAGAACATTTCTAGTTATGGATTCTTAGATGTTGTAGTTAGTATAGTATACTTGACAGCGTTCTACCGTCGATACCGCGGCGTAGGCTGGGCGTGGCCCACGTATTCGTACCCGTATATCCGGGTGCGGGTCGTGACACGTTTTTAGTGGTAGCCCATGTAGGTCAGTCTTTGCAGTTAATGCGAAGTCATGGTAGTACTTGAGTTTATCTGTACTACTGCGAGCCTGCCCTAGGATTAAGGTTGAGTCATGGAATATTTTAGGATTTTGGTACTCAGTCACATATTAGAAACTCTTGGTAGATTCCAGGGATGACCCCTGGGAATCTTGTTTCGAAGGCTTTCAAATCTTTTCCCACTCGTTTCTATTCGTCCTGATTTCTGAAATATCTGTCTGTATCAAACTTTATTCCTTCTTAGGATGAGTTTGTGGACCCCAGAGGGAAGTTATAAGTTGGACTTGTATCTTCTAGGTTGGGACGTGAATATGATTTACCAACCTCGTACCATGGTCGAGGTTTGTTTTAGATTATATTCCACCATTTTCTATCTTGACCTAGGTAGTACCCTCGGGACTTTCCCTGAAATTTTCCTCTGAACCCTATCTCGGAAGTTGTTTTCGTTGTTTCTATTAACTTACCCTTGACTTGTTGAAATTTAAATCTTAATATTCGTTGTTGACCTTTGATTTTGTTTTGGATAATTCTTTTAAGAATTGAGTTAAGATATCCTGATAAACATATTTTGGACGAGGACGATGAGAACGGTAAGTGTCTACTTTATTTATGGAGTTTAGAATTCATCGCAGTCATATTAGCTAGCGAGACATGGACATGGAGCCTGATTTTGGATATACTATCCTAGTTATGTAGTTTAGGTTCTCTTGCAGCCATACCGGGTGGCGTGGTAAGGAATCTAGATGACATAATTATAGGGTGTATACCATAGTTATGGACTTTATTGTTTATTACCGCTATGCTTACTGGCGTGGCGAGAATTCTGGCAACATGATTTGGGATAGACATGTATGGTTATCAGATCATATCTTAAATTGATTCACTTGTTTTAACCTATTGGACAAGAGTAGTTCCTACTATTACTTCTGTTTTCCCATTCTTCTCTTCCCCATCGCATGATGATTTCCTCATCTTACCCTTACTTCCTCCTAAGATCCCATATTCTGGTTTCTATGATAACAGAAGCAATTCAATTCTACATCCTTGATTTGTTTATTATATTTTGATATCGTGAGATTGATCCTCTCTGTTTAACCAATCAATTTTGGTCGTCTTGTTTATCGTGCCAAAGAGTCTTGGTTGCTGTCTAGACTCTAGATGACTTCAAATTCCTTTGTGACTTGGGTTCCTTCCTAATTGTGTTTTTAGGACCTTGATTTCGATTTTATGATTTTATCATCTTTCATAACTGAACTTGGATCTTGATCGTGCTTATGTGACCTATAATCTAATTTCTATCAAGTCTATCTCTCAAATCGTGCTATTCTCAAATTTTTTTCTCTCCATTTGCTTCTCTTAGCCCTGTTTTAGATTATGACTATCCGACTTTGATTTTCATGATCTTGATAATCTTAACCCTAAATCTAATTTCATCGAGCTGAAATCCTGTTAATCAAGGTTTGACTCGATTGTAACCGGACGAAGCTCAAGTTTTGATTTCGTTGTCATATCTAAATCGTGCCCCAATGACTTGACTTATTTCTGAAATCATGCACATATGATTTTGTTGTATCATGATTCTTTCGTGCCAAATCCCTCATCGTGCCTAAACAATTTTGTAAATCGATTTTCTTGATCGTGCAAACTCGTCATTCTTGAATCGTGCCTAAAATATTGCGTAAATCTTTTATCATGTTTTAACCCCACTACCAACCTTTAATTTCGAGGACAAAATTTTTATAAGGTAGGTAGGATTGTAAGCCCCTGAATTTTGGGCTTATTTTTTTTAATTTTATAAATCAATTATTTTGAACAGATATTATTATTTGATTATTATTTAATTTAATGCTCTTTACCGTGACTTGGAATTCTAGAACATCAGGGATGCCAGTCTCTGGAAACTTCCTTCTTGGAGTTTGTAGTAGACGAGATTATCTTCATTTTTATACATCGTGTCCCACTCGAACTTGTTCCCTTGTATCCTTTTTGCTTCGCGCAAGTTCGGGTCAATTTAGACCATTTTAATTATTAATTGAATTCCCACTCTTTTCCTGGATCTTCGTTTGCACGTTACCGTGACTTTTAATTTAGGAGCACCAGACAGTCGTTTTCTCGAAACCAACTTGTCATGCCTGATCTACTCGAGACGCTCTTCACCCCTGACCTTCGTGTCCTACTCAGACACTCCATTTTGTGCTCCATTTCCTTCGCACAACTTTCGGTTCAATTTAGACCAATTTATCGTCTGCCGTAATTCGTGATTTAACTTCCAATTTAATTTTCGGGTCCGACATCGACCCAACCTAGTCGACCCCAAATATGGACAGGACCCCCATGAAGCCTACTACCCGTCTGCCACTTGTGTCTCATTTATTTGAGTCCCCGCATGTTATTTATTTATCCATAATTATAAATTCCTATTTTAATTCGAATATTGCCTCCTGTCCGATTTTGGCCCGACCCGGCTCGACCGAACCCGAACCCAAGCTCCATATTGTTCTTTCATGACTGCCCAAATACCCCACGTAATTTTTCTATTTTTTCCCTATTTTGAAAATATCTTTATTTCTCTCTCTTTTATATATGTGTATATATATATATATACATATATAATATGTTATAATATCTCCCTCTCTCTCTCTCTCTCTCCTTTCCCATCACCCACTCCCATACATCACTTCTCTCCCTCTCTCTTCACCTGGCCGAGAACACCCCCCATCTCTCTATACTTCTCTCTCTATCTCTCTTTTATATATATATATATATATATATATACCTACATACATATATATTATATATATAAACATATATATATATCTAACTCTCTCACTCTCTCTCCTAACACCTACACACACCAGCTCACACCCTCCCATGGACCGACCTACTTTCCCTCCCTCTATTCTCACTCTCTCAAATATCTCTCTTTATTCTCACTCTCTCTCTTTTATATACAAACACACACATACATGCATCTCTCTCTCTCCCTCTTTCTTTACACAACACCATCACCACCTTCCCCACAGCCCCTTGGCCGAGCCCCCCATCTCCTGTGCACGAACACCAGCCATCCCCCCGTGGCCGACCACCACCCTTCTCCTCCCCGAGCTCCTCCTTCCTCTCCATCTTCCTCCTCCCTTCCCTCCTTCTTCCCATCACCACCACCATCATAAACACCATCACCATCACCATCAAAAACACCATCACCATGCAACGCCACCACCGCACAACCGCCCCCGCCGTGCCCGGCGATGCGCCGCCGCCGTCCTGGCCGGCAGGCCAGCCGCAGCAACGCTGCGACAACAGCAGCAAGCGCGAGCGCTGGCAGCAGCAGCGTGCGCACAGCCCCGCGCGCGCGCCGCTGGCCACGCGCCGCCGCGCGGCCACCGGCCACCGGCCAACCCCCCTCAGCCGTGCGCGACCTCGGGCGACCCCTCCCCGGCCATCGTCGTCATTCCCGACGCGCACAATAGGCTATTCGTGCATTTCGTACGAAATCCCGTCGTGACGCGCGAGTTTTGAACTTGGAAATGGTGCCTCGTCGCAGCAAGTTTGTGCGTGTTTTCTGGGAGATCCGACCGTTGGATCGGCAATTTCTTCACTTCGTCTCAATCTCGGTATATACCCCTTCATCCCTCTCAAATTTCACCTGTTAATTTCGTCGTTTGATACATCAAAACCGGCCACCAAGTTGACGTTTTAATTTGTACTGTTTTTGGACAGTTTCGTAACGCCAACTTCGCGGGTTCGTATCTTCGTCGTTGCAGCTCCGTTTTGTGTGCTACCAGTTCCGGTGCACATCTGGTATAACCCTTTTTCTGCTCCCTTTATATTTCATTTCAGTTTGAGCTTGTTAGGTCGGTCGAATTCGACGCCAAAGTTGGCCGTTCGAATTCTTAGTGTTGCACTTGTAAAATTTTATTTTTGAACCCGGGACTCCGGAATCAATTTCTGACACCACCTGTAGACTCGTGGCGTCGTTCTGGTATATTTTCATATAAAGTTTGCTTGATTTGGAGAACGTGGGCCCCGGCACGCATTTTGGTGCAAAGCGGGTCCCACTTTCTGAGTCAACGGGACTTTTTGATGCCGGCTCATCGGAATCCAATTCTGGATATACCGTTGAGTTCGTATCGTCATTCTGGACTCGTTGACATATAATTTGCTGAGTTTTGAGGACATTGGCTTCGACACGCTTTTTCGTGCAAATCGGTTTCCAATGTCCGGGTCAACGGACCAATTTGAGATCGGGTCAACGGAATCCAATTCTGGATATACCGTTGGGTTCGTATCGTCATTCTGGATTTGTGAACATATAATTTGTTAGGTTTTGTGTACTTTTATTTCGACACATTTTTTGGTGCAAAGTGTATCCAACGGCGGACATTATTTTGGCCCAAAATTACCTTTTTGCCCCTGTGTCCAAATTGGACTTTTGGACAGGCTATCCTAGCTGATTTAACCATTCTGGACACGTTGGTGATGTTAGTTTCATCATCCGACAACATATGTAGATTTCTTCCCTTTTTGTGTCACCCTATTATTATAATATTTTCTCCTTTTGGTTGTTTTAGAGACCCGTCGACTTCAGTGATTTCTAAATCACTAAAATTCATAAATTGACCCTGTAGAGGTTTATAGAGACTAGCTTGACCATGGTTGACTACTTTGACTAGACGTCGAAGTAGAGTCAACAGTTGACCTAGGTTTGATCAAACTTGACCAACGTTGACTTTTTGACCAAAGTCAACTGTAGGTCAACCATGGACCTATTTAACCTAGATTAGACTTAGAATTGACCGAAGTTGACCAGTTGACCAAAGTCAACTGTACGTCAACCTTGACCCAGTTTGTCTTAGTTTGACCTAGATGTTTAGTATGTCTTTTGACCCTGATCAGCTCTTGTATTATTTCATCTTTAGGTCTGTGGCTTTACTCTGAACCCTGATTCATATTGACAGCAGGACCCCAGGCGAGTACATTCTCTGATAACTTATTTCCAATTTATGATAACTGTTATGATTCATGTACTTAGTGTTGATATGCTTATTCCTGACACATGGTTCTCACGGATTGGTATTCTTGGATCCCGACGAGAGATGTTTCTCCTTCTTAGGTTGGGATGTATTGTGCAATCACCCTTGTAGCTCTTGCTCGATATATGGTCACTGATTCTAGAGAAGGTTCGCGACCTTCTCATTAGAATCCCGTGCAGTGACGTGTCCTGTTTGGATCCATTCTACCAGTTGGGGTAGGAGGAGTAGTAGCGTATGCCTGTGATCATATCCCCTTGTATTCTTGAACAGTGTGAGTCATATACCGCACTTATGACTTGCCAGGCCGATTCTTGACAGTTACCCAAGCCGATCACAAGTTGAAACTGCTACTCACACACATTGGATATATGGCTTACCTTGATTTGTGTACATGCCCTGATTTAGTTCTACTTTCTTGTTCTAGCTCTAGCTCTACAGCTTACCATGCCATGATACATATATGTACACTCCATGATTTCATTGTATATGCTCTATTTACAGTCTTATAGCTTTTATTCTATCTTGAGATCTGTTATGAGATATATGTACTCGTTCCATCCTGACCGGATATGTTGACAAATTTTAGGAGTAGTTGTGCCCTCATTATTGGACTTCATGATGTTGCTAGCTGAGGTGGATCTCACTATTCTTCTATGGGAGTTGCCTGGTAGTTATCCTTAGTTAGTCTTGTTGTTCCTTTTTTATCTTTCATGTCTTATGATTATTATAGATTCTAGTTGTTCTAGTGATATTCTTATTATTTCTTGTCTTATCTTCCTTAGTTTTCGTGATGTGACATGAGCACATTTCTAGTTATGGATTCTTAGATGTTGTAGTTAGTATAGTATACTTGACAGCGTTCTACTGCCGATACCGCGGCGTAGGCTGGGCGTGGCCCACGTATTCGTACCCGTATATCCGGGTGCGGGTCGTGACAACGATCGACCTAAATACCACAAAAAAATAAATTAAGCTCATTCTCAAGTACATATACAGAAAGGTAATTACAGAGTTCTCAAGTCTTACATATGCACTCAACTATGATGAAAAATAATGCCTTATTTCTTGTTCTAGTTCTTCTTCTGTTATGTGTGGCCTACCTGACCTCATATCATCATTAAATATGTTAAAAACAACATCGTTTAATTAATATAATAGTATAATAATCAAGACTATTAAAATAATGTAGACATATTAATTACTTACCCCTCCAGCTTCTCTACTTCATCATCATCGCAGTTGAGTAATACATACACCTGAGCAGCCCTTAGCTCATCATCGTTCAGATATATCTTCTTCATTTTACCCGATGGCTTTCCTGGAGCGTTGAATACCTTCAGTATTGTATCATTACATTCATGATCTCCGTCGTCGTTTTTGGAGGCTCTCATTCTATTAGTTGCAACATGAGGCTTGAAATACATCGAACAAAAGTTTGTAATCTCCTCGAGAACATAGGCTTCACAAATAGAACCCTCGACCCGTGCCTTATTTTTTACCTTTTTTTTAGGTGATTCAAATATCGCTCGAACGGGTACAACCATCGATATTCGACGGGTCCACCAACACGTGCCTCATAGGATAGATGAATCGACAAATGCTCCATAGAGTCGAAGAATCCAGGAGGAAACACCCTCTCTAGCTTGCACAGTGTTACCGTAATATCCTTCTCTTACTTTTCTAGACGACCAACGAACAATTTCTTAGGACAAAGATTCCTGAAGAATATGCTAAGCTCCGTCAATGGATCCCAAACTGCCTGTGGTAAGAATTTCCGAAATGCAATCGGAATTAACCTCTCCATGAATATGTGACAATCGTGGCTCTTCATACCCGTCAATTTGTTTTCCTTCGGATCGACATATCTTCTCAGATTTGACACATATCCGTCTGAAAATTTTAGGCCCTAGATCTACCGACAAAGTCTCACTTTATCCTCCTTGTCCAGTGAGAAAATTGACTTCGGCAGGAACTGTTTTACATTCTCCTCTATCAAATGTAACGCAGGGCGTGTGCATATTTCTTCTAAGTCCAACCTGGCCTTGGGATTGTCTTTCTCTTTTCCCTTTACGTCCATCACAGTATTAATTATGTTATCAAACACATTCTTCTCAATATGCATGACATCAAGATTATGTCTGATCAGATTGGTACTCCAATATGGCAGATCCCAGAATATGCTCCTCTTTGTCCAGTTATGATCTCTACCAAATCCATCGCACTTGTATCCAGTTGTAGGATCTTCGATAGCACTTAAAAAAATCTCTAACCTCCTTCCATATCGTGGCTCCGCACCACTTTGGCGGTGGATCATCATTCTCTACAACGCCGACACGGAATGCATTCCTGTTCCTTCTGAACGGATAATTTTTTGGCAGAAATTGCTGATGACAATCAAAGAAGCACGGTTTTCCTCCGTGTTTCAAGAGAAATGCCTTAGTACGGTCCATGCAATACGGACATGAGAGACGACCATAAGTGCTCCATCCAGATAACATTCTATAGGACGAAAAGTCGTTGATGGTCCACATAAGGGTCGCCTTTATCTGAAAATTCTGCTTCCTGGAAACATCATATGTGTTAGCGCCTACTTTCCATAAATGATTCAACTCATCTATCAAAGGATGTAAGTAGACATCAATGTTCCTCTTGGGATTGTTCGGACCAGGAATTATAACGGTTAGAAACATATACTGAGTCTTCATGTACATCCAAGGCGGTAGGTTATACGGAGTGACAATCACAGGCCAGCATAAATACTGGGATCCCGAAAGACCAAAAGAAGTAAAACCGTCAGAATATAGCCCCAACCTGACATTACGCGGATCTGAAGCAAAATCAGGATACACTCGATCAAAGTGCTTCCACGCTTCTCCATCGGATGGGTGATCCAACACTCCTTCAATCTGTTATCGTTCACCATAAATAATCTTTGCAACCGCGACGTTAAAGGCAAGTAGTGCATTAAATCGGTCGGTCTTCTTGTACCGGTAGACCTTCCTGTTCTAGTTGTCTTATAGCGATCAGCACCACAAAATTTGTATACATCTGCGTCCTTGTCATCTTTATAGTACAGCATGTACCCATTGCGACAAGAATCAATTTTTTTGTATTCCATCCAGAGCGATCTCACCATCCTCTTAGATCGATAGAAGCCTTTAGGTAACTTAGCACCCGCCGGCAAGATCTCTATAATCAACTCTAACACTCGGTTGTAGCATTCTTGCGACATGTTAAAATCTGACTTAATGCTCAACAGTCTTGTAACCACCTCCAACGGTGAATGGTCCTCACAACCAGGATACAATGGAGTCCTTGCATTCTCCAGCAACTCCATGAACTTTGCAGCATCGACATTCGGTGCCTCCTCAGCTGCATCATGAACGAAACTAGGCCCCGTAGCGTCGAAAACCATATTCACGCACCCGTCGTCGTATGCATGATTATCTGAAACAAAATTAGGTCCCGCATGCATTTACGGATCAACATAAGGCTCCGGCTCTGATGCTAAAGACACAAGTTCTCCGTGTGTGGTCCACTGATAGTAATTAGGCGTAAAATATCTCGAGTACAAATGATATGTCACTTCCACTTCTGGATAATATTTTACGTTATGGCATTTCACACACGGACACTTAATTTTGGTGCCGTCCATGTACTGAGGGAACGCCTTAGCAAACTGCAGGAACTGCTCTACTCCCGCTATGTATTCATCCCGCACACCACACATATCATCAGGACGACGATTGTACATCCATGAACGATTCCGCAAGTAGTAATTTATATCCATTTGGAAATAATTTTACAAAGATGGACACACATGTTCAACGCAGTAACTAGTCAAACTGGGTGAAGTTGAGTTGACTAAGTCAATATCTTGGACAAACTAGTCAAACTGGATGAAGTTGACTAAGTTTAGGCAATTATCCTTCACTAGACATAGACATGGAACAAACACCGATATTTGCAGTGTCCGAACTTTCTAGTGTATATTATAGTAGAGAGACATGGTAACCGTGTGTAGGGGTGCAACTCGGGCGGGTTGGGTCGGGCTTGAGGTCAACCCGAGCCCAACCAGATGAATCATAAGCCTAATCCGAGCCCAAGCCCGGCCGGACCTCGGTTCAACATATGAAGCCCAAGACCAAGCTCGGAGGATCGGTTGAACTCGGGTTGGGTCGGGTCCATCGAGTAATGTTGACCAACTGTTGACTTTCAGTCAACTGGTCAACTCTGGTTTGGTTTCGGGTCAATTCTAGTCACTTTTAGGCTAAGTTTGACTTTCGATTGACTTTCATTGACTTTTAGTCAAAACGGTCAACCGAGGTCAAACTAGTCTAAGAGCACTAATCCTAACCATTACCAACCAAGACAATCAATTTCTAACCATATCCTAAGACCTTAGACTCATACCTTAGCTTCTAGGCAATTACCTTAACTTACCCTATTACCTTACCCTTTCATAGCTAGGGTAAATCCTAATTTCTTGGGATACCATCTTGGTATCACAGATACCTCAACCTGTCACGCTCACTCTAGCCCACATCTAACTCTAATATAAAATCTTACTAACATATCTTCCACAATTTTCTCACTCTCTAACGCAAACCACATCCTATTACCAAACCTTTCCTTAACATATTATCTAACCATTAACATACTCTTCTAACTAAACGCTCAACTCAAACTCACTAACAACACACACACACAACATGAAGGGGGTTAAGTGACTATTTTTGATGAAAAAGATGAATGGATGAATGAATGGTGAATGGGTGAATGGATGAATGAATGTTGAATGGGTGAATGGATATTGAATGAATGGTGAATGGGTGAATGAATAAATGAATGGTGAATGGGTGAATGAATAAATGAATGGACTGCTATATGTGAAGGATGAATGGATGGATGAATGAATGGATGTGGATGAATGATGAATGGGTGAATGAATGAATGAATGGTGAATGGATGAATGAATAAATGAATGGTGAATGGGTGAATGAATAAATGAATGGACTGCTATATGTTTAGTCATCGTTTAAGTATTTGAGTTAATTAAATAATTAACTCTCTCACATCCTCATTTCTTTTATGTTTAGTCATTAAACAAATGGAAGGAGATAAAAACTAGGATAAAAGAAAAATACATATGTAAAATATATATATATGTACGTACTACATGCATATGCAGTTTTTCAATTTCTTCTATTTTACTATCCAAACATACCCCTATATAAAGAGAGCACCAGCTCTTATGGAGGGTGAGTAGAAACTCTTTCTATCAGCCAGTCCATTCTTTCAACACTCCAGTGGTTATTTTGAAAAGGAGCTGATATAAATAGAATTCCATAAGTTCTATTGACTGCACAACGAGTGTTCACTGAGAACAAATCGATTAGGAGAATGTCGAATCTTAGTTTGAGCAATGATGGTTCTGACCAACCCAACATAATGTTGGACTAATCTTTTTTTAGCAAGCTTTATAGCAGTTTTCACTGCTTACGATTATTTAGCTTTTTTTTTTCTGCTTCAACCTATACATGGCTGGCCTTGGAGTAAGCCGGACAAGCCATCGGACTTGGACATGAACCCGACACATGAACCCGACACATGAACCCGAGCCCAACCCGATTGTTGATCGGGTTCAAATATTTTAACCCAAATCTGAGCCCGAACCTGAGTATCTTCAACCCTAACCCAACCATTAACGGGTTTATCCGATTGGGTTTGGCCCGTGTGTATGTGTGTGTGTGTCCGTGTGTGTGTGTGTGTGTGTGTGTGTGTGTGTGTGTGTGTGTGTGTGTGTGTGTGTGTCCGTGTGTGTGTATGTGTCTGTGTGTGTGTGTGTGTGTGTGTGTGTCCGTGGGAGAGGAGGAGGAGGAGGAGGGAGAGGAGTTAGGTTAGGGTTTACCTGAGGAAGAGGAGGAAGAGCTCGACAGGGGAGGGGGTAGAGGTCGTCAGGGGATGGAGGGAGTCGTCGGGGGGGGGGGGGGGGGGGGGGGGGGGGGGGGTGAAGGGGTCGCCGGGGGGGAGGGAGTAGCCGGGGGTCGAGGGGGGAAAGAAAATTCTAAAATTTTCGAGTGAGGAAGAAAAAGGAAACAGTGTGTCCTAAGTAAAAAAGTTAACGATGTCAAGAGGCGACGTCGCTAAACGTCGCAAATATTTTAATATATGGCGACATATTTTAATAATATGTCGCTGAACGTCGCTATTCAGCAACGTTTTGCGATGTCTATAGAAAGGAGTCGCTATATTCAATATTTAGCGACGTTATTTTATTCCGTCGCTAAATTACGTCGCTAATAGAGCATATTTTAGTAGTGTGTAAAAAAAAAGAGCTTCAACATTCAATAACATCCTATCAAAGAGCCAATCTAAACTTCTTGGTTAGAAAGGTCGTTGTCTTTCACATGCTGGTAGAACAACCCTCATCAAATCCACACTTTCAGCTCTACCTACATATCACCTTTCATCTTATAACCTCCCTAAAAAAGTATTGAAGAAGTTAACCCAGCACCAAAGTGATTTTTGGTGGGGAGGAGCAGATCAACAGAGGAAAATGCACTTCACCTCTTGGTCCATCATAACTAAACCAACGTTTCATGGAGGATTAGGTACTCGAGATCCAAGCATTGCCAATTTAGCATTGACAACCAAATTGGCATGAGATTCCTTAGAAATGAAGATACACTGTGGGTGAGATTATTGAAAGACAAATATTTGTCTAATGATGGATTCTGGACAGTGAACATACCTCAATCTTCCTCTGCTATCTGGCACATCATTCTTCAGAGCACAGAAATGCTTAACAACAATGTTCTCTGGCTAGTCGGTAATGGCTCTGATGTTAACATTTGGGAAGACCCCTGGGTTCCTGCATTAATTCATTTCAGAGTTATAGGATACCATAATGCACAACATGCTGCTAGTAAGGTCAGTGACCTTATCGACCAAAGGACTTATTCTTGGAAACTGAATCTGCTTTCTATCCTTTTTCCTCCACAAGAAGTCAATGCAATTGCTCAAATCCCTCTGTCTGCAACATCTCCAGTGGATACATTAATCTGGATTCATACTCCAAACGGAGACCTGAATATAAAGTCGTTGTATCGACTCATTCATGAAAGAACAACCATTCTTCACCATGCTAACAATATGACTGTCTTCAATGATTGGAAGAAGCTATGGAAGCTAACTAACATCTGTCCTCGTGTGCTTCTATTTTCCTGGAGATCGCTTCATAACTCCCTACCAACTGGAGCTAATCTACACAGGCGAATTCAATCATCAAATCCCATATGCCCACTATGCCAGGTGCAAACTGAAACACTTGATCACCTATTATTTCATTGTTCTATTTCAGGTCTAGCTTGGGAAGGCGTTCGAGACATACAACATCATCTGCATCATAATTCAACCATTGCATCCTTTATGAAGAGCATTCTCAATAGTGGAGATAGTTCCATCATTCATGTTTCTTTATACCTGACGTTGATGATTTAGAAAGCTTGCAATGAATCAATTTTCAAAGGGAAAGCAATCTGTACGAGGAGAATTCTTGCTGACGCACGACATCTTCAGGACAAATATGAAGCTGCAAACTTGCACGGTGTTCAAATCAACACTTTCTCATCCAATGATCAAGTAAATTATCATTGGATCCCACCTAAGCTTCAACAATGGAAGATCAATTTTGATGGGGGTTATCTTGATGGCAAAATGGGAGCGGCAACTATCCGAAGGGACAATACATGCTACTTCAAAGGAGCAATAACCCAGTTTCAGGAAGGAGGTTCTCCACTAGAAGCAGAAGCAATGGGAATGCAACTGTCCATGCAATTCATAAGCATCAACAACTTATCTAATGTTCTTGTTGAAGAGGACTGTAAGGTTCTCATCGATTCCATTAATCATCCAGAAATGCAACCGTTATGGAGAGCTAAACATACAATAGACCAAAAGAGAGCTCTACTGCTATATGCTTCCAACATTTTCTTCATCTTTGTTTCTAGGCAAGCCAGTGCAGCAACTCATGCATTAGCTGCTAATGCTCTGTTCTCTAATTCTGTTTCTACAATCAACATGTTTGATGAGATTCCATCTTGTATTAACGCACATATCACTCATGATATGGCTTTTTGTAATTTTCTGTTGAATTAATGCACTGATCTTCTCAACAAAAAAAAGAAGGAAAAAAAAAAAAGAAAAGGTTAAGAGTTTATAAAAAATAGAAATAAAGAAGATGTTTAACAAAACTTGAACTGAAGACTGCACTAATCCCTGTTCAACTGAATCAACTAACTCTTATTTACTTGAGAACAATAAATTAAACATAATTAGTTCAACTACATAAACTCAAATAAGAACATCAAAATAAGAACATGTAAAATAGATGTGACACGTGAATTTCACTATCATTCAAACTGTACCTATTTTTTCTTTAGCCCTTGAAAAAAAAATCAAGAGATGAGATGCATAATCCAACAATATTTCATGATCGAGTTTTAAAAATTAAATATTCACGAGTTCTTGTATATATGTACGATAATATAGAAGAAAGATTAAAGACTATACATATATACGATAAACCAAAAACTCATGGAGAAGAGTCACTTTCTCTCTCGAGATAGTTTGGGGTTTGGATTTTTTGTTTTGTTTGTTTGTTTCTTTGTTTGTTTCTTTGTTTTTTTTGCATGTTAGATTAATCTTAAACATAACTATTTAAGTACCAAATATATATATATATATATATATATATATATATATATATATATATATATATATATTGAGATGTTCGGCTATACGTATGGGACTTTTTGCACGCTGTATTGCATGTCTGTTGGGCCCACTGTCCCCAACTTCCACCAAATAAATGGAAAGAATAATACTTCTCCGTAGCTCGATTCACTGATCTTCTGTCACCCAGCCGAGGTTTTATCTCTCTCCTCGGTAACCACAAGAATTAGATTGGTAGCGGCTGTCTGGCACGTATGGAGAGAGCGAAACGCTCGAGTTTTTGAATATAAATATAACTCGATTAGAGGAGTGATCCTCAACATCGAGCATGATGTATCATGTATGAAGATGCCACTGCGCACCAACTAAGTGTATGATCCCCGAGTTTATAATAAATTAATTACCTTTTCCAAAAAATATATATATATATATATATATATATATATATATATATATATATATATGAACGAATGCGTGCTGACTTTCTATGAAAATGAGAGAGATGCGATTAGTTGGAAAGAGTTGTCCTGGCCTAAGAAAAAAAGGGAGCTGTTGGTCTGAAATCGCTTAGTCTCCATAGAGAATTGGTTCCGTCATCCAATTGGTCCATTGGACTAATTCAGACAAGGGCATGACAAGTTCTGATCAAGCTAGCTCGAGATACCCTAGTAGCTCCCTCGACCGTTAGGGAGGGACTGTTGTCCCTGGCTTTGGTTAAGAGAGAATTTGTGACCTTTTCTAGCCATGGAGAAAGGCAAGAGACTCGGGAGGAGGGGGAGGAGGATCGGTGGTCCAGTTGCCAATTAATGGAGTCGTACTAAAGAGTGCGATCGACCCTTGTTAGCAATCACCCGAATAAAACTCGTATTATACGCAAATTTTTTCGTATCTTTCATAAACGTATAATACTTACGTACTTTTGACAGATCCAAATCAGTACATAAATTTTAAGCATGCGAGATTTTAAAACGTGTTTTTGTATAAATTATTGAAAAATTTGGCACAAAAAATGTGCAGGGAACCTGTTTAATTAACAAAATTTGATAACATATTTAAGAATGTGAAGTTTCTAACCTCAATATTTATATTTTTCGAATATTTGACCGAATTTTTGAACGTATTTTATTTGCACTAAGCCGATTTATACTCGTACTTTTGTCGTTCCGAATTTTTTTCGTTTGCCGAATTGCTAACAAGGCGATCGACGAGTCAGAAGAGGAATATGAGATACCTGTTGCACCAGATGGTTGTCCACTAGGGCCTCGTTTGGTTCACGGAAAGGAAATGAATTTTCTTGTATTTTTCATGGAAATAGAAAAGTAGAATTTATGTCACATTTTTTTTCCGTTGTTTGGTAAAACAAGAAAACTACCTAGGAAAGGAAAGCAAAATATAATAATGTTCAAATAATATTCTTACCTTTTAAAATAAAAATAATATTATAAAAAATAACATTAATGGTAAAATAAGTGTGACACATGGTTACTTTTGTCATAACTTTTGTAATAAATGTTGGAAAAGGAAGAGGGAAAATTAATTCCATGGATCTTGAATGTAACCATATTCCCACCAATTTTTTTCCTTGTCAGAAAATTAATTTTCAAGTTTGTGGCTACCAAACAAAGAAAATGAACAAATTTTCTTTATCGATTTCTTGAATCCTGAACCAAACGATGCCTAGATGGAAAGTTGTAGCTGGTCAAGGGAAATGACATGTGGCTCCAACTCATGTAGCAGTCAAAAAAGAGTTTGTCAAGGACAAAAATGCATATTGGATGTAACCTAAGACCATCTCCAATGGAGGTTTCTATCTTCCCTATTTCTATGGAAGAAATCCATTTTAGAAAAAACTTCTCCCAATGGTGATTTCTATCACCATTTCTATCCTAGGTGGCAATGATGTACGATGGAAACTTTCTAGGAGGGTTTCTATATGTAGAAACTCTCATAGAAATTCTTCTATCTCTTATGACAATTATTATTGGGCCCCACACCATTAAATTGGTCCTTTTACTATGTGATACATAGGATAGAAATGGAGAACCATTTGAGAGCATTTTTGTATGTCTACAATTTCTATGTAGAAACTCTTACAACTAGGATATAAATCTTCTTAAAGTACAATGCCAAGTAGGATAAGAACTCAATTTTAGAAATCACCATTGGAGATGGTCTAAGAGGTTTAATGAGTGAAGAGGCATTGAAACTGCTAAGAAGGATGTTTGGCAAAGATAGAATATCCTCCCCCACCCCCCCCCCCCCCCCCCCCCCCCCCCCCTCTTTCAAATTAACCTCGGTCTCCAATTCCGAATTGTCCATGTGTGGCCTCGTTTGGTCCGCATGATCATCGGATTGGAAAAAACAAGTGAGTACTTTCCTACATTTGGGTGACAAAAAAATTGAGAAAAAAAGAAAGAAAGTGATTCTCAATAAAAGAAAAATTAAAGAAAAAATAATTCCATCTATTCAAACAAGAAATCACTTTTCCACATTAAAGTATTCACTTTCTTTTCCAAATTTTTTAACATTTTTAAATATCAGAATTTTTTTTTTAATAATTTTTCAAATAAAAAAATATCAAGAAATTTATTAAATTTTTCTTCAATTCTACGAAACGAGAACAAAAGGTCACCTCTCCTAAAAGCCGCCAGAATTCTCCTAGCTGGGCCCATGTTCTTTACCCTCCATTCTGTCTAGACATCAGCTGCTAAGCCCATAGCCCTCTCCGCTTCGTCCAATCACAACATGACACGTATTAAAACAGACAGCAAAACGACAACAGCAGAAGTTTTGGGATATCTGTAGCCAGTCGGTCACATATAAAGACAAAAAGAAAACAAAGAACATAGAGAGGAGAGAGAGAGAGAGAGTTGAGAAGCCTCCACCATTAAAATACTGATATTAGCACACTATTAAAGCTAAGAAGAGCCGTCCTCCCTCTCTAGTGCTTTACTATTTATTCCTCGAGGCGCGCTGGTCTTCGTTGGCAACTTGTTGAGTTTCAACGAAGAAGGTGGCGGGGAGATGAGTAGTCTGCCTCCTGGCTTCCGCTTCCATCCCACCGACGAAGAGCTCGTTGCCTACTATCTCAAGCGCAAGATCAACGGCCGGAAGATCGAACTTCATGAGCTCATTCCCGAAGTCGATCTCTACAAGTGCGAGCCGTGGAATTTACCAGGTACGTACTAGCTATATTAGATTCAAATCCATTTTAATTCCGTGTCGATCAAAAAGAATTTTGTATGTACAATTAGGGGGGAGGGAGAGAGAGAGAGAGAGAGAGAGAGAGAGAGAGAGAGAATTTGTTATGGATAATTAATTAGTTATGACATTGCTTGGAAGGAATCGTCAAGTACAAGATTATTTGTCAGGTTGCTAAGGAAAGCAACATGCAGGGCGGGCCCTAGGGATAACTCGGACAAGCCTTGGGACTTAGGCAACTTTATCCTGCCAGGGCAACCTCCAGGACAAGATCATGGATGACCACCAGGGCTAGCTGACAATAAAGGTCAAGAAGCAACCAAAATTGGCTTCAGGATAGGACAGCCCAATCCTTCAGGCCGGCCCTGGCTACAAGCTAGCAAGAACATTCTTAAGTTATATAGTTAATTTTAGTGATCTGATCCCTAATCAAAATCTTAGATTGCTAATGGCCTTGTCTCGTTTGCAGTATCAGCCGACATCAATCCGATACGATTTGGCATGTCCCGACTCGATACTGGCCGATACCGACATGGAGGGTCACTTTTACAGCAAACGAAAACGAATAATCAACAAGGGAATAAAAATATAATAAGATTGTAATAATATGTGAAAGAATAAAACTTATCTATCGCAGATAAACCAATAAATAATGGTGACTACTATATTATTTAATTCCAAAATTACTAAGAAACAACAGGAAAAAATACTTAAAATTATGCCTTAATATATGAAATATTTTTTTCTAAAATTTTAATAATTTATTTATAAGTATTTGTGTTTTCAATACCAAAATAAATCTGATATTTCGGTTCGAAACCATCGATACTTTGCCGATAGCAAGAATCCAATATCGAACCTTGGTTTATTTTTTCATCCAACCAATTAGTTTCAAATTTTGAGTATATAAGATTTTTCTTTCTTGCACAATGACTCCACTAATCCATATATACTCAAATTTTAATTCAATTAATATTTTAATTTATAGTTTGCAAATATTATTTCCCCTCAACCAAATTACTTTTGCATACACATGGAACTTGTTGCCATGGATGGGAAAAGAGTGAGGTGACTTCAACCTCTTTCTCGATCGCAATTATTATGAAGAATCTTTATTTTTTACCAAAAAAAAGGTGAAATGCTAGAATTGCTTACGATGGAAAGGCCACCTTATCTTGTCGAGAAAAATCTAAAGCGAAAGCCCAGATTTTTGTAGCTCGACTATTTTTTTCCTTCTTCCTTTCGGTTCTTAAATTGTACATTCTGGTTGTATATATAATGAGAAAGAATCAAATTTCCGAATTCCGAGCTAGGAAAAAGAAGCATGAGGTCCTAGTCAAGAAAGTGAGTAAAGAAAAGCGCTAGCTACATGGTCTGGTCTCCCAAGAGATCAAAGAAGTACCTGTCAATGTTTTAAAAATCGGACCGAAGTTCGAACCGAATTTTTTTTTGGTATAGATCAGATCAAAGTTCAACCGGGGTTCAACCGAGGTTCAAATAGAATTGGTTTGGTTTTGCTCAATAAGTAATATATCCATATTTAGTTCTTTGTTTAGTTTGGTTTGGTCACAAGTATGTTGGTTTTGTTTAATTTTACAAGTATAAGGCCTATCAAAACCAAACCAAAAATTAAATGGTCCAAATTTTACATGATAATTTTTTTAATTATTTAAAAAGAAAATCAAAATTGGCCGGTTCAGTTGTGAACTGGTTCGGCCGGTTCATCGGTTGAATCCGATTTTGACAAAAAAAATCGACGATTCTTTAAAAGATCCAGTTTTAGTCGAATCGGACCGATTGTTTGGCAGAAATTGATTGGACCCGGTCTAACCGTCGGTCCGATCCGGTTTTTAAAACATTTGTTCCTGTGCATGGTACTTTTATGTCCGGCCAGGGGCATATTTAGGATTTGATGATTGTGTTGTGATCTACTTAAGTACAGCTTCTAGAAGATCGCATAGACAAGTACACTTATAATATGCTATCAAAAAGCACAAACTTGGAGTTGCATGTCCTTCTTCTTCTTCCTCTGGACCTCTTCTTAATGGTTTCTTCTGTTGCATGCATGCATTTGTTCAGAGAAATCATTCCTGCCGAGCAAGGACCTCGAGTGGTACTTCTTCAGCCCCCGCGACCGCAAGTACCCGAACGGCTCCAGGACGAACCGGGCGACGCGGGCGGGCTACTGGAAGGCGACGGGGAAGGACAGGAGGGTGGTGAGCTCGCGGAGGGAACCCGTGGGCACGAAGAAAACCCTAGTCTACTACGGAGGCCGGGCGCCCCACGGCTCCCGGTCCGACTGGGTCATGCACGAGTACCGCCTCGACGAGAAGGAGTGCGAGACCAGCCCCGGCCTGCAGGATGCCTATGCTCTTTGTCGGGTTTTCAAGAAGAGCGGCACCCCCGGTCCGAAGATCGTCGAGCGCTACGGTGCTCCCTTATACCGAACGCGCCCGCAGCGGGCGGGGGCGTACGATCAAATGTCGGCCGTCGCCGCCGGCCTCTCCCCTGATGGAAATGGGGATGGATCGGAGGGCTGTGACTATCCGCTCCAACTTGATCGGTCGAGCTCTACTGATTTCTTCCAGATGCCTAACTTCAATGCAGGTGGTGGTGCTATAGATAACAAGTGGATGCAGTTTCTGCATGCAGATGAAGCGTTCAGCTCAACCGATGTCCCTTCGTTTCACAATCCTTCTCCAGCCTTCTCTTACGTTCCATCAAAGGTTAATAATTCATACTACCGTGCAATTTCAAGGATTATTTAGTTTTAGGGTTTCGTATGGAGAGGGTCTCGGTATAGTCCTAATGGTTGACTTAGGCCGAGTTGGTTGACTTGGACTGGCCGTTAGATCTCGTTTAGGTCAAGTCTTCGTAATATTCGAAATTTGTGTCAGCGTTAGGATCTTGAATAATACCTGAATTTATGTTTAAGTCTTCATCCTAGACCATCAGTCAAAGTCAACCGTTCAAGACGACACACAGATTCTCCTCTGGACAATATGGACACATAAATATAAATTTTAAAAATTACACGAGACCTTACAACTAAATAACCGGTGTTTAAATTATGTTATGTTCCTTTTTTTTAACATAAAAATATAGTGCAAGAAAAGAATGAAATATGAGCAAAGTTCCAACATTCAGCAGTGCTATTTGAACCGCATTTTGGGTCCGCTGCCACGTGCCCCGGATCGGAGGGGTAAAATAATTTGGATGTTTCACCCATTTACTTATGTGGTTTCGTCTTTCGAACATACAGGTAGAGGCTGCACTGGAGTGCGCAAAACTTCAACATAGGTTCTCGATGCGCCCTTTGGAGGCGGATGACTTCCCACATTTCGATATCGAAGACCCGAAAGTCCGGTGCATCGGATTCGCAGAGGGCAACAACGAAGTCGACGTCTTGCAAGAGATCCTCTCCGTCGCTTCGGCCTCTCGAGATCTTATGCACAACAATTCCAGCTACCATGGCGTGGTTTGGCCCGGAAGCAATCCTCGTTTCGAAGAATTCGTCTCTCTAGCGGGACCTGCAGAGTCCAACCGACGGCACCAAGGAGGTCAATCATTTCATACGGATGGCGTGGCGGCCTGGCCGAGGTCCTCCATGGCCATGGCAAGCGGAATGGGAGAGCAGACAAGGTTGGTAGAGACGAGTAGCGAACTTGAGGAAGAGGAAAAGAAGGCTGAAAACCTATGGGGAGTGATGAATTTAACTGGTGACGTTTTTGAGGTAATATAATATATATATTTTGAAAAAAGTAATTGTGTTACGGACTCCCGTCCGAAGGCCCACCTATAGCACACTTGTATGACATCCGCAACCGGCATGCAATTTAGTTACCATCACATTATTTTTTTCACATAAAATTAAATGTGCTTTATCCGTTACTCGAACCTACAATCTCTGGGAGATATGTCTCACTCTAACCACTTGAGCTAGAGGTCATTGACATTATATATATATATATATATATATATATATATATATATATATATATATATATATATATATATATATTTTACTCCGAGTGGTATATTTTGAAAGAAGGTAATTGTGGCAAACGCTCCCACCGAAAATATATATATATATATATCGATCTCCTGACCACTCGGAGTAAAATATATATATATATATATATATATATATATATATATATATATATATATATATATATATATTATAGTATTCTTAATGTCGTTTCTTCACATGGCTAAGCCTTTGATTTGAGCAGCTGTTTACTCAAACATAGATTGCAGGAGGGGTCGAGATGAAGATCCTGACCGACTTCTGTGAAGTCGACACCAAGCTAGCCCATCTACTCTCAACTGTCTCAAGTTAATTAGATGATGACCTTTCCTCTTGGCTTCGTCAACATCGACCAAGCTGGAGTTTATTAAGATGAGCATGACTTTGAGCCCACCTCCACAACACGGAAGCTTGCTAGATGTTTACGAGAATGTCGAATTCAGTCGTGGGTTTCTCGTATCAATCTTGCTGGTTTTCTAATATAATTAAGAAGAAGAGGCCTTTCCAGTATGTTTTTGGAGTGGGAAATGGTCATTAGTTACTGCCGCAGCAGTTCTCAGCCTTTGGCATTAACATAGCATATTTGTTATAAAATGTATACATATATAACATATTGTAACGTATAACTTAGAAAAATCCTTATTTGACCCGTATTCATGTACAATATAGCTGGTGCATATTGTGGTTTTATGATCCAATATGCCAGATAATTCTTGCTGAAATAACTTAACCAAATTTGGCCTTATAAGCTTAAACATGTTATTGGAAGTGACGTATACGGTGAGCCTTAACCACGATCTTTGAGGCATGAAGGATGAACACACGCCCAGTTTGGATTAGGTATAGACAAAACGAATATTGAGGGAGGCGATCGTACGGTCGAAACAGACGTCAAGTCTCTCCCTCCCCCAAATTAGATGGGCCATGGGACCCACGAAAAACAAACTTTCTTGTTAACACAGATAAACGGATCCGACCAATGAAAGGACGACATGTGACGTCGATGTCGGTGTCGCTTCACGCGTCGGTTGTCTCCCGCGGTCTGTAACGAAGTATTATTTAGAATATAGTTATTATTCTGCACTGCATTTGACGCCAAAAAGTAAGATGTGTGCCAAATGATTTTTATTTTGAATTCGATTCCTCTCTCTCGAAAAGGTAGGATCTTGGCGATCAAGAAAAAAATGTGTAGGTTCTGAAAAAACAAGTGAAGCAGCCAGCCAGACGATAAGGAAGGATGTATGAACTGTTGGTATTTTCTACTTTCCTTTGGAAACTTTTAGTCCCACATTGAAAAACCACCAAAGTGTATTTCTCAATATATACCTATGCTTGTGTTTGGAGTACGCAAATGGAGTGTGGTGCAAAGTGACGCTTTGATGGCGCACTTTGCACTTAGCAAAATGCAATGCGTCTAGTGCTATGCGTCCAGGAGCTATGCGTCTAAACGCTAGATGCATAAGCGCGGTTGTTTTCGGCGCTGTTAACGTGCGGCGTGGGTGGCGCACGTGGCTCTGTCAGTGGACGGCGTTGTCGGCATGAGACACGCAGCTGTGTGGGCGACTGTGTCGACGGCTAAGACCCGAATTGGATAAAATTTGGTTGGCCGGCGCGTATAGACGCATAAGCATTCTTATGCGCCCATAAGTGTCAGCATGTATATGCTCTATATAAAGAGCACCACACTAGATGCACAAGCGCGGTTGTTTTCGGTGCTGTTAACGTGCGGCGTCGGTGGCGCACGTGGCTCTGTCAGTGGACGGCGCTGTCGGCATGAGACACGCTGCTGTGTGGGCGACTGTGTCGACGGCTAAGACCCGAATTGGATAGAATTTGGTTGGGCGGCGCGTATAGACGCATAAGCATTCTTATGCGCCCATAAGTGTCAGCATGTATATGCTCTATATAAAGAGCACCGCTCTTCAGAGTTGGACACGGAAAGAGAGAGAAAATTGAGAGCCACAAATCACTCCAGAAGGGTCTATGCGCCTTCGCTGCTACTGCTAGTGCCCATAGGCGCATAGAGCTCCCCAGCGAGGAGTTTCTATTTGTGTTTTCTTTCGTTGTTTTTGGTCTATCTTATTGTAGCGTCTGCGAACGTAAAGAGGAGAACACTGTTCACTTTGTTGTTATATTTCGCATTTTCTTGAAGACAGTTTGTAACCATTGTTAGTGCTTTATTTGAGTTGACTAGAATGCAGACTTTGTGTCTCGTGAAAACTCCACGTCTCTCTCGGTGTTGGCAAGAGTGCAAACTTTTTCTTGCGAAAACTTTTACCTACCTTGGATCTCTTCTATCCTTAGATTACTCCGAAACTAACATGAACTTTCAGCTTACTCTGAATTTGATCTTTGTTTATTCTATTTTTTAAATTCTATTAGACTAATAGATGCTTAGCAAGAAAATTTACGTTCTCTTTCAAAACGAACACTAAGACCTCAGTGAATTGAGTTATTATTATTATTATTATTTTTGGAAAAAAACGCCTTTGTCCGATGTGAATCATGCAAAGTAACCCGAGATCCTCAGCCTAACAATACGATGTTTACTGTTTTAGACAAAAATTTCTACCACCTTGAAGAGGTAGTTAATTGAATGCGTCTTAACTTGGCTATTTTTTCCTGATATAATAAAGTCTTTTGAGTAGCACAATAAGATAAATGCGACAAGCATAGCATATAAATCACAGTCGTTGTGAAGTCCGTTGGTGTTTGTATATAAATAGGTATTTGTGAAGTCCTTTGATATTTGTGAAGTCCTTTGGTAAAAATATTAACAAATTGATTTGGATAACCCAAGAGAAGTCTTTCTCTAATAAAATGGTAGTTAATGTTGGACGTGTGCGGAAGCGTTTTTCAACCCACCTGATCAAAACTAACTTCCGTCTAATAAACACCAAGCACAAGATGAAAACAAGCATATGGCGGTGACGTACGTCACCTGGAAAAATCTTAACTTTTAATAACTCAGATAAAATTACAAGATTGACAAAACTCACGTTGAATCATTTGTCCTAATAGGTTCAACCCCCTCACCACTCTCAAGAAGAAAAATAGAAGATTACAATTGAGATCACTCATCAGCTCATAGCAATCTTCCTAACCGGAGTTGACGACTCCTCGATTAGATCTTCTTTTTCCTTTTGTCTTGGATGACGAAGTCCTAAGAGCAAAGAACAAACTTTCACTTAGATTTTCTTGTGGACGAGCACACCGAATCTCCACTTTGTGCTTTACTTTGTGCTGTACTTTGTGCTTCCACCCTCATCCCATATATATAGGATGAGAAAATCCTATTTTAGGTAATAATATAATTTCTTAAATAGGAAGCCCTCAAATAAGAATCCTATTACACCTAAAATAGCCGATCAATATCACATTTTAGATAATAATAGGATTTCCTAAAATAAGAACTATTATATCTAAAATAGCACAACACCAATTATGTACATCAAAATCAAATCAAATCAAATATTTAATTAGATTTGGATTCCACAAATATGTTGTTACCAAATCTAGACTGAACTCCAACAACCTCTCCCTCCACTCTGATGAGAGGGTATTGCCCCCATAGGTTCTCAACTGGACTGCATGCCTGTCGTCCCGCGACAGAGTTCTTGCTCCCCCATGCCACTGAACTCCGATCCCCCGAGCTGCTTTGCATCTTCATTTGTCTCCAGCTCCTCGACCGTCACGTCGACGCTAGCTGCCATGCGTAGCACCTATTGTCCCACTGGGGTCCTGTCGATATCCATGATACGATCAAGACCGAAGTCCCTGACGATCAACCTCGCCGTAAGTCAAGGCCGTCTGTCTCCGACTTTCGTCTTCCACCGGAAAGTGTTAACTTTTCGAGGAGCTTCTTCACCCGTGGCTGGCCCAACCGAGCGGACGGTGCGGTTCTCCCGAGATTCGAACTCCTGAACCTGCCCACCTTCGTCTCCGAACTTGAAGCTCCCCCATACACATGCGTCCTCGAGCAGATCGTAACGCACTGTGTATGTCGTCGATGACCTACAACTCCCCATGAACTGTGTGAATGATGATGGTTCCGCCTTATATTGAGTTTGCCACAAATTTTAATCTCTTTCCGGGCATCGAATTGCTGAAATCAGTATCGCTCCGTGAAGCTTTGGCAAACCACATGTCGCCAAAACTAGATCCGTAGAGCAACCCTGTCATGACCCGCACCCACTGTGAGGGTACGAGTACGTAACAGCGCCCAGCCTACGCCGCAGTGTCGGCGGTAGAACGATGTTCTAGGTCATGAACTATAACTATATAATATGAATACTCTCCAAGAGGAGGCCAATCACAGAAGGTACAACTTGTCACGCCCCAGTACCGAAATACGGAGACGGACTAGGCCAGCTACTCCATATGAGGTACGTAACGTCATACGGCGATCGTGGCTGTCGAGAGACTAGGGGGTACATGCTACAATCAAGTCTCCTATGGTCCCACAGAGTTCTATGTCTCAATCCATCAAGTCACATCAGCAATTAAATGAACATTAAAGATAAAGCAGTAAGGCGTCCCCGACGTTTCATCAAAATGGTCATGAGAGACTAGCTTTATAATTTAGCTATCTCAGAGAGCCAGAAGTACAAAATTATACACAGCTGCAGTCTGTTTAATTACAATTATGTACTGACACCAAAATATCGAGTAATCCGGCTAACAGGTGCCGGTGGCTAAACGCCGCAAAAGTATAAGCAGGAGTGGTGGAAAAGAAACCCACTCGAGTCCCCGAACCGCCATGCTCCTAGTATGCACCATGGATGTCAGGGAGGAAGATCGTGTCCTCCGGCTCTGCTACGAGATCTGGCCAAACAAAACCAGCGGGGTCAGCCCCGAATAGCAAGTACCGCCAAAGGGGCACAAGAGTTAAGATTAAAAACCCAGTTAATAGAATGATTGATAATAGTAATACTTATGCAACTATTATAGGGTAGCGCAACATCCTCGAACCCATATGGCACCCTTACAACCAAACAAGGACAAAAGGTGCCGCATGGAGTCGGGACGTGTCGTACTCTATAACTTTCACATAAGTCAAAAAGGTATAAACAATAAAATCTCCTGATCGTGACTTCGGTCGATAGCCTATCGCAGCACAATAACCAACCCAACAATCAAAAAGAACATGGGTTGGATCATGTACCATGATAGACCATGTTCCTCAGTCATTCACAGAAGTAGCACTTCACAACCAGAATAAGTCTTTCGTTCATAACTTCGGTCCACAGCCTGTCATAGTACGATAACCAACCCAACAATCAAACAAGAACATGGGTTGGATCACGTACCATGACAGTCCGCTTCCCTCAGTTATTTACGGAAGGTAATAGGATACAAGCAAGTCGTTTTTACGGCCAATCAAGTCTACGCGTTTCTAGTGGAACGAGGTTATCCTCGCGTCATGTTATTAGAAAATCCTCAGATCGTATCTTTCCAGCAAGGCTAGCCCACCCAGGGGTTCGCGTAGACAGGTGTTATTGAGCACAGGTCCCTCGTAAGGCCACCTTGCCAAAATATATATTATGTAGCAGGAATTAATCGGATACAGTCATCCACTCGTTGCAGATGACACAGTATCCGTGGAGACCAACCGGCGCGTCAAGACAATATCTCAAGGCGGCTGATGTAACACGATCTCGAAATTCTGCCCTCCCCATGCATCTAGTATATTTAGTTGCCTAGTTTAACCCTAGGTGAAATCTTGGACTCACATGCTGTGGCCTGCATGATTATCCTCCTAAAGTCGTACTTTAGTACGAGTACCCCAAAGAGGATCCATGTCAATCAGTATGTCAACATGTGCTACCCTCCTTAGTGTAATGCATCATTGCAAATACGCCACGTGGAGTTACGAGTCATTTGTCGAGCATGAACAAGAACTGGGACATTCAGGTACAAGTATCAGGTAGGAACTCTTTGTTCTCCGGGGTCACATTAGTGCTCATATCATGCTCGGGACAAAAGGCGTAAGGATATAAAATGGTCATATAATATCTGATAAAATATCAAAAGCGTACGCACAAAAGCACGCACGCTCAAGGGGTGAAAAGTCATGCAGGCTCACTCAAGGCAGCGTGTGTGAAAAGTCACGCAGGCTCACTCAAGGCAGCGTGCGTGAAAAGTCACGCAGGTTCACTCAAGGCAGCGTGCGTGAAAAGTCACACAGGCTCAAGGAGAGAGCTGCGTGAAAAGTCACGCAGGCTCAAGGAGAGAGCTGCGTAAAAAGTCACGCAGGCTCAAGGAGAGAGCTGCGTGAAAAGTTACGCAGGCTCAAGGAGAGAGAGCTACGCTTCCAACAGGAAGCGTGCTCAAACAGGAGCACACTGCTCACTGTCTTCTCCAAACAGCAAGAACACCATGGCTGAACCCAAGCTTCAAAGCATCATAACTTGGCCATCCGAACTCCAAATCCAGATTTCCAAGGTTCCAACTTGGGTGAAACTGAATGCTCTTCCACATGGAAGCATCAAAAACCCATAAAATCCAACTAAAGTAGATCAAACCATGCAAAATCCGAAAATGATTAAAACTTAGATCTACAAAAATCAAAGCTTCAAACTGGAAATTTCCAAGTTCTAAACTAGTATAGATTGAGGAGAAGAACATGTTTTGGCAAATAGTTTTGTAAGAAATCAATGACAAAATATGGATCCATCTCTTGAGCAAGTTGGTACTTGCCTTGGTTGGTGGAGGAAATAAATGAGAGAAAGTAAATGAAAGGAGAGAGAATGAGATGAGTTATTATATAGAATCTTGAACCCATGGGTTCATGATGAACCAAAGGATTCATGTTGAACCATTGGTGAACCAAAAATAGGTTACCCAAATGAGCCAAATCTGTAGGCCCAAATGCAGAAAATAAATTAGGAAATAATATTTTTGGGAAATGCATGAAGAAATACTGCATAATAAATATCGTATAAATTCAAGGTAAATATAATTTATCGGTTTACGTATTAAAATACGTATTCCAGGATTGGGGAGTGACATCTCTACCCTTCTTAGAAAAATTCCGTCCTCGGAATTCCAGCCAAGACAGGATAGTGAAATCAGGGCAAGCAAGGCACAATCATATACAAGTTAACTATCATAGCAGTTATTATCATACATCACAAAGTGCAAAACAAGCAGGTGAAGATAAGCATGGAATCGTGTCAATAAGGTGCAAAAATATACCTTATTAGTCAAACAAATACGGATACTGAGATCTGATCTCGTCCTCGTGCTCCCAGGTTGACTCTCCCGAAGAGTGATGGTTCCAAGAAACACGGACAAGGCTTATCGTCCGATTCTTGAGTACCTTCTCTTGCCGGTCCAAAATAGACATGGGTTGTTCCTCGTAAGTTAGGTCGGTACCAACGACTAACTCAGAATGATCGAGGACATGACTCGGATCCGGGACATACCCACGTAATTGGGACACATGAAACACATCATGTATGCCAGTTAACGAAGGCGAAAGGGCAAGTTGATAAAGCACATCGCCTACCCGAACGAGAATCTTAAAAGGACCAACGTATCTTGGACTAAGCTTTCCTCGGGTTCCAAATCTGATGATACCCCGAGTAGGCGAAATCCGCAGAAACACTTGGTCGCCAACTCTGAACTCTAGAGGCCTACGATGCTGATCTGTCCAATGACGATGTCGGTCCTGCGCAACTCGAAGGCATTCTCTGACCAACTTAACTATCTCCACAGTCTGCGTGATCATCTCTGGTCCCAACAACTTCCGTTCTTCGACATCGTCCCATGCCAAAGGGGACCTGCACTTCCTTCCGTACAATGCTTCGAACGGGGCCATCTGAATGCTAGCCTGATAGCTGTTGTTATAGGAGAACTCCACTAGATGAAGGTGGTCCTCCCAAGATCCGCCAAAATCTAAGGTACACGCCCGTAGCATATCTTCTAACGTCTGGATGGTTCTTTCTGATTGCCCGTCGGTTTGTGGATGATAAGCAGTACTGAATCTTAACTTGGTTCCCAAACTTTGGTGTAAGCTCCGCCAAAAATGGGAAGTAAACTGCGTATCCCGATCTGATACTATACTAACTGGAACACCGTGCTGCCTTACTATCTACTTCATGTACATTTCTGCTAACTGTTCAGTAGTCTGTCCAACTCGGAAGGAAAGGAAATGAGCGACCTTCGTGAGTCGATCTACTATTACCCAGACTACATTCTTGCCAGCCGGGGATCTAGGTAAATCGGTCACAAAATCCATCGTGATGTGCTCCCATTTCCATTATGGGATAGGAAGCGGCTGTAGCAATCCTGCTGGTCTCTGCTGCTCGGCTTTCACCTGCTGACATACCAGACACTTGGATACAAATCTCGCTATCTCTCTTTTCATGCCATTCCACCAAAAGAACTGCCTGATATCTCGATACATCTTCGTTCCTCCTGGATGAATGGAGTAAATAGAACTATGAGCTTCGGACATAACTTCTTGCCGAAGGTCTCCACTCGGTACACAGAGTCTGTTTCCAAACCTGAGCGTACCATCTTCATGAATCACTAACTCCTTCCTACGGCCTGATTCGCACTCCGACCGCAACTTCTGAATCTGTGGATCTCCTGCTTGTGCTGCCCTTATCCTCTCTACTAAGGTTGACTGAATCTGCATACTGGTCATTCTTTCTATATCTCTTGGCAAAACTACTTCGATTCCCATACTCTGAAGGTCTTCTAGAATATGCTTCTGCGAGGTCAAGATAAAGGCACTGTCTCTCCTACTCAGTGCATCCGCAACTATATTCGCCTTGCCTGGATGATATTGAAGATCTAAGTCAAAATCCTTCAGTAGTTCTAACCATCTTCTTTGCCTCATGTTCAAATCTCGCTGCGTGAATACGTATTTCAAACTCTTATGATCAGTATAGATCTCTACCCGATCTCCGTATAAATAATGCCTCCACAACTTGAGTGAAAACACCACAGCTGCTAACTCTAAATCGTGAGTCGGGTAATTCTTCTCATGGTCTCGAAGCTGTCGAGACGCATATGCTATCACCTTTCCGTGCTGCATCAATACACATCCAAGACCCTTTCCAGATGCGTCACAATATACTGTAAAGCCTCCCGCTCCTACTGGAAGCGTCAAGATCGGGGCTGAGATCAATCTCTTTTTCAATTCTTCAAAGGATGCCTGACAGCTAGCTGACCAAACAAACTCTACGTCCTTGTGCGTCAAACGCGTTAAGGGCGCAGAGATCTTGGCAAAGTCCGCCACGAACCTTCTGTAGTAACCAGCTAATCCTAAGAAACTTCGCACTTCTGCAACCATTCTCGGGACTGGTCAATGTTCTACGGCCTCAATCTTCTTCGGATCCACTGACACTCCTGCCCCAGAAATTACATGCCCCAGGAACGAAATGTGATTTAACCAGAATTCACACTTGTCGAGCTTCGCATAAAGTTGATGCTCCCTCAATGTCTGTAAGACAGTCCTAAAATGTTTTTCATGCTCCTTTTCACTGCTGGAATAGACAAGAATGTCATCTAGGAACACCACCACAAATTTATCCAAATACGACAAAAAGATGCGATTCATTAAATCCATGAATACTGCGGGGGCGTTGGTTAGTCCAAAGGGCATTACTAAAAACTCATAATGCCCATATCTAGATCTGAATGCTGTCTTCGGTATGTCTTGCTCCCGGACTCTTACTTGATAGTATCCTGACCGAAGATCGATCTTGGAAAAGACGCTGGCCTTGCTCAACTGGTCAAACAGGTCATCAATCCGTGGTAGTGGGTACTTATTCTTCACTGTTACTGCATTCAGCTTGCGGTAGTCGATGCACATCCTCGTCAACCCATCCTTCTTGGGAACTAGAATCACTGGCGCGGCCCAGGGCGATTTACTGTCTCGGAGGAATCACTTAGACTTCAACTCTTCTTCATGTTGATACAACTTATCCTGTTCTAACGGCGACATTCTGTAAACTCTGTCTGCAATAGGCTTCGTTCCAGGGTTCAACTCAATGCTAAATTCTACCTCTCTGACTGGAGGTATCCCTGGAAGCTCATCAGGAAAGACGTCGAGAAAATCTTCGACCACTCTCGGAATCTGTCATGGCTCTGACACTGCTGCTGAGATGACGCCTCCGGCCTGATTCTTCAAGGTTCGAGTAAAGATGAACTGCTCCATCCCAGGAACGCTGAATATGACCCTACATCCTCTACAATCAATTGTCGCATGACTGTCTCTCAACCAGTCCATGCCAAGAACGACATCAAAATTCCCCATAGGAAATTCAATCAATGATACAGGCAGTAAATGCCCACACACCTCCACCGGACATGAAAAGCGCACTCTGCTAACTTCTACGAGCCCATTGCCGGTGAGTATATCCATCCTCTCCGGCAATGCCTCAAACTCTAATCCAATCCGTGTAGCATATTGTGCAGAGATGAATGAATGAGTAGCGCCTGAATCAAATAATGCTACAGCGGGAAATGAGGTGACGAGAATTTTACCTGCCACCACGTCGCTAGACGCTAGAGCCTCTCCCAAGGACAATGTGAGAGCCTGGCCCCGCGGAGCCCATTGTTGCGGCCTTCCTTGACCATGCTGTTGCTGCCTCTGAGGGCCTTCGGCTTCCTGTGCCTGGCGGAACATCTGTGCCTGTGTTGGTAGACGCTGGGCTAGGGGCCTTACTGCTAATACTGGCCCTCCACTCGGGGTTGCCACCGGAGCTGGCAATGCTGGAAACTGCTGAGCTGGCCCTCCTGGCCTCTGCATCACAGGACAAGTGGAGATACGGTGGTCTGAACTACCACATCTCAAGCATAAACCATTCGCTGACCGGCACACCTTCCTCGTGTGCCATGTCTTTCCACAGAATGTACAGCCCTGGGGTGCTCCCTGACGCTGTTGTTGGTTCCTCGGCTGCTGATGCCGAACTGGCGCTGTATTAGTTGACACGGCCGTCCTCCGCGGCGCTCCTGCATCATGAATACGTACACCGGGTGCTGGTGCCGACGTTCGCTGCATTGCTCCTCCTCCAACCTGGGAATGAGATCTCTTCTGACCTCCTGTCCTCGATGCCACCCTCTGCTGGATAAGCTCGTGCCTCCGAGCGGCCGTCAAAACAGCGTCAAACGTCTGGTAATCGTGTCCTTCCACAAGCTGTAATAGTTCCAAATGAAGTCCCTGCTGGAACCTCATAGCTTTCTCTGGCTCCGTTGCCACCATTGTTGGTGCGAAACGGCACAATCTGTAGAACTCTGCTGCATACCCATCTACGGTCTTGCCTGCTTGCTTGAGACTGATAAACTTCTGCTGGAGCTCATATCGAGCTACTACGCCAAAATACTTGGCCTTGAATCTGTCACTGAAGGTGGTCCAATGAACAGGGCATCTTGCACCAACTTCTTCTGATGCCCACCAGTCGCGGGCAAGATCCTGAAGTACCAGTTTGACCTGATCAACCTTCTCATCATCTGGAACCTTGGCTGCCACAAGAATGGCTTTGATATCTTGAATCCAGGCATCCGCAGTGATGGCATCCTCCGTACCATCAAAATACTACGGGTTCAAGCGACGAAACCTTTCTGATGCTCCCGAGTCAGCCCCGACACTCCTCTCAAGAGCTAACTGAATTCCTTGGTTCAGCAACACGTTCTGCTCCTGCTGTCGAGTCTGTTGCTGTTGGTTAATGACAAGAAACCCCCAGATGATCTCCAGGAGTGCTACGGCGTCTGGTACTGCCGTCGCTGCTGGTGCTGCAGGAGTTTCAATAACCTGCGGCTGCACTGCCTCTGGTTCCACTTCTGCTTGTGCCTGCCCTGGGGAAGGTTCTCTCCCCTGTTGCTGCCCAGTCGAGCCATGATCTTGCTGCTCTTCCTCATGGGCCTCACCCGCTACTGAGAATGAAGCACCCCTATAGAGAAAGATATAAGATTATCAAGTCCGAACGAGAAAGATTTCGAGGATGCAAGTCAGGTTAGAGATCAAGGCAAGGACAGAGAATTCGAAACAAAATTTCAAGGGGAACAAGTTTTGATTGAGACTCCTAATAATTCGCAATACCCCACAAGTCTAAAAATCAGACCTACATGGGCCACCACTAAAACCTTGTCACGTCCCAGTACCGAAATACGGAGACGGACTAGGCCAGCTACTCCATATGAGGTACGTAACGTCATACGGCGATCGTGGCTGTCGAGAGACTAGGGGGTACATGCTACAATCAAGTCTCCTATGGTCCCACAAAGTTCTATGTCTCAATCCATCAAGTCACATCAGCAATTAAATGAACATTAAAGATAAAGCAGTAAGGCGTCCCCGACGCTTCATCAAAATGGTCATGAGAGACTAGCTTTATAATTTAGCTATCTCAGAGAGCCAGAAGTACAAAATTATATACAGCTGCAGTCTGTTTAATTACAATTATGTACTGACACCAAAATATCGAGTAATCCGGCTAACAGGTGCCGGTGGCTAAACGCCGCAAAAGTATAAGCAGGAGTGGTGGAGAAGAAACCCACTCGAGTCCCCGAACCGCCATGCTCCTAGTATGCACTATGGATGTCAGGGAGGAAGATCGTGTCCTCCGGCTCTGCTACGAGATCTGGCCAAACAAAACCAGCGGGGTCAGCCCCGAATAGCAAGTACCGTCAAAGGGGCACAAGAGTTAAGATTAAAAACCCAGTTAATAGAATGATTGATAATAGTAATACTTATGCAACTATTATAGGGTAGCGCAACATCTTCGAACCCATATGGCATCCTTACAACCAAACAAGGACAAAAGGTACCGCATGGAGTCGGGACGTGTCGTACTCTATAACTTTCACATAAGTCAAAAAGGTATAAACAATAAAATCTCCTGATCGTGACTTCGGTCGATAGCCTATCGCAGCACAATAACCAACCCAACAATCAAACAAGAACATGGGTTGGATCATGTACCATGATAGACCATGTTCCTCAGTCATTCACAGAAGTAGCACTTCACAACCAGAATAAGTCTTCCGTTCATAACTTCGGTCCACAGCCTGTCATAGTACGATAACCAACCCAACAATCAAACAAGAACATGGGTTGGATCATGTACCATGACAGTCCGCTTCCCTCAGTTATTTACGGAAGGTAATAGGATACAAGCAAGTCGTTTTCACGGCCAATCAAGTCTACGTGTTTCTAGTGGAACGAGGTTATCCTCGCGTCATGTTATTAGAAAATCCTCAGATCGTATCTTTCCAGCAAGGCTAGCCCACCCAGGGGTTCGCGTAGACAGGTGTTTTTGAGCATAGGTCCCTCGTAAGGCCACCTTGCCAAAACATATATTATATAGCAGGAATTAATCGGATACAGTCATCCACTCGTTGTAGATGACACAGTATCCGTGGAGACCAGCCGGCGCGTCAAGACAATATCTCAAGGCGGCTGGTGTAACACGATCTCGGGATTCTGCCCTCCCCATGCATCTAGTATATTTAGTTGCCTAGTTTAACCCTAGGTGAAATCTTGGACTCACATGCTGTGGCCTGCATGATTATCCTCCTAAAGTCGTACTTTAGTACGAGTACCCCAAAGAGGATCAATGTTAATCAGTATGTCAACATGTGCTACCCTCCTTAGTGTAATGCATCATTGCAAATACGCCACGTGGAGTTACGAGTCATTTGTCGAGCATGAACAAGAACTGGGACATTCAGGTACAAGTATCAGGTAGGAACTCTTTGTTCTCCGGGGTCACATTAGTGCTCATATCATGCTCGGGACAAAAGGCGTAAGGATATAAAATGGTCATATAATATCTGATAAAATATCAAAAGCGTACGCACAAAAGCACGCACGCTCAAGGGTGAAAAGTCATGCAGGCTCACTCAAGGCAGCGTGCGTGAAAAGTCACGCAGGCTCACTCAAGGCAGCGTGCGTGAAAAGTCACGCAGGCTCACTCAAGGCAGCGTGCGTGAAAAGTCACACAGGCTCAAGGAGAGAGCTGCGTGAAAAGTCACGCAGGCTCAAGGAGAGAGCTGCGTGAAAAGTCACGCAGGCTCAAGGAGAGAGCTGCGTGAAAAGTCACGCAGGCTCAAGGAGAGAGAGCTACGCTTCCAACAGGAAGCGTGCTCAAACAGGAGCACACTACTCAATGTCTTCTCCAAACAGCAAGAACACCATGGCTGAACCCAAGCTTCAAAGCATCATAACTTGGCCATCCGAACTCCAAATCCAGATTTCCAAGGTTCCAACTTGGGTGAAACTGAATGCTCTTCCACATGGAAGCATAAAAAACCCATAAAATCCAACTAAAGTAGATCAAACCATGTAAAATCCGAAAATGATTAAAACTTAGATCTACAAAAATTAAAGCTTCAAACTGGAAAATTCCAAGTTCTAAACTAGTATAGATTGAGAAGAAGAACATGTTTTGGCAAATAGTTTTGTAAGAAATCAATGACAAAATATGGATCCATCTCTTGAGCAAGTTGGTACTTACCTTGGTTGGTGGAGGAAATAAATGAGAGGAGAGAGAATGAGATGAGTTATTATATAGAATCTTGAACCCATGGGTTCATGATGAACCAAAGGGTTCATGTTGAACCATTGGTGAACCAAAAATAGGTTACCCAAATGAGCCAAATCTGTAGGCCCAAATACAGAAAATAAATTAGGAAATAATATTTTTGGAAAATGTATGAAGAAATACTGCATAATAAATATCGTATAAATTCAAGGTAAATATAATTTATCGATTTACGTATTAAAATACGTATTCCAGGATTGGGGAGTGACACAACTCAATCACAATCTAAAGATAGAATATAGCACGATAGAATAGATAGAGGAATTCTCAACTGAGGTACAACATAAATGAAATACCTTAAGTCTCAAAATCTCCATAATAAAACAAACTATGAATCCAGACAACTACTAACATAAAAATAAAGATCAGTCTAGACTATCTACACTATGCATGGTATCATCCTCAGCAGCTGCCTGAACCTCCCCAGGGGTCCAGGTCGCCAGTGTCATCTAGGCAAGCTCCATAGTAAGGGGTGCAGGATTCCTCATCATCCTTTGTAAAATTTTCAACAGGTCCAGTCAGGACGGGAGCGAGCACAATACATCTCACGCAGATCATAACAGGTTAGAAAATATAAACATGCAAGAGAGTATGATGCATGAAACTGAAACAAAGTACATGATGTAAATAGAGAGAGAATTGTAATAGAAATATCTACTATAAGTAGAGAGCTACCAGTGACTAGTGATTTAGAGTACAAAGTCGACATGTGAACGGCTGGATTTGCACATGAATATACTAAAGAGGCGCACATGGTTATACTACTTTGGAATTGTTCATATGACTATTTATACTCCTCCATACCCCAATCAATACACAAGGATCCAGACAAGTTATGTTACGTACATAATTTTCACATGAAAGCCCATAAATGGGTGCATATGAAGTATACATGAGGGCTCATAAATGAGTGCACATGAAATTTACATGAAGGCCCATAAATGGGTGCACATGAAATTCACATGAGGGCTCATAAATGAGTGCACATGAAGTATAGGTTATACATGAGATACATGAGAAACATGACCGAATATGAGAGCACATGAGAGTACACGAGCATGCATGAACGAGCATGAAGCACATGTTAAACATGAATAACATGATGTCACGACCCGCACCCACTGTTAGGGTACGAGAACGTAACAACGCCCAGCCTACGCCGCAGTGTCGGCGGTAGAACGCTGTCCTAGGTCACATCATCTAACAATATAATGCTAAGCAGATACAGTCTCAATCACATTTAAGGTAGAGCATGATAAGGTTAGATAAAACATAAAATCCAAAGAGATACGGGAGATAGAAGTCTAAGTGTCTAAGATACAAAAACCCAGAAATATATCTCAAAACTCAAATACAGTAATCCACAAAGTAAATACAACTCCAGACAAATGAAATAACTATCTAAACAACCTCTAAGGTGTCTCCTCTAGGCTAGCAGGCAACCTCCAAGCTATCTGTAAAATTTATCAACAGGTCCAGTCAGGACAGGAACGAGCACATCTCATCTAAAAAACCCAAGTAAATGACAGAGAACTATAAAGCAGTTATAGGCAGTTGTATTGATGAAAATGACAGTTTATATTTAGGTGATGGTAAGAAAGACATATAAGGTGCAAGGAAAGTAAATAACTAAACAAGAGAAGAATCATAACAATGAAGTCTGTAAAAATAGAACTAGCTGAACCAGGATAATATGATATAAAGTCCAGACAACAATGTAGACCAGTATAACTCCAATGTAAGTCCAGTACAAGATGAATCTAATACAAGATGAATCCAGTAAGGGACGATTCTAGTTATAGTGATCAATGATTCCAGGGTGAGTCCAGCCTATACTCTAACAGTGTGTTTTAAAATACCGAGATCGACATGTAAACGGCTTTGGGTAATCCGACACACCTCTCACTGATCAGGCGAGAGATGGCTATCATTCCAGTAGATTCCAGTAGGGGTGATTCCAGTAATGGGGTATATCTACATGTCTTACTCTAGTATTTCCCCTCCCAGCAAGTGAATCCAGAATTCTGACACAATGATTCAAGATAAGTCCAGCCAAAATATAATGATACCAGTAAATGATTCCAGTAAATGATTCCAGCAGGTGATTCCAGTAATAGAAGTCAGAATGATGATACCAGCAATAGAGGCCAGAAAATAAATATGTGTCGTATACATGAATCCAGAATATCCATACGTGTTGTAACAGAGAATCGCATACAACTAACTAGAACTGAAGTACAGTAATTGACAAGTAAATGAGAGAACTATAAGAGAATGTACTCGCCTGATAACCTGAACAGCTGATAAGTATAGGGGGTCCAACTGAAGCCACAGAGTCCTATTTAAAGCAACACAGGTTACAAGGTGTCTGGCTCCTAATTAGAACAGCACAAGTCACAACATGTCCAGAAGGGTAATATAAAGCACTACAATGCATTCTACATGAATCTAGGTCAAACTAGACCAAAGTCAACCCTTGGTCAACTCTGGTCAACTGCACTAGTCAAACTAGGTCAAACTAGGTCATGTCCTAACCCAGTAAGTCTTACTAGGCCTAACCAAGACTATCCTAGTAAGCACACATCAATACAAGGCTATACAAGCCAACATACACCCAACTCTATATAGCATACAATTATTCAATACTCAAATAGGCAAGAATTCACATTGGATATACACTAGGTAATCTATTACTTTAAGCTATATATGTCTACACATATATACACATGTATATATTGGTATTCAACATTAGGTCTATAATCATGGCATTTCAAATGGTTATATAAACTTATATATTACAACACAATATGCTAACATATATATAATATACATACATAGCTAAGTTAACTATATTCATAAATACTTATTTAAGAGGCTATGTGTGTGTATGTGAACTTGGCAAAGGGGCAAGTGAGGGTTAAATGGACATACATAGTGTATACATATCAAAGAGTGTCAAAGTGTAAGTGAACAATGTGTCAAGTGTGATAGTGTCAACATAGTGTAAGGGGGTACATGAGGTAATATAGGATTTGTGTTAACATAGAACATTACATCTCATTAACTTGTATATTGCATACATTACATCTATTATTACATTACATTCATGCTTGTATTCATTCATCATTCATTATTCTCTTGCACCACTATATGTACCATAAATTACATACTATGGAACCTACATATTCATTACAAGCCATACTTATACATGCTTACATTAGATAGGATACTTATACCTCATATATCATTTATTTAAACATTTACTAATGTTTGCATTCTCTATTTAATTACATAATATATATACATTAACATGGGTTAAAATCAAATAGAACATTATATTACACACAAGGGTGCACAAAATGCATATGCCGAATAGTAACTCCTACTAATAATCAATACTGTACCATCTCAGCATGAATTAAAATCTAGAATTAAAGTATGTTATAGATCTATGTGTTAGCTTTCCGAAACTTTAAACGGATCGCGTTTTCGTTTCCGGAAACTCCCGAAATCGCGAAAACACCGAGAACGCATTTTTCTTTCGTACAGCTGACACTCAAATAATTCTCCAGAAAGTTACAGAAAGAATTAGGCCTATTAATACATGTTTTTGGAAAGCTAACTTCAATACGCTTCTTTTAAAAAAAACGTGAGATTAAACTGAGCTTTGAGCTAGAAGTTATGACATTTCTAAGTTAGGGCTGAAATTAAAAACGTGGATAAAAATCATGACGGATTTGGGTAGTTTGAGCCAAAAGAATACACAATATATATCCTAATTATCCACAACAATAATAGCAATAATAATATGAGGAACCACACTCACAAACTTGATTATATAATCATCATGAACCATTTATTACATATATATAGATACACTCTCATTACAATATATATATATATATATATATATATATATATATATATATATATATATATATATATATAAATCTATATATGTAACATGAACACATCCACAACACAAAGGACACTCCTATGACCTCCAAATGGACACAAAATGGACACAAATGGAGATACAACCATGGGGGTCATTCCTATGGGTTCAAAATAGACCTATATACATGAGAAAATGAAAAGGAGAAGGGATTTATACCTCCCGGTAGATCGAATCGAAGAAAAACCTTCCCGGAGCGACACCGACACGTAGAGATTCCAAAAGGACACGAACGAGCTCCGAATCCTTCCAAACTTGGGTAGCTTCCTCCTTGGCTAGAATGGAGAAGGAAAGAAGAAGATTTGGTGGTGAAATGGAATGATTTGGTGGAGAAATTGCTAGAGATTGCTCTCTAGGAATTTGGAGAAGAACAAGAGAGAGAAAAATAGATGGATAATGGCAAATGGGAGGCTCTACTCTATCCTTATTGTGGCTGGCCATAAAGGTGGTTTTGTCCTATTAGGAAAAGTCCAAAAGCCTCTACTAACCTATTCTATGAGTATTAGGAAAGGGCTAATTGGTTGGGGCTAAATTAGTCATTCTAAAGTCTCTAATCACACTAACCTTATCCATAATAATTAGTCTAACCTCTAACTAAATATTTCTATCATGTGGACTAAAATTAATATCATGTGGGCCATGCCTAACTAGTGTGTGGGTCCCACTAGAGTCAAACTACTCCCGGGTCCCCGTTACAAGTCAGATTGAGATGAAATTCGAACCCGACTCAAATAATCCCAAAACAATATCATAAATAATAAAATAATATCAAAATAATTCAAAGAGGTCAAATGCAAAAATATCCTTAGGCCAAAAATGATATTAAAATATCATAATCACATGGTTAGGCTCTAGGTCAAACAGTCTCTAGGGTTTCACTAGCAAAACGTCAAAACTACAAGTCATTGATTTAAATAATTTTAAAATGATTTAAAATCACCAAAAATCATATCATAAATTAAATATTATTATTAAAATAATTATAAACACGAAATTTCAAAATTATCCTCATTCAGAAAATTAAAATAAAATAAAAAAAATCAACCCAAAATTTAGGGTGCTCACATCCTACCCACCTTATAAAAATTTCGTCCTCGAAATTAAAATGTTCGTAATCCTTCTAGGTTAAACCCCCACAATCAAAGTCCCAGATTAAAACAAATCATGTGATCAAAAGGATGACATACAGGGTCATGGCATACGGTGGTAGTGAAAGTCTCATCTAGGTATACTAGTCATGCTAACCGAAACGGTCATAGGGTATCAAAACATACAAGCAATTTAGGGTGCTAAACTAGAGAAGTTACAGAAACAACAAACCATCAAAACTGTAAGGCGGACTACCATCCTATATGAAACTGGTACTTATCAAAACAAAATAAAGGCAACTACCAATTATCTGAAAAAGGGTGCAGAAAATCAAATTCAAAAATTAAGAATTGAAAATCACTTGCATTAAAATCCAAATCACAATATATATATACAGAGAGAGCGTTAGAGAGGAAAAACTAGCATTATGTAATGTTATGTGGTTTGTGTGTGTATGGGTGTATGTGAAATATACATGAAATTGTATATGAGCTATCCTGTTACACTACTCAATGGCATATGGGTTAACAACCTACAATACACAACCTATTTAATCATAACATGCATGGCTAACCATAAACATCTATAAGAGGTAGAGATTTAGTTATGTATATACATATATTATAACATGTATGCCTAAGCTCTATATATATCTATACAAGTATGTGATCATAACATAGAGAGGAAAGGTTAGGTTACATGACAGCGTATACTAAGTTAGGGTGTGTGTGTGTCCTTGTACAGGGTTATAGCTTAGTATTGAAAGGTTAAATCCAGTTTTAGTTCAGCATTTACATACAAAATCTGAAAATAAGCTAACATTTAAACCAGTGTAATATTAACATAATGCAGTCTCAGATTTTACAAATTTAACATAACTTAACCAATTTCTCTAAAAATTGAAACTCTGCAGATATCATACATGTGCAGTTATGTAGACAAAACTAATAACATGAAATTTATATTTAAATTACGAATTTAAACTAGAAAAACAGAAAACCAGAAATATTGGAGTTTTAAAAATTTAACATCAACGACATATTAATATTTATTTAGATAGGTGAAAATCAAGTGTAGCATGCATAAGTGTCAGAAAAGTATCCACTATATATATTCATATATATATATATATATTCTCATGTCCCAATATAAAAATCAGATTCTATACCAAGACCAACATTAGATTCCTACCAATATTGCAAAATAGGTGATTGACGAAATCAAGGCAGTTTTATTATTATTATTCAATACTAGAATAATAGCAAGAAGGAAATAACGATAAAAGCTGTTTGCTTATTTGCCTAAAAGAAGGAACCATTTTGAAACCAGAGCTAAATATCAAATCCAAGATAAAGTCTAGCAAAATCATCGATTCATTGTATTAAGAAGAAACTCATAGCAAGAAGTTACACAAGCTACTCCTAAGTTAAATAATTAGAAGCAAAATAAATAATAATTCTTTTTGAAGGACTGCATCAAAGTAGAGAAAACATGCTTGAAAATATTTAAGGTACAATCTGATAATCATATGCGTCTATCCAAAATCATGGTACTCTAAATCCCCGTCATACTAGTAAGCAAGGCTACGATAATCACAGAGTCCTTGACTTATGCACATACCTTAGAATCGTGGTATTTAACATTTTTGCGGTGCCGCTAGCTTGGCTGCAAAAACCTTAAATTCCCACACCCAAAAAATATATCCAGAGTCAGACTATATGTCCTCACCATGCTGGCTAATGTGACTATAGAAGACTAGATTCCATAACATAGATGACCTAGCCCATATAATTTTATCTTGTCAAAAAAAATTAAATTAAATCAACAATGAATACCCATAAATCAAATCAAATTTATCAACGAACTTCAAAATTCAAAATGAACAAAAATCCATCAAAATACAACTCGGATGCAACAGCTATCATCAAGATTCAAAATTCGACAATCATTCATCAAAATCAATGAATACAACTCAAATTCAACCATAATCTATCAAAATCAAATTTAACAACAAAAAGTAAAGATAAATCAAATCAAGGAAAAAGATTTTTCAAATCGGAGTTAAACAAGATTCTCAAGGGTCGTCCCCGGAATCTCTCAAGGGATCCTAATTGTGATTGAGTATCTTCAAGATATATCCTATTCCTACTGCAGGCTGTAGTGGTACTCAAGTTCGAATACCACTACATAAACTCGACCTGCATGGGCCACCACTAAAAACGTGTCACGAGCCGCACCCACTGTTAGGGTACGAGAACGTAACAACGCCCAGCCTACGCCGCAGTGTCGGCGGTAGAACGCTGTCCTAGGTCACATCATCTAACAATATAATGCTAAGCAGATACAGTCTCAATCACATTTAAGGTAGAGCATGATAAGGTTAGATAAAACATAAAATTCAAAGAGATACGGGAGATAGAAGTCTAAGTGTCTAAGATACAAAAACCCAGAAATACATCTCAAAACTCAAATACAGTAATCCACAAAGTAAATACAACTCCAGACAAATGAAATAACTATCTAAACAACCTCTAAGGTGTCTCCTCTAGGCTAGCAGGCAACCTCCAAGCTATCTGTAAAATTTATCAACAGGTCCAGTCAGGACAGAAACGAGCACATCTCATCTAGAAAACCCAAGTAAATGACAGAGAACTATAAAGCAGTTATAGGCAGTTGTATTGATGAAAATGACAGTTTATATTCAGGTGATGGTAAGAAAGACATATAAGGTGCAAGGAAAGTAAATAACTAAACAAGAGAAGAATCATAACAATGAAGTCTGTAAAAATAGAACTAGCTGAACCAGGGTAATATGATATAAAGTCCAGACAACAATGTAGACCAGTGTAACTCCAATGTAAGTCCAGTACAAGATGAATCTAATACAAGATGAATCCAGTAAGGGACGATTCTAGTTATAGTGATCAATGATTCCAGGGTGAGTCCAGCCTATACTCTAACAGTGTGTTTTAAAATACCGAGATCGACATGTAAATGGCTTTGGTAATCCGGCACACCTCTCACTGATCAGGCGAGAGATGGCTATAATTCCAGTAGATTCCAGTAGGGGTGATTCCAGTAATGGGGTATGTCTACATGTCTTACTCTAGTATTTTCCCTCCCAGCAAGTGAATCCAGAATTCTGACACAATGATTCAAGATGAGTCCAGCCAAAATATAATGATACCAGTAAATGATTCCAGTAAATGATTCCAGTAGGTGATTCCAGTAATAGAAGCCAGAATGATGATACCAGCAATAGAGGCCAGAAAATAAATATGTGTCGTATACATGAATCCAGAATATCCATACGTGTTGTAACAGAGAATTGCATACAACTAACTAGAACTAAAGTACAGTAATTGACAAGTAAATGAGAGAACTATCAGAGAATGTACTCGCCTGATAACATGAACAGCTGATAAGTATAGGGGGTCCAACTGAAGCCACAGAGTCCTATTTAAAGTAACACAGGTTACATGGTGTCTGGCTCCTAATTAGAACAGCACAAGTCACAACATGTCCAGAAGGGTAATATAAAGTACTACAATGCATTCTACATGAATCTAGGTCAAACTAGACCAAAGTCAACCCTTGGTCAACTCTGGTCAACTACACTAGTCAAACTAGGTCAAACTAGGTCATGTCCTAACCCAGTAAGTCTTACTAGGCCTAACCAAGACTATCCTAGTAAGCACACATCAATACAAGGCTATACAAGCCAACATACACCCAACTCTATATAGCATACAATTATTCAATACTCAAATAGGCAAGAATTCACATTGGATATACACTAGGTAATCTATTACTTTAAGCTATATATGTCTACACATATATACACATGCATATATTGGTATTCAACATTAGATCTATAATCATGGCATTTCAAATGGTTATATAAACTTATATATTACAACACAATATGCTAACATATATATAATATACATACATAGCTAAGTTAACTATATTCATAAATACTTATTTAAGAGGCTATGTGTGTGTATGTGAACATGGCAAAGGGACAAGTGAGGGTTTAAATGGGCATACATAGTGTATACATATCAAAGAGTGTCAAAGTGTAAGTGAACAATGTGTCAAGTGTGATAGTGTCAACATAGTGTAAGGGGTACATGAGGTAATATAAGATTTGTGTTAACATAGAACATTACATCTCATTAACTTGTATATTACATACATTACATCTATTATTACATTACATTCATGCTTGCATTCATTCATCATTCATTATTCTCTTGTACCACTATATGTACCATACATTACATACTATGGAACCTACATATTCATTACAAGCCATACTTATACATGCTTACATTAGATAGGATACTTACACCTCATACATCATTTATTTAAACATTTACTCATGCTTGCATTCTCTATTTAATTACATAATATATATACATTAACATGGGTTAAAATCAAATAGAACAATATATTACACACAAGGGTGCACAAAATATATATGCCGAATAGTAACTCCTACTAATAATCAATACTGTACCATCTCAGCATGAATTAAAATCTAGGATTAAAGTATGTTATAGATCTATGTGTTAGCTTTCCGAAACTTCAAACGTATCGCATTTTCGTTTCCGGAAACTCCCGGAATCGCAAAAATACCGAGAACGCGTTTGTCTTTCGTACAGCTGACACTCAAATAATTCTCCAAAAAGTTACAGAAAGAATTAGGCCTATTAATTATGTTTTTGGAAAGCTAACTTCAATACGCTTCTTTTAAAAAAAATAAGAGATTAAACCGAGCTTTGAGCTAGAAGTTATGACATTTCTAAGTTAGGGCTGAAATTAAAAACGTGGATAAAAATCATGACGGATTTGGGTAGTTTGAGCCAAAAGAATACACAATATATATCCTAATTATCCACAACAACAATAGCAATAATAATATGAGGAACCACACTCACAAACTTGATTATATAATCATCATGAACTATTTATTACATATATAAATATAGATACACTCTCATTACAATATATATATATAAATCTATATATGTAACATGAACACATCCACAACACAAAGGACACTCCTATGACCTCCAAATGGACACAAATGGAGATACAACCATGGGGATCATTCCTATGGGTTTAAAATAGACCTATATGCATGAGAAAATGAAAAAAAGAATTGATTTATACCTCCCGGTAGATCGAATCGAAGAAAAACCTTCCCGGAGCGATACCGACACGTAGAGATTCTAAAAGGACACGAACGAGCTCCGAATCCGCCCAAACTTGGGTAGCTTCCTCCTTGGCTAGAATGGAGAAGGAAAGAAGAATATTTGGTGGTGAAATGGAATGATTTGGTGGAGAAATTGCTAGGGATTGCTCTCTAGGAATTTGGGGAAGAATAAGAGAGAGAAAAATAGATGGATAATGGCAAATGGGAGGCTCAACCCTATCCTTATTGTGGCTGGCCATAAAGGTGGTTTTGTCCTATTAGGAAAAGTCCAAAATCCCCTACTAACCTATTCTATGAGTATTAGGAAAGGGCTAATTGGTTGGGACTAAATTAGTCATTCTAAAGTCTCTAATCACACTAACCTTATCCATAATAATTAGTCTAACCTCTAACTAAAATATTTCTATCATGTGGACTAAAATTAATATCATGTGGGCCATGCCTAACTAGTGTGTGGGTCCCACTAGAGTCAAACTACCCCCGGGTCCCCGTTACAAGTCAGATTGAGATAAAATTCGAACCCGACTCAAATAATCCCAAAACAATATCATAAATAATAAAATAATATCAAAATAATTCAAATAGGTCAAATGCAAAAATATCCTTAGACCAAAAATGATATTAAAATATCATAATCACATGGTTAGGCTCTAGGTCAAACAGTCTCTAGGGTTTCACTAGCAAAACGTCAAAACTACAAGTCATTGATTTAAATAATTTTAAAATGATTTAAAATCACCAAAAATTATATCATAAATTAAATATTATTATTAAAATAATTATAAACATAAAATTTCAAAATTATCCTCATTCAGAAAATTAAAATAAAATAAAAAAATTAACCCGAAATTTAGGGTGCTCACACATGAGAGCGAGGAATACATGATGTACATGAAACACACGACATGATGTATCCGATGCTCCCAAGGGGGATAACATCTCAATGTAGGGATCCATATAGTACAATCCGTGATAATATATTGACAGCATCAAATAAGGTAAACTAGAACAGGAATATAATTCTAGCAAGTTATGAAATGATCAGAGAATGTACTCGCCTGGTATCTGAATATCTGAAGTAAATGTAGTGTCCGAGATGAGGTACCTGACTCCTAGTTAGAGCAACACAAGTCAAGATGTATACATGGGATGATAATTGTAATCTACAATGCATCTGCATGCTGTCTAGGTCAAACTAGACTAAAGTCAACACTTGGTCAACTCTAGTCAACTACACTAGTCAAACTAGGTCAAGTCCTAGCCCAAACAAGTCTAACAAGTCTCACTAGGCCTAACCAAGCCTAGTCTAGAAATCAAATACAAGCACAAGCCAAACCAAGCTAAGCTAATCACACACAACATATATATGGAGAGATAAGGGGTGAGTGAACATATAGGAAAAGGGCCAAGTGCAACATGCATTCAATGTGAACTAGTGTCATTAGTGATAGTGTCAACATAGTGTCATAGCAATGTATAGAGACATAGTGTAAGGGGTACATGAGGTAAGTATAGGATTTATGTTAACATAGAACATTGCATCACCTTACATACAACTTGCATTTACTTTCATTCATTCTTGCATTCATTCTATACATCTATACATTCATTCATACATGCCTACATTGCCTATACACCAATACATTAGATTACACTACATACATCGATCTAACCCACATCTCTATGTAACTCATGCATGAACATATCCCCAAATCAAGATACAACCCATATGTATATATCATATGACATACAGGTCATATATGGGAAATAGCCTATAACCCATATCAAGGCCAACCCAACTAATCTGGCCTCAAGCACAATATATATAACATATACAAATAGGTTATAGCTAGGCTAGGGTTCTGGTTGTAAGGAACAGGTGCAATAGTCTGGACACTCAGGTCTGAACACACAATGTTCAAGGTAGTATAAAAAGATATGAAAACATGCAATTCTGAACATTCTTCTAATGTAGGCAATAAGGGATAAACATATGGGGGTTTTGAACTAAGTCTAAAAGGTGGGGCTATATCAATGGGATATGCAGGAACTAGATTTACTTCCTAAAGGGTCTGTATATGAAGTGAATGACAACCCTTTTAGGTGTACAAAGGACAGGCCAAGATGGAGGATAGGAACTAAATGACTAGTCAAGTAGTGAAATGGATAGATACCTAAGCAAATATAGATTGGTTCCTGTGTGATGTAGGTAGTAATGTATCTCAGTTTTTTTTTTCAGTTTTGTGTGTGTATATGTGATATGGTACATGTGTGTGAAGAGATTCAAAGTGTAGGTTTAATTGTACATGTGTGTGTATAGGTGAGTGTGTGATCACAGAATGTGTGAGTGTGAGTATAGATAGAAGCTTATAGGTTCTCAGATTTTGATGGTGTGTGGTTAATTTAAAAGTGCAACATAGGAGAGTGTAATGTGTGGTATAGTTCTCAGGTTTATTTCAATAGGATTAGTGTTCTCAGGATTCTAAAAATAGGAATCAAGATGACAGTTCCCATAACTATAGTTCAAATCAAAGGCCTAACACCAATCCCAATTCGAAAACCATCTCTCAAAATCCTCTAACACAATTACATGGATTAAACATGGCAGCTTTACATCAAAATTTTAGTTTTAAAAGGAATTTAAAGTTCAGTATTTCAGCTCCTGAAACAGGCATCAGTCTATTACAACATGCAATCAAAATCAAAAATCAATTTCAGTTAAAACAATGCAATGCACATGTACTCTCAGGGAATTTCTAATTCAAACATACCAACAGTTTTCAGGTTGCAAATGTGAATCAAAAATCCAATTCCTAATCTATTCTCAGGTTCTTACAGGAACTTGAGTCTCGAATTCCAGTTTTCACAACCTATAAACTAACAACCAAAACTAAATTTTTAGTTTTCAGTACAACAAATCTCAGGATAATGATGATGTAAATTTCAGAAAAAATGCTTCTCAGGTAACTGAAACAAATGAATCAGCCAAACCCATTAAAAAAACAAAACCAATACCTTCATGAAATACATTTGAAATCCCAATCAGTTTTATGCTTTCATATATCACTCAGGTTATATTCACAGGTTTTTCCAACTTAAAAAAAAAAATCAGATAATCAGCTTAGTATCAGAGTTTTCCTAAATCTGAACCCGATTCATCAATTTCCATCTAAACTCCATTACCAGTTGTACATATCAATTATATATATACATATTAACATGCTGGTATGCTAATTACTTATAATTTAACATTTTAAAAACATTTAAAACGAAGTTGAACTCAGAAATTATGCACACAGTAACAGAGTATCAAAGAACACATTAAAACCTTAAATTCGAATTGAAAAAACCCAATTAAATCAGTAATTAAAGTGTGCAGTCAGGTGTACACCTGATACATGTCATGGGGAGGGTGTTCGTGTCCAACAAGGTGGACACGAACGTGTCCAAAACCGAATTTACGAAGTATCAGAAAGGCAGGCAAGGTATTCCTCGTATACGCGTGTCGTGGCCTCGTGCATACGACACAAGACATACGAGGCCCTGTGCTCGTGTCCTTGTGTTCGCCCAACATAGGGCAACACATTCGTGTCCCTGACACGTCACCACGACGTGTCCATGAGGGACATGAAGCCCGTGTCAGGAGCTGCTGTTTGCGCGGAACAGTGCAGCGCCAATTCGATACAGACGGAATTTCTCCCAATCTGTAGCTCCTCTTCCCGAAAAATTTGAACATTTTTTTATTTTTATATTTTCTTGATTTAAATGGTAATTTTAGAGTTTTATAAATAATTATTTTAGTTAATTATTATGGTAGATGATTTAAGCCATAGTTGAGATTTAGAATACAATGTGAATAGGAACCATGGCACGGATAGTGCAGTGGCGTGCTTTGACTAGTGTGTTAGCTCTACCAAGGAAAGCCAAGCCATAGTGACGTCATAACTAGGAAAATCAGACTAAGTTGCGACTTGACCCTATAGAACGTTTAATTACGTATTAATTGTATTATTGACTTGTAGGAGACACGCTTGTGTCGATTTAGTCCAAACTGGACCCGAACCAAATTCCAGCCTATGTAAGCATGTAGTGGAACCCGGAACGACCATATAGACATTTTACTTGTGTACAAATATTTTCTTATTTATTTTAGGAATTGGCAATTATTTTCTAAATATTTTTATATGTAAATTATATATATTTATTGGTGTTTTGGAATAATTTGTAAGGTTTTTGGGGCCAAAGAAATATGGTGTAATATGATACACTATACATATTATTGGTTTATTCATTTTTGTTATTTATATTATTTTATTATTACCATTATGATCATTATTATATTATTGAGATTATTAGTAGATAATACTACTTTATTATTATTTATTATATGTGTGGGAATATATATATATATATAGGTATATATATAATATAGATGTGTGTGTGTATATATATATATATATATATATATATATATATATATATATATATATATATATATATATATATATATATATATATATATATATACTTGTATAATATATACATATGTGAGTATGTATATATAAATATATAGTGTATACGTGCATATTATATTTAGGAATATATATACGTATATAAAATATATAAATGTATGTATAAATGAATATATATTACATATGTATGTATATATAAATATATTGTGTATGCAAGTATATATAAATATATTACGTATGTATGCGTGTGTATATACACATATATATCAAATACGTGCACTGGATTTATATATATATAAATATATATATGATACATATATAGAAAGCTTTTTAGAAGAAAAGAAAACACTGAAACCCAGCCCCAAAGGGCCAGACCCAGGCCCGAAGCCCACACCCCAGGCCCAACTACCGAGCCCAGCCATGATATACTCTGCATCCCAGCAGGAGAACCCATCAGACCGAGCCATCAAGGCCGACCCACCCCATTTTTAATGCACAGTATTGTGCATAACCGAGAGTGCTCGGCTTAAAACCAACAGTATATATATAATAGATGAACAACTTAGTCGACTTCTAAAACCATAAAACTTCAAACCCTAGCCGACCTCTCCCCTATCCCAGGCGCGCCGCCCGACGGCCCTGGACCACCGCGCACGGCCGCGCGGGTCGCCGGAGCGCGCGGGTCGCCGGAGCGCGCGGACAGCGCGCGCCTGAAGAAACGCACAGCAGCGAGGGCAGGCGCCGCGGCAATGTTCGGGATGCCGTATCTCCCTCGTTCCTCCACCGATTTGCGTTCTGATTGTTCAGGTACAACTACAACCTAACCACCTTTGTTTCGAATCATCTACCTCGATTCAATTTGCACTGCATGCTTCGTAGGTCAAACCCAAAATTCCCGAAAAACCTGTCAAAATAGGATATGAAAACTTTCTCAAAACCCCAACTTGGAAGCCGGATTTCGATATGTGCTTTAATAGCTTTCAGAAAATAATTGCACACGATTAATGTTAACATAACCAAGATAAAAATGCAACTTTTAGTTTTGTTTTTCGTTATGTGTGCATGAATTAAATCGTCGACGAAGTTCACCGAAAAAATTGTTTTCGAAAACTAGAAAATTGATCCACACGACGTGCGTCACGCCAATCCGGACGAGGTGGTCGCGTACCGAAAGGATCGAAAGCTGCGTAACGACTTTGTGGTCGTGTGGGCTTTGACGGAATTCAAATTCGTTGCGTGTGCGCGACGAATTTGATGCGTATCCGTCGAAATTCACCGTATCGTGCACGTTGCAAATTTCTCAATTACTTTGTGCACGCTCGTCAGATCGAGACGAAACTTGCGCCAACAGGACCGTATAATTTTTCTGGTCCTGTATGCCAAGTTTGGTCCGATTCTGAGACAGTTGAATCCGACGTCGTTTTGCGGGCCCCGCGGTTCCACTCAACGGGTGATTTTGTGCACGGCCCGCCGGAATCCAACTTTGGACATACGGTTGGGTTCGTATCGGAAAACTGGATCCATAGACATGTAGTTTGACGACTTTAGAGACCGTTGACTCTGGCACACTTTTCGGTACAAAGTGGGTCCAACGGCGGACATCGTTTTGGCCTAAATTACCGTTTTGCCCCTGTGTCCAGAATTGGACTTAAGGACAGGAAATCCTAGCTAATTGGACTATTCTGAGATCATTGGTATTGTCTATTTCAGCTTTCGAGGACTGTTGTACGGGTTTTGACTATTGTGGCATTTTGAGTGATTTGGATCATCGGTTTCACCAACACAGGACCACAGGCGAGTACAGTTTATTGTCTGCATTTCGATATTGATTTTTACTATATTTCATTGATTGGCCATTGGTTATGTGATTATTTTCTATTAAAATTGTTGAGTCGGGAATGGAAAGTACCAACGATGTGTGATCTGACCTTAGACAGTGTAGACAGTGTAGACAGTGATTCATTATCTTGTAGACAGTGTAGACAGTGATCTATTTATTTCTTGTAGACAGTGTAGACAGTGATTTATTTATTGCAAAGTAGACAGTGTAGACCATGATTATTACTGCATTTAAATTATGTAGATCGTGATTATTATTTTATAGACAGTGTTTCTTTATTGTAATATTTTCTGTAGACAGTGTAGCTTTATACAATGTAGACAGTATAATTTAGATAGTGTAGACAGTGTAACTTAGACAGTGTAGACAGTGTAACTTTAGACAGTGTAGACAGTGTCGCATAATTGTCCCGAGACCGATCACATATCAAAGGTACTTCTAGCAGTTGGAGAAAGTCTGTTGTGTCTATTTATTTACTATTGGTTTTCTGTATTTTCTGTTTATTTTCAAAACTCATAATTGATGTCTAACCTTTGTTTTATAGTCATCTTCTTTATTTGAAATTGCATTCAGTGAATTGTGCTCGTTCCATTCCTGACTGGAAACCAACATTTTCAGGTTAGCCGTGGATTCACTTAGCTTGGGGAGTGACGGAAATACTTGCAGACAAAGGCCTAGAAACTAGCTAGATAGATGAATTGTAGTCTTTCCATATTTATACAAGTTTATATTTTTCTACAAATGTAAAACTTGTGATCTTTGTAAATTAAATTAATGTTGTGAATGAGCATTGTTTGTGATTTGATCTTCATGGCCGTGACAGCGTTCTACCGCCGACACTGCGGCGTAGGCTGGCTTGGACACGTCTCGTATCCGTTTAAAAAAAAACGGGTGTGGGTCGTGACAAGTTTTTGTGGTGGCCCATGCAGGTCAGTCTTCGCAAATCATGCGAACTCGTGATAGTACTTAAGTTAGTTGTACTATTGCGAGCCTGCGACCAAGAAATGCGCATTTATGAATTAATTTAAGAGAGTGACTAGGACTAGGAGTCCCTTACACAAACTTACCGATGGGTAGTCTAGGCCATGCAATTTAGATGAGGAGTATTTAATTTCAATAGTTTGTCGGATGCCTATAGGTACTCTATTTCTTCTTGATATGATGATACGATCCAATGTGAATAGATTATTCATTTGGTGAGACATGGCTTCCTAGAATTAACGATCTAACCTTGATAGATTGTTTAATTCCTTCTCTTTGCCTCTTAGATATCATACTCCTATCTTAGTCAAATTGTTTATTTAAGTTCCTATTTTTGCCCTAAGAGTTATTCTTTTTGTGTTATCTATAGATAAACCCCGAGTTAGTTTCGATTCAAAGTTTTTCTCAAAAGTGTGAATACACATGGAATAGACATTAGAATGTTGTAATTCTTTTATCTTCAGTTATTTTCTCCAGGATTAAATCTTTTATTTTAAGGATTGTGACTGGTAGGACAAATACTTACACTTTATTTCATAGTCAACATGTTTGAATCTCTAGAAGCTCATGAATTCTTACAGATATAGTTAAAGGAATGTTAGTTAACTCATGATGGCAGGACAGCAGCGCACTGTCGCCATTTATTTGAATTATAGAGACCATGGACTCACTACAGCCAGCAGCGCACTGGCGAGACACGACCCTAGAGTTGATTTTTTTTTTTTTAGAAAATTATAGGTTATAGAATATTCCTAAAACTATGGCTAGTGGTCCTTTGTTGATCGTAGATACCCTTGAGCCAATATTGGATAGAGTTAAGTAATGTTCGATTTGTGTCATATTTGAGTTACGAAACCAAGGGTTTACCACAGCCTGATTTTATGGGCGAGGCATAATCCTCGGTGAAATAACTTCAGATGTGATTACAAATTAGGGATACCATAGAGGATAGAACAGTGCCCTGTATGTTCAATAAGATCCAAAGCCAATAGTAGTAAAAGTTTATAAGTTTGGTAGCATGTCTTCCGACCTAGCACTCCGTATGATCCTCGTGATCTATTGACGAGGAAATTGACTGACACTAATAGGTTACCTAGAATATAGAATTCAGAAGTCCCTAAACCATTAGTCGACCAAGGCCTTAAGGGTTAGATGATAGTGGGATGTCTATAGAAGCAAGAATACCGGGTAAGGTTTGATTCTCACAAAACTCGAACTACTTGTGCCTTCTTTAAAAATCTCGCATAATTATATTTGACTATCTTAACAAACGCTGCTGTTACAGCTTAGTTTTGCAAGCTCACTCTGTTCTCGAGCTTGATTTGAGGCATATATTTAGTGGGGACGCCTGCTAACTTATTGTCTAATCAGAATCAATGTATTATGGTCTGATCAACCATGATGCATTTGGTTTGCTCTTTCATTTAATTATACTACGTGGATGGAGATATATAGGTATCTAGGATCTCATCCGCGATTGCTTGACAACTCCTCTTGAATTATATGTTCGCCCTTGAATCACGAAATCGTATTCAGTAACATCTCCCTTGAATTATTATTGTTTTTGTCTTTCACCGATTTGGAAGGACGAAAGCTCATGATGGTAGAGAGATACAGAGTATTTCCTTGGCTATGATAATGGTAGGCACAAGTGTAGTTATCATCAGGCCAGCCAGGTGACTAGAACCTCGCCTTAAGTTACTCGTCCTCTCTGCGACCCTAAACCTACTACCTTGATCTTCTAGTCATTGGAGTCCGAGAATGATTAGGACCTTCCCCTTGACCAAATGCCAACCTAGGAGACTACTTATCCTCCAGAGACCAAATGTTGTGAGCCTCTAATCTTTTGTTTGAAGCTTGCTTCAACAAGAACCCTTGTGACGATAGCCTGGCAGGTTTGACCCCAATAGAAACTCACGATCCAGTCGTTAGAAATCTTTTCATATGACGTGCCTTAGAGTTGGTTATCCCGTCGATAACTTATGGATACTGTGGGCGAGTAGGTCATTCTATTTTATCGACCCTGTGTCATTGCACACGTACTCGTTTCCCATTTATTGAGGAACGACCCTTGACTTGACTTATATCTACCAGTTACCGTTATGCTGTGCCTCTTTACCTATAACAAAGAGTCGAGGAACCGTATCCGGATTTTGGAACCCTTCTAACATCTTTATTCCTAAACCATATCCTAGCTTCCAAGGTGGGTAGATTGTAAGCCCTAAAATTTTAGGATATGTAAAGATTACCGATTGATCGGAATAATTCCATTAGAGTGATAAATTAGTGCCCAGTAGACTCCCACTTTCCAGCTAGATCATTTTGTGTCCCCGACCGAGTCATTAATAATCGGAGCACGAGACCAGCTGTTTCCTTCCAACAAATTTCATGTACAAGATCTAGACGAGTCTACCTTCATCTAAGTATATCATGTCCCACTCAAACACGTCCCATTGTACTCTATTTTTGGGTACGACTTTTAGGTAAAAAGGGACTAGCAATATCCCTTACCACAATACCCGTATACTTCCCGACTACAATTAGAGACTCGACCTCGACTTAAACCTTTCGACCCAATATATGGTTGTGATCCACTCGAAGCCCACTACGCACACGTCACTAGTGTGCCACACAATTGTGTCTTCTCGTGCTACTTAAACACAAAAGTCACGGAAGGCACATTTTCGGGCTTGAAGGACCTAACTAACCATTCTGACTAGCAACTAGCTCAACCATTTGGGTGACAACTTATTCTAGGTTACCCTAACCTAGTAGAAATAGTTTTATCATTGGGATCTTATCCAGTCAATATAGATTGAAGTCTAAGGTTCATCCAACCGACGACTGATGTCCAAATAGGGAAACTATTAAAACTCATCCATTCGTACCACCATATTTGGACTATAAAATTGAACCATTTGAGACAGGTCCCTATACCTATTATATAATCTTCACCTCTTAGAGTGTGAAGTCATTTGTAACCCTTATTCTATCTACCTAGAAGTTGCAATATGATCTTGTATTGTATTGTATCTCCTGCTTGTGTGTTTAAATAACCACAGGAAAGATTACAATCTTGATTTCCCAAATTTCGTTCCATTATGGAATCTTGTTCGAATTAGAATTCTGAGAACGAAAATTCTGTATTGCATGGATTGCAAACCCCTCTAAGAGCGAAGGGTTCTTCGATGTAGCAGGTGACTGGACTAGAGTAGCCCAATCTAGAGAATAAGACTATAGGTTCATAAACACTCATTCTACCTATATTATTGTATATTCTCTACCGCTCTTTAAACTTCATAATTGCCTCCGATTATTCATCCTTATCCTTCTGTCCTTCCTATTGCAGAGTGATGAACGATCATGCTATATAGGATTCATTAGAAATCCTTAAAATTATAGCATATATTGTTTGACTATTGAATATTGGTTGTTTATATATATGAGGGATAATAGGTACCATATGTCCTAGATAGTTTTGGTAGAATTGTTAGAAGACTATATGGTTTTAGTAACCTGTGTTTCAAGGGAGTAGTGTGACCAAAGGTGGGTAGAAGTCCTCGAGATTTCGTAAATACCAACGATTAGAGAAGGTCATAGAAATATTTTTGAGAAATTAAATTTAAGGAGATTAAAGTAATAGTAGACTTTGATTTTAAGGAATAGCTATGAATTAGAATTTCGAGGACGAAATTATTTTTAAGGTGGGTAGATTTGTAGCTCCTCTTTCCGAAAAATTTGAACATTTTTTTATTTTTATATTTTCTTGATTTAAATGGTAATTTTAGAGTTTTATAAATAATTATTTTAGTTAATTATTATGGTAGATAATTTAAGCCATAGTTGAGATTTAGAATACAAGGTGAATAGGAATCATGGCACGGATAGTGCAGTGGCGTGCTTTGACTAGTATGTTAGCTCTACCAAGGAAAGCCAAGCCATAGTGACGTCATAACTAGGAAAATCAGACTAAGTTGCGACTTGACCCTATAGAACGTTTAATTACTTATTAATTGTATTATTGACTTGTAGGAGACACGCTTGTGTCGATTTAGTCCAAACTGGACCCGAACCAAATCCCAGCCTATGTAAGCATGTAGTGGAACCCGGGACGACCATGTTGACATTTTACTTGTGTACAAATATTTTCTTATTTATTTTAGGAATTGGCAATTATTTTCTAAATATTTGTTATATGTAAATTATATATATTATTGGTGTTTTGGAATAATTTGTAAGGTTTTTGGGGCCAAAGAAAGATGGTGTAATATGATACACTATACATATTATTGGTTTATTCATTTTGTTATTTATATTATTTTTATTATTACCATTATGATCATTATTATATTATTGAGATTATTAGTAGATAATACTATTTTATTATTATTTATTATATGTGTGGGAATATATATATATATATATATATATATATATATATATATAGGTATATATATAATATAGATGTGTGTATATATATATACTTGTATAATATATACATATGTGAGTATGTATATATAAATATATAGTGTATACATGCATATTATATTTAGGAATATATATACGTATATAAAATATGTAAATGTATGTATAAATGAATATATATTACATATGTATGTATATATAAATATATTGTGTATGCAAGTATATATAAATATATTACGTATGTATGCGTGTGTATATACACATATATATCAAATACGTGCACTGGATTTATATATATATATATAAATATATATATATGATACATATATAGAAAGCTTTTTAGAAGAAAAGAAAACACTGAAACCCAGCCCCAAAGGGCCAGGCCCAGGCCCGAAGCCCACACCCCAGGCCCAACTACCGAGCCCAGCCATGATATACTCTGCATTCCAGCAGGAGAACCCATCAGACCGAGCCATCAAGGCCGACCCACCCCATTTTTAATGCACAGTATTGTGCATAACCGAGAGTGCTCGGCTTAAAACCGACAGTATATATATAATAGATGAGCAACTTCGTCGACTTCTAAAACCATAAAACTTCAAACCCTAGCCGACCTCTCCTCTATCCAAGACGCGCCGCCCGACGGCCCTGGACCACCGAGCACGGCCGCGCGGGTCGCCGGAGCGCGCGGACAGCGCGCGCGTGAAGAAACGCACAGCAGCGAGGGCAGGCGCCGCGACAATGTTCGGGATGCCGTATCTCCCCCGTTCCTCCACCGATTTGCGTTCCGATTGTTCAGGTACAACTACAACCTAACCACCTTTGTTTTGAATCATCTACCTCGATTCAATTTGCACTGCACGCTTCGTAGGTCAAACCCAAAATTCCCGAAAAACCTGTCAAAACAGGATAGAAAAACTTTCTCAAAACCCCAACTTGGAAGCCGGATTTCGATATGTGCTTTAATAGCTTTCAGAAAATAATTGCACATGATTAATGTTAACATAACCAAGATCAAAACGCAACTTTTAGTTTTGTTTTTCGTTATGTGTGCATGAATTAAATCGTCGGCGAAGTTCACCGAAAAAACTGTTTTCGAAAACTAGAAAATTGATCCACACGACGTGCGTCACGCCAATCCGGACGAGGTGGTCGCATACCGAAAGGATCGAAAGCTGTGTAACGACTTTGTGGTCGTGTGGGCTTTGACGGAATTCAAATTGGTTGCGTGTGCGCGACGAATTTGATACGTATCCGTCGAAATTCACCGTATCGTGCACGTTGCAAATTTCTCAATTACTTTGTGCACGCTCGTCAGATCGAGACGAAACTTACGCCAACAGGACCGTATCATTTTTCTAGTCCTGTATGCCAAGTTTGGTCCGATTCTGAGACAGTTGAATCCGACGTCGTTTTGCGGGCCCCGCGGTTCCACTCAACGGGTGATTTTGTGCACGGCCCGCCGGAATCCAACTTTGGACATACGATTGGGTTCGTATCGAAAAACTGGATCCGTAGACATGTAGTTTGACGACTTTAGAGACCGTTGACTCTGGCACGCTTTTCGGTACAAAGTGGGTCCAACGGCGGACATCGTTTTGGCCCAAAATTACCGTTTTGCTCCTGTGTCCAGAATTGGACTTAAGGACAGGCAAGCCTAGCTAATTGGACTATTTTGAGATCATTGGTATTGTCTATTTCAGCTTTCGGGGACTGTTGTACGGGTTTTGACTATTGTGGCATTTTGAGTGATTTGGATCATCGGTTTCACCAGCACAGGATCACAGGCGAGTACAGTTTATTGTCTGCATTTCGATATTGATTTTCACTATATTTCATTGATTGGCCATTGGTTATGTGATTATTTTCTATTAAAATTGTTGAGTCGGGAATGGGAAGTACCAACGATGTGTGATCTGACCTTAGACAGTGTAGACAGTGATTCATTATCTTGTAGACAGTGTAGACAGTGATCTATTTATTTCTTGTAGACAGTATAGACAGTGATTTATTTATTGCAAAGTAGACAGTGTAGACCATGATTATTACTGTATTTAAATTGTGTAGATCGTGATTAGTATTTTGTAGACAGTATTTCTTTATTGTAATATTTTCTGTAGACAGTGTAGCTTTATACAATGTAGACAATGTAACTTAGACAGTATAGACAGTGTAACTTAGACAGTGTATACAGTATAACTTAGACAGTGTAGACAGTGTAACTTTAGACAGTGTAGACAGTGTCGCATAATTGTCCCGAGACCGATCACATATCAAAGGTACTTCTAACAGTTGGAGAAAGTCTGTTGTGTCTATTTATTTACTATTAGTTTTTTGTATTTTTTGTTTATTTTCAAAACTCATAATTGATGTCTAACCTTTATTTTATAGTCATCTTCTTTATTTGAAATTGCATTCAGTGAATTGTGCTCGTTCCATTCCTGACTGAAAACCAACATTTTCAGGTTAGCCGTGGATTCACTTAGCTTGGGGAGTGACGGAAATACTTGCAGACAAAGGCCTAGAAACTAGCTAGATTGATGAATTGTAGTCTTTCCATATTTGTACAAGTTTATATTTTTCTACAAATGTAAAACTTGTGATCTTTGTAAATTAAATTAATATTGTGAATAAGCATTGTTTGTGATTTGATCTTCATGGCCGTGACAGCGTTCTACCGTCGATACTGCGGCGTAGGCTGGCTTGGACACGTCTCGTATCCGTTTAAAAAAAATGGGTGCGGGTCGTGACACAATCCGCTCGACAAGGTGAGCTGAAATTTTGTCAGTGTGGTGTCAGACACGTGGCCTAGGTGTCCACAAAATTTTGTGTCCATACGTGGTGTGTCGTATCCGCTACAGTGCCCGAGCAGCAGGGCACTGTACGCAGCCTGCTGCGTGCATGTTTATGTCCTCGTGCTGACACGACATGATACTAAACCCAACTCAGTTTAACACGAAATTAAATACGACACATAGCACTACAAATTCAATCAATTATATTTCAAAAATAGTGAAATAATCACGAGTGTGGCATTTCATCAAACACTTGCACATACATATTGACACGTGTCCGATACGGACATGAAATGGACATGACTCGACACCAAACCTATTCTAGCAGCTAGGGGACTCCTAGGGCTATGCACTCATGCAAAGAAATCAAAATCTAATGGTGATTATGAGGGTTTTACCTATAGGTGTCAATCTCAAGAGAAGCTTCAAATGGAGGGGGGTTTTCCTTGCTAGCCAAAATCCCCAAATTGATTTGAACCTGAGATTTCTCTCCATGAATACAAAATAGGGCTAGATTAGGATTATATGCAAAAGACTAGAGTGAAAAAGGATTAAAATTGAAGAATCTAGGAATTGGAGAAGAAATGACATTACCTCTTTCTTCAAAATGTTGAAACATTACAAAAGAGGCAAGAACATGGAGGAGATGACTTTATAGGATTGGGAATGTAAAACCCGCAACCTGATTTTCAGGAAATTTTGGATAAATTGAATTTATTGCATTTTTGGGGATATTTGTTCGATTTTGTTTGTCAGCATAGACCAGGATTCCCAGTTGGAGTTTTATTATTATTATTATTATTATTATTATATATATATATATTATATATTATTATTTATTAGTCAGGATTAGGAAAAATATTATTTTAAAATTATCGTTGATTTTTTATTGTGGCCCTGTCCCCGATCCCGAGTCCGGAGTCCGACCCCGAGTCCGGACACCGATCCCGAACTCGAACCCAATTCCGGTTTTCGAAACCCAATCCCGTTTCGTACCTATTCTTTTTACTTCTTTTAAATTCTGATTATATATCTATTATTAATTATTAAAAAAACAAAACCCATCTGGCTTGGTCTCCCACGACCAAGCCAGCACCCCCTAATCCCACTCCTCCCCATTCTCCTCTCCTTCTTACAAACCCCCTACTTATTCTCCACAGCTCCCTCCTCTCATTACAACTTCTTCTCCTCCTTTTATTTAACCACCCATCACCACCAGCACTCCAACTCCCATCCCCTCACTCCTTCCTCACCCTCTCACTCTCTCCTTCTCCAAGCTCCCCAACCCGCGACCAGAGTACGCCCCGACCCCGAGCCCCCGTTCCCGTCCCCGACGTCGCCCTACTCCGGCCGCGTCCAGCCCGGCGCCACCCTCCATCGCCGGCCAGCAACCCGCGCCACCTCCGACCGCCCTCCCGCACGCGTCCCAAGGTCGCACCCAGCCAGCCGTCCGCGTCTTCCGCCCGCGCGCCCCGACCCCGCTCCGGCCAAGCCCAGGCCGAGCGCCCAGCCGCGCGCCTCCTGGCCGCGCCCGACCCCGGCCGCCCCGTGCCCGGCCAGCGCCCCTCCGGCGCCGACCCCGCGAGCCCCTGCGTGCCGCCTCCCAGCGGCGCTGACCCCCGCGGGTTTCCGACCCGCTTACCCCCTGTGCACTCCCCGCTCAGGCCAGCGCCCTCGCGCCGTGGCCGTGCGACGATCCGCTGTTTCCGCGATTTCCGCAACAGTGCTGCCGTTGTCCGCCTCTTCCGCGGCTCCTGTGCGCTGTTCCAGCAATCCCGATCTGCTGTCTGCGTGGATATTTCTTTTCCTATTATCATCTGAGAGCTCTAGCCGAGCAACCTAAGGTATATCTCGTGTCCCCGTGTCCCTAGCTTAGTGTCGATGATGATACGATTCCCGATCCGGTTACGGGATTCGGTTTAGGCGATTGTAGTTTCGGATTTTTCGAATTCCATTTCAAAATAATTCGGTTTTGTGGATTCCGGTTTTCCGAACTTTATTTCGGGATTTTCGAATTTATTTCCGGAGTATTCTGTGGTTTTGGCTATATATAATTAGGATGTATTTTCGGGTTGGATATTATTCTGTGTGGAATATTATTATGGATGGTTTGGGTTGTTTCCCTGGTTCGGGATATTGTTTATGTTGATTTTTGGCACCGTCCAAGGATTGGATTGTCCCAATTACAGAGGAGATGCTGTCCAAATTTTTGGCAAGTTTTCAAAAATAAAGTATTTTAAAATGGGTTTCTATTTTCAAATTCGATATTTTGTAAACGGATTACAAAAGTGGTTTTGTCGATTTGAAAGTGGATTTTGGAGTTTTTCTATCCCAATTAGGCGACGATCATATCGGTCGAATGAGCCTCGGCGAAGTGCAAACGCTACAGGGTTCCTGTACGTTGTGGCGCTAGCCAGCAACATGACATTTGGACCAAGTCTGAGACGCATTTTACAACTATATTTATATTTATAATTATTTTTAGAACTGGTACTGCTATTAGTATTTTTGGTGTAGGACTTCGGCCTACTGTTTGGACCGTTCGCGGCACTCAGAGCTCGCCTAGATGATTAATTAATTTATGTAAAAATTTGTAAAGGGCATAAGTCCAGTTTTCTATTTTATTTCGCTGTGACCCTGTATGGTGTAGTTTAGGTTTTTACTTTCTTTTTCTGAGTTGGTTTCGTTATTAGACGTGTAATTATAACTTGGATATTAATTATTTTGTATAAAAAGTAATAAGGTTTTTCACGATAAATTAACTTGAATAAAATATTGGTAAGATAACGAAGTCCATGTTTTATCACTAAAAGAAAAATGTAGTTATATATATATATATTAAAATACAAAGTTTTACCAAATTAACCAGTAATTGCTATTTTTCCAATTAATCAATAACCGACTTATTTAATTAAAATAATAATGAACGTAGATTGCGACGTTAGACAATTTCTGGTAGATTAATTAATAAACTTAAAACCTGACTAGGGTCTACTTTTAGAGATTGTAACTAGCACACCTAGAATGGTTTCATTATGGTTCTAAGCCAAGGTTCTCAACTGTAGGATCTCGGAGACGAACTTGACATCCTCCTCGGTACCGACTTTTCCGATCCAGTCAATTAACAGAGGCAAGTTACGTTTATGTTTTCTTGTATTTTATTTAGTAATTGTCAAGCTGCATGTTTAAACCATATTGCTACACGGAACCCTCTCCTAGGGTTCAAATATTGATTGATATTGATTGTGAAGATTGGGGGAATAGTGTAACGTTTATGGCCAATACCCTCCATATTGCATGATTGTGCGAGCTTACCCCTCTTACACACGGGGATAAGCCGTATCGCGTCGCTAGGACGCTATTGTATAACCCAAGCCGGTCACTAACGATTATACATTCAAATCACATTGTTTTTAATCGTAGAATTACTGAAAAATATTGTTTCAACTGTTTAGCCTGCACTTTTCCATTATTACTTGAAATATGAGATACATATTCGTACTTGCTCCATCCTGACTGGAGACCACATTTTTAGGTGACATTGAGGATGCTGAGCTATTGTACAATAGCTACTATGACCCAATTTTGTACCCTGTGGTGTTGCCAGAGTCCTCCTTGGAGGACGTAGGACCTGAGGTCGACGAGCCGACCGCTTAGCTAGTCGTTTCCAGTTTTTTTAGTTTTATTGTTTTGGAGTTTTGTAGAATTTTGAATTCAGCACTTTATTTCAGTTCTTCTATTTCCAGTTGTACTTTTCAAATGTTGAATAAAAATTTTAAAATTTTCGTATATTGAGTTGTGACAAATGTATAGATGTTGTTATGAATACCTGCATGGTGAACCCCCATTGACACACACGACACGTACACCCTTGGGGCATCACTTACCAACCACTAGATTGGAACCTTAGTGGGGTTTTGGACACGAAATTGAGTTACCTACTTTCCTATGCACAGTGCAATATTTTCAGTTTTGGGTTAATTTCCAGTTTTGTAAAAATGAATTTCAAATCTATTTTGATTATGATATATGCATGTATATGTGTATTTCAGTGTATATATATATGTAGTATATATGTATGTGAGTGTGTAGGTGAGTTTTGGGAATGTTTAGTTGTGTATATTGGTAGTTGTGTATATATATACATATATATGTATATATGTGACTGTGTGTGTGTGTTTGGGGACTGTCTTCAGTTTCCAGAAACTGAGAACAGCCCCCCCATTTCCTGTGTGTGTTTTCTCTTCTCTCTCTCACTGTTAACTCTCTCTCTCTCTCTCTTTCACTCTTCTCACTATTCACCTCTCTCTCTATGTCCCTCTCTCACTTCCCTCTCTATATATATATGTAATATATATATAAGTTTTATATATATATATGTATATATATATATGATATATATATATATATATATATATATATATATATATATATATATATATATATATATATATATATATATATATATCGTATTAGATATACATAGTGTTATCATTATATATAAATTTGTGGGTGGTTGTATTATAGTTAGGCCTATATATATATACATATATATATATATATATATATATATATATATATATATATATATATATATATATATATATATATATATATATATATATATATATGTGACTTTCTAAATATAGGTTATATATAGAACCTATAAGTTATCTAGCCTATGGCCTAGGATACTAGCCTATGGCTTTTGGGCTAACCCTATTGGACCTAATGACCTAAACACCTATTAGTTGACCCTTGTTGACTAAGGGTTGACCAAAGTCAACCTTAGGTCAAATTTGACCTAGTTAACCTAGAATTGACTAGGATTTACCTAAAATGACTAGTTTGACTAGTTTGACTAAAACTCTAACTATTTGACTAGTATTGACCTAACTTTGACTAGTTTAACTAGTTTGACCATGTTTGACCTAATTACCTTATTGACTAGTCTTGTTTGACCTAATTACCTTACTGACTAGTCTTTGTTTGACCAATACCTTAGTTGGTCTAAGTTTGACCTAGACTTGACCCAGATTGATCATGTTGACTAGTATTTGACTAGTTTAATTAGAATGTTGACCAGGAGTTGACTTTAACCTAGATTTGACTAACCTTGACTTGTTTGACCTTGTTTGACTTTATTTGACTTAGTTTGACTTCCTGTGACCTAGTTTGACTACTAGAGTTGACCAAGAGTTGACTTTTGACCAGATTGACCTAGAATCATGTAGTATGTATTGTATACTTTATTTTTACCATTGTGGATACATTGTGACTTGTATTGCTCTAATTAGGAGCCATACACCTCTCCTCAGACAGTATATCTTCTTCAGACATTCAGTTATCAGGCGAGTACATTCTCTGACCGTTTCATATTTGCCAGGATTTATATTCTTGCTCTAGATTACTTTACTTGATGCTGACACGATTGTTATCACGGATTGGTACTATATGGATCTTTTCATGAGATGTTATCCCCCTCGGGAGCATCAGATACAGCATGTTTGTGCTTTTCACGAATCATCATGTATCTCTATGCTTTCATAGATTCACGAATCGTTTGTGACTCATGTACTCTCATGCTCACAGAGCCTCTCATGAATCTCCTATTTATGGGCTTATCACGAATCTTAACATAACTTGAATGGATCCTTGTGTATTGATTGGGGATGGAGGAGTGGAAATAGTCATGTAGATATTACCCCAGTAGCTATAGTCATGAATCACTCTTAGCTGTAGCCATGAATCTCCTATGCCATTTCACATGTCTATATTTTACTCTGACTCACTAGACACTGCTAGTTCTCTATTATAGTAGATATTTCATTACAGTTATCTCTGTTACTACATGTATCTTTCTTCAGCGTTTCCTGTATTTTACTCTATTGCATGCTTTATATTTCCTATCATACTATGCACTGCGTGAGATGTATTGTGCTCGTTCCTGTCCTGACTGGACCTGTTGAAAATATTACAGAGGATAAGGATGAGGCCCTGGTGTCTACCTATTATGGAGCAGGACTAGATGATACTTATGTTGTGGACCCTCAGCAGGATCCACCTGCAGCTGAGGATGTTGCCCCAGTAGTCTAGGCTAGTTTAGCTAGACAGTCTTTTCTGTATTATCTTTTTGTCTCACATCTGAGTTATATTTTGAGATGTTGAGATTTATAGACTCTTAGACTTATTGTATTATGAGTTGACATTCTGATGTTATGTTATCCTAGACACTTGGACTTATTTCATCTATTCTACTGTTCTCTTTGAGTTACTGTCTATCTATCTATCTTTCATTCTTCAGCCTAGATGTGATTGAGATTGTTTTCTGTTTGTCACCTCCATTCGGAGAGTATAAACTGTACAGGTACTTTATATTGTTAGATGATTGACCTAGGACAGCGTTCTACCGCCGACACTGCGGCGTAGGCTGGACGTACCCACTTCTCGTGCCCTTACTCTAGGGTGCGAGTCGTGACACGTTTTTAGTGGTGGCCCATGCAGGTCGAGTTTATGTAGTGGTATTCGAACTAGAGTATCACTACAGCCTGTGATAGGATTTAAGGAATAGGCTTAGAGAGAGTGGATACTCAATCACAATTAGGAAATTTCTATGGATTTGAATCTACTGACTATTGTTCAAATCTGTATAATCTATTTCATATTGTCCTTTGATACTATCATCCTTGTACCGTTATTGACTTCCTTATTGATCTGTCTTCAGGATGGTGGAGACACGATCACAGCGTCTCGGTCCAGGTGACACCACTGAGAGGTCTGCCACCTCTCGTCCAGCTCACCAGGACCCGGGGACCACAGCTCCCCTTACTACAGCTCATGTGGGAGCTTCTGCCACATTTGGGGGTGCACCTCTACTTATTCGGGGGACCATCCCAGCTACCCCAGACATGCCTCCCCCGCAGTTTCGTCAGCCACAGTTTCAGCAGCATCAGCAGCAGTTCCAGCCGTCGATGCCATCTGGATTAGTGGATGCTGTACAGATGTTTTTATACTTCCAGCATTTCCTAGAGACGCAGCAGGCCCAGCAGCAGCGTCATACGACGGAGTTTACCAGGGGCATAGATGAGGTCCATCAGCTGGCTAGAGCGATGGTGGAGAGGTTGGCTGTCCAGCCACAGGGAGGATTGGGACAGCCGCGACAGCAGAGGATTCCGGGCATTCAGGACTTCAAGAAGATGAACCCCAGGGACTTCTTGAGGACAGAGGGGATTCTTTATGCTGATGACTGGATTGAGCACATTGAGGAGATTTTCCGACTGGCGGAGATACCAGCCGGACTACAGATAGAGGCAGCAGCCAGCCAGATGCGGGACCTTGCCCGTACCTGGTATCAGACGGACCCGAGAGTAGGCACTCCAGGACAGACATGGAGAGTTTTCAAGGAGCTCTTCAAGGGAAAGTTTTTCCCGGATCAGGCAGTCGGTGCTTTGGAGACCCAGTTCGAGAACCTGGTTCAGGGGAACCAGACTGTAGAGGAGTATTCTGGTGAGTTTATCCGGTTGAGCAGATTCGTGGAGGGCCTTAGCGAGACAGTGAAGGCGAGGAGGTTCAGGAAGGGCTTGGTCAAGGAAGTCAAGTCCTTGACCAAGAGTGACAGGAATGCCACCTTTGAGGAGATTCTGGCAGGAGCGATGGCAGCTGAGGATGATCTTGAGCTGAAGCTCAAGAGGGGCCGTGATACACAGGGAGCCGGCAGCAGTGGAGCTCAGGCCAAGAGGCCTCACTATCAGCATCAGCAGAGGCAGCCACAGCAGTATCAGCAGCCGAGGCAGCAGCAGCAGGCCCCGAGACAGCAGACTACCAGTTGTCCCTACTGTAAAAAATCGGGACATGGATGGGGAGAGTGCAGGAAGAGGTTGGGTTGGTGCCTACTATGTGGGGCAGCTGACCACCAGCTCAGGGAGTGTTCCCAGTTCATAGGCAGAGTAGCACAGGGAGCAGCACCAGGAGCAGGAGCCAAGGCTCCGGTAGGACAGCAGCAGAGAGGACCGTTACAGCCACAGCAGCAGAGATTTTTGCAGTTTCAGCAGCAGGCTGGAAGAGGTCAGCAGGGGCGTGCTTACGCCATGACAGTTGAGGATGCTCAGGCAGTTGGCGAAGTGCTTGCAGGTTCTGTTCTTTTAAATTCCATTCCCACCTTGCTTCATTATATCTATCTTGAAATCCAATTCCATCTGCTCCTACCTGTTTCTTTATTAGTGATCAGTTTTGACCTGGTAGTTCTTTTTGATTTTGTCGATTGTTTGTTTGTTTTTTCATCTCTTACTTAGGAGTAGGAGTAGGAGTAGCTTTAGCTAATAATATAATTCCTTGAATAACTTCTTTTGTCAAGAAATTTCCCTTAAAAGAATGTGTTATGCCTTTTGACTTACAATTGATAGAGTAGCTCTGACCATAGAATGGTAACCCTTTTAGCCCTGTGATTTATTGTTTCCTTATCTTCCTAGTCTATACCTATGACTAGGACTGTCCCACCTAACCTGTCCTTTATACTACTATTTTATCATGATTCTTGGTTCTATTTAGGCCATAGACCTTTCCCACTATAAATTATGATCATCGTAGACACGTTACCGTGACTTTTAAGTTAGGAGCACAAGACTAGTTGTTTTCTCAAAACTAATTTCACATACGTGACCTAGACATGACATACTACACCCATGACCTTAGTGTCCCACTCAGGCATACCATCGTATGCTTCATTTACTTAGTACGATTTTCCTGACCCGAGGCTCCATCCTGATTTACCCCATAGAGTTACTTTTGATTTCGATTTGAATTAAGGACACCTTATGACCTAAAACTGTCAGCCAATTTTTGGACATGACCCAGTATAGGTCTACCACCCATATTTTGCTTATTGACCTTGTATGTTGCTAGGTAGTAGCTTCGTCCCTGATTGTTGGAGGTTTGACCTAGGAGGAGTACGACCATCTAAATTTCGAGGACGAAATTATTTTAAGGTGGGTAGACTTGTAACACCCTATTTTCTGAAATTGGGGGTTTTTGAAAAATTATTATTTTTATTATTTATTAATGGTGTTTAGGGCATGATATGATTTATGGTGATTTCTAGTGTAATTAGAACCATCTTCTAAGTCATGCTAAATTATGACTTATGACTTTGTGATTTTGTTAGTATAACTTAGTGTAAACCCTAGTTATTCCTTAAACTAGAAGTTGCCATGACCATGTGAGCTTAGCCATAGGCTTAGAACATCAAATTAGGGCTTTTTAGCCTAAAGGATATTTTGGTAATTTTCTAGGATTTATTTGGAATTATTTGTATTTATGTGTTTTTATTATTGTTTAATTATTGATTAGTGCCATGATAGTCCCTAACCAAGTTTAGCCTAACCTAGAGATTAGTTACTAACCTAGAATGCTAAGGGGATAGATATTTGCATTGGTTAAAGGAGGATAAATATCTTGATATTGCTTTATTGGATATTTTCCATAAAATACTCCAAATATCCAAACCTAGGCAAGAAAGTCCTTGCCTTAACCTAGAAGAAAGGTCAAGGACACCCCCCCTTGCTATGGCCGGCCATGGGGTACCCCCCTACCACTACACCATCCTATATTAACCCCTCACATCATTCATGAACATTTTTACATGAATTTTAACCTAGAAAAATCCCATTTCTTCAAACCTTGATAACTTGATCAATTTTGATCCAAATTCACTCTAGTTTCTTGCATTGGACTCCCCTGCACTAGAGGGTACTAGTTAGGGCCTGCTATCGAGGATTTCGTGAGCTTTGGGCATCACCAAGTTGAAGTGGACACCCCCCTCTCCTTGTTTTTCCATTGGATTTGCATCAATAGGTAAATACCCTCAAACCATGTTAATATTGTGTTTTCTCTTCATATTTGCATGCATCTAGGTACCATGGAACTGTGGGTCAAGTTTGGTGAAAAATAGGATTGGTTTGGTGTCCGTATCGGACACGTATCCTAGACTAGGAAACCTTGTTTGATGAAATGCCACAGAGGATCTGTTTTTGTCAAAATGTGAAACAAATTATATTTTCTGGTAGCCCTAGACTTCTAGGTCACAACCCTAACTTACTGAACACATTTTCGAGTCGTGTCCGTGTCCAAAACGGACACGAACTCACTGCACGAGGATCGCGTGCGTGCCCTGCTACCACGCTCCTCGTGCTCACAGCACATAGCACTAGGACACAAGATTTTTGACATAGACACGGGAGCAATGTCTGTGAACATGCCCCAAAGTTTCACGACGTGTCGTTTTGTATCGGACACGAAATCGGGGCCGCACTGGCTACACACGCGCACAGTTCAGTCGAAAATTCGACTTAGACACGCGACTCGTGTCGCATGGACACGAGTCGAGGACACCTCGTGGTGACACGAGTGTGTAGCCCGACACGTGGGCTACACGTGGGCATGACCACGAGGCCCCACGTGGCTCGTGTCGTGTCCACGAGGCGCGTGAACACGTGCACGACGCGGTGCCAAACACGCGTATCAGTCGTGTTTTTGGTGACTGATACGGGCTTCCCATTTGGACACGGCGACACGTGGGTGCGTGTCAGGGTCCTAGGTGTGTAGCCTGACCCTAGACGAACCAAGGGACACGAGCACGACACTTCACGTGTCCTGTGTCGTGAGCACGAGACACGTGAACACGTGCACGATGTTGTGACACTACACAGTGTCTGTGCTTACCCGATTGCGTTTGTTGACCTCTGGACACGCCGTGTCGTGTCGTGGTGAACCCCAATTGACACACACGACACGTACACCCTTGGGGCATCACTTACCAACCACTAGATTGGAACCTTAGTGGGGTTTTGGACACGAAATCGAGTTACCTACTTTCCTATGCACAGTGCAATATTTCCAGTTTTGGGTTAATTTCCAGTTTTGTAAAAATGAATTTCAAATCTATTTTGATTATGATATATGCATGTATATGTGTATTTCAGTGTATATATATATGTAGTATATATGTATGTGAGTGTGTAGGTGAGTTTTGGGGATGTTTAGTTGTGTATATTGGTAGTTGTGTATATATATACATATATATGTATATATGTGACTGTGTGTGTGTGTGTTTGGGGACTGTCTTCAGTTTCCAGAAACTGAGAACAGCCCCCCCATTTCCTGTGTGTGTTTTCTCTTCTCTCTCTCACTGTTAACTCTCTCTCTCTCTTTCACTCTTCTCACTATTCACCTCTCTCTCTATGTCCCTCTCTCACTTCCCTCTCTATATATATGTAATATATATATAAGTTATATATATATATATATATATATATATATATATATATATATATATATATACATATATATATATATACATATATATATATATATATATATATATATATATATCTATGTATATATCAATATTGGCCTAACTATAATACAACCACCCACATATTTATATATAATGATAACACTATGTATATCTAATACAATATATATATATATATATATATATATATATATATATATATATATATATATATATATATATATATATATATATATATATATATATATATGTGACTTTCTAAATATAGGTTATATATAGAAACCTATAAGTTATCTAGCCTATGGCCTAGGATACTAGCCTATGGCTTTTGGGCTAACCCTATTGGACCTAATGACCTAAACACCTATTAGTTGACCCTTGTTGACTAAGGGTTGACCAAAGTCAACCTTAGGTCAAATTTGACCTAGTTAACCTAGAATTGACTAGGATTTACCTAAAATGACTAGTTTGACTAAAACCCTAACTATTTGACTAGTGTTGACCTAACTTTGACTAGTTTAACTAGTTTGACCATGTTTGACCTAATTACCTTATTGACTAGTCTTGTTTGACCTAATTACCTTACTGACTAGTCTTTGTTTGACCAATACATTAGTTGGTCTAAGTTTGACCTGACTTGACCCAGATTGATCATGTTGACTAGTATTTGACTAGTTTGATTAGAATGTTGACCAGGAGTTGACTTTAACCTAGATTTGACTAACCTTGACTTGTTTGACCTTTTTTGACTTTATTTGACTTAGTTTGACTTCCTGTGACCTAGTTTGACTACTAGAGTTGACCAAGAGTTGACTTTTGACCAGATTGACCTAGAATCATGTAGTATGCATTGTATACTTTATTTTTACCATTGTGGATACATTGTGACTTGTATTGCTCTGATTAGGAGCCATATACCTCTCCTCAGACAGTATATCTTCTTCAGACATTCAGTTATCAGGCGAGTACATTCTCTGACCGTTTCATATTTGCCAGGATTTATATTCTTGCTCTAGATTACTTTACTTGATGCTGACACGATTGTTATCACGGATTGGTACTATATGGATCTTTTCATGAGATGTTATCCCCCTCGGGAGCATCAGATACAGCATGTTTGTGCTTTTCACGAATCATCATGTATCTCTATGCTTTCATAGATTCATAAATCGTTTGTGACTCATGTACTCTCATGCTCACAGAGCCTCTCATGAATCTCCCATTTATGGGCTTATTACGAATCTTAACATAACTTGAATGGATCCTTGTGTATTGATTGGGGATGAGGGAGTGGAAATAGTCATGTGGATATTACCCCAGTAGCTATAGTCATGAATCACTCTTAGCTGTAGCCATGAATCTCCTATGCCATTTCACATATCTATATTTTACTCTGACTCACTAGACACTGCTAGTTCTCTATTATAGTAGATATTTCATTACAGTTATCTCTTTTACTACATGTATCTTCCTTCAGTGTTTCCTGTATTTTACTCTATTGCATGCTTTATATTTCCTATCATACTATGCACCGCGTGAGATGTATTGTGCTCGTTCCTGTCCTGACTGGACCTGTTGAAAATATTACAGAGGATGAGGATGAGGCCCTGGTGTCTACCTATTATGGAGCAGGACTAGATGATACTTATGTTGTGGACCCTCAGCAGGATCCACCTGCAGCTGAGGATGTTGCCCCAGTAGTCTAGGCTAGTTTAGCTAGACAGTCTTTTCTGTATTATCTTTTTGTCTCACATCTGAGTTGTATTTTGAGATGTTGAGATTTATAGACTCTTAGACTTATTGTATTATGAGTTGACATTCTGATGTTATGTTATCCTAGACACTTGGACTTATTTCATCTATTCTACTGTTCTCTTTGAGTTACTGTCTATCTATCTATCTTTCATTCTTCAGCCTTGATGTGATTGAGATTGTTTTCTGTTTGTCACCTCCATTCGGAGAGTATAAACTGTACAGGTACTTTATATTGTTAGATGATTGACCTAGGACAGCGTTCTACCGCCGACACTGTGGCGTAGGCTGGACGTACCCACTTCTCGTGCCCTTACTCTAGGGTGCGGGTCGTGACACTACGGTTTCACTAGCTGCACATCAAAATCACAAGTCATGATTTTTTTAATAGTTTTAAAAATGATTAAAAATCACCAAAAATCATATTATTATTTAAATATCCTAATTGAATAATTAAAACAAAAAGTTTCAAAATTACTCTCATTTTAGAAAACTGGATGTTACAAGTCTACCCACCTTAGAAAAATTTTGTCCTCGAAATTTAAGACGATAGTACTACTTCTAGGTCAAACATAGTCAAGGGTCAACCACTAGTCAATTTGTCAACATCCAAGTACTTGGTCATCAACTGGTCAACTTCTTAGGGTTTTACCTATGCTAGCTATATAGGTGTTGGCAACTAGATATTAGCAAAAAGAAAAACTCTATAATTGGCTAACTCTTAACTTCCCAATCTTATCAAGTCACCCATAACTAAATACCTATAATCTAAGCACACAAATCCCAATACCATATATACATAAGCTCAAGAACAACAACCCATTATATATATCCTAAGTATATCATCTATATATCTATACATATGTAACTGATCATCAAGGGTTAAAGTAGACTAAACTTATAAGGAACTGAACAAATGCTCAGAATTTAGGCTAAGGATGAATGGTCTGAAACATCAATGTAGGCAAAAGAAAATGATGCTAAGGAGACTGAATTTATAAGAAAAAGGACATGACATCAGTGAAAGGTCTGCACACTGCCTATAAAGGTTGATCTATCATGCCTAAACTCATCACAAGGAGAACTTAACTAAAATAGAAAACTGAACCAATATAGGCTAAACAACATGTCTATAATCCTATACAACAAAGGCCTATAGATACCAACCAACCCATATCCCATATGCCACTATCATCTACAATCTATCTATATATATATAGACCTCTCAATCTTAGGTGAACTACAACTATGCTCAAGGATAGGCTTTGGTCATGGGTGTCTTACTGGAAAGGTAAGGAAAAAATAATAATAAATCATCAAGGCTGTGAGGCATACTAACATCCTATATGAAAACTGGTAGGTCAGGGAAATCACCTATAATAGGTTATTATTCTAATACTAATACTAACTATCATCTCTAGGGTACAGCCACTCTACAAGTCATCATATCATTACACTATGAAAGAACTACATATTAATAAGCTCTATAAAGCTAAAATATCCCTACTCCTAAATTATTTGATGATGGAATACAATTTACAATAACAGAAGGGTACGATAGAGATGATATGTTTAAAAACCTTCTCAAGATACAGTCTGATAATCATATGCGTCTGTCCAAAATCATGTTACTCAGAGTTCTCGCCATGCCAGTAAGCAAGGCTGCGATAAACGATAGATTCTATAACTGGGGCATGCACCTCTATAATCATGTCGTCTGGAATTCTTGCTATGCCGACTAGTATAGCTGCGAAAAATTCCAAATCTCATAACCAAGATACGTACATCCGAAGTCAGGTCTCTATGTTTTCGCCACGCCAGTTAATATGGCTGCGATAAACTACAGGTTCCATAATCAAGTAGACATTTTACCATCCCTATTATTCCCGTCAATATATGTTATCAGAAAATATCGTAACTCAGGCCATAAAATTTATCTCGATAGGAAAATCAAAATCAACAACGATCCATCAAAATCAAATTCAATAATCAAGGAGTGAGAGCGAACAAAACAAGGGAAATGATTTCAAATTGAAGTTTAATTAAGATTCTCAAGGGTCGTCCCAGGAATCTCTCAAGGAGTCCTAACTGTGATTGAGTACCTTTAAAAATATATACTAATCCTACTGCAGGCTGTAGTGATACTCTAGTTCGAATACCACTACATAAACTCGACCTGCATGGGCCACCACTAAAAACGTGTCACGACCCGCACCCACTGTGAGGGTACGAGTACGTAACAGCGCCCAGCCTATGTCGCAGTGTCGGCGGTAGAACGCTGTTCTAGGTCATGAACTATAACTACATAATATGAATACTCTCCAAGAGGAGGCCAATCACAGAAGGTACAACTCAATCACAATCTAAAGATAAAATATAGCACGATAGAATAGATAGATAAATCCTCAACTTAGGTACAACAGAAATAAAATAACATAAGTCTCAAAATCTTAATAATAAAACAACTATGAATCCAGACAACTACTAACATAAAAATAAAGAACAGTCTAGACTATCTACACTATGCATGGTATTATCCTCAGCAGCTGCCTGAACCTCCCCAGGGGTCCAGGTGCCAGTGTCATCTAGGCAAGCTCCATAGTAAGGGGTGCAGGATTCCTCATCATCCTCTATAAAATTTTTAACAGATCCAGTCAGGACGGGAGCGAGCACAATACATCTTACGCAGATTATAACAGGTTAGAAAATATAAACATGCAAGAGAGTACGATACATGAAACTGAAAGAAAGTACATGAGGTAAATAGAGAGAGAACTGTAATAGAAATATCTACTATAAGTAGAGAGCTACTAGTGACTAGTGATTTAGAGTACAAAGTCGACATGTGAAAGGCTGGATTTGCACATGAATATACTAAAGAGGCGCACGTGGTTATACTACTTTGGAATTGTTCACATGACTATTTATACTCCTCTATACCCCAATCAATACACAAGAATCCAGACAAGTTTTGTTACGTACATGATTTTCACATGAAAGCCCATAAATGGGTGCACATGAAGTATACATGAGGGCTCATAAATGAGTGCACATGAAATTCACATGAAGGCCCATAAATGGGTGCACATAAAAAATTTACATGAGGGCTCATAAATGAGTGCACATGAAGTATAGGTTATACATGAGATACATGAGAAACATGACCGAACATGAGAGCACATGAGAGTACACGAGCATGCATGAACGAGCATGAAGCACATGAGAAACATGAATAACATAAGAGCGAGGAATACATGATGTACATGAAACACACGACATGATGTATCTGATGCTCCCGAGGGGATAACATCTCAATGTAGGGATCCATATAGTACCAATCTGTGATAGCATCAAATAAGGTAAACTAGAGCAGGAATATAATTCTAGCAAGTTATGAAATGATCAGAGAATATACTCGCCTGGTATCTGAATATCTGAAGTAAATGTACTGTCCGAGATAAGGTACCTGACTCCTAGTTAGAGCAACACAAGTCAAGATGTATACAGGGGATGATAATTGTAATCTACAATGCATCTGCATGCTGTCTAGGTCAAACTAGACTAAAGTCAATACTTGGTCAACTCTAGTCAACTACACTAATCAAACTAGGTCAAGTCCTAGCCCAAACAAGTCTAACAAGTCTCACTAGGCCTAACCAAGCCTAGTCTAGAAATCAAATACAAGCACAAGCCAAACCAAGCTAAGCTAATCACACACAACATATATATGGAGAGATAAGGGGTGAGTGAACATATAGGAAAAGGGCCAAGTGCAACATGCATTCAATGTGAACTAGTATCATTAGTGATAGTGTCAACATAGTGTCATAGCAATGTGTAGAGACATAGTGTAAGGGGTACATGAGGTAAGTATAGGATTTATGTTAACATAGAACATTGCATCACCTTACATACAACTTGCATTTATTTTCATTCATTCATGCATTCATTCTATACATCTATACATTCATTCATACATGCCTACATTGCCTATACACCAATATATTAGATTACACTACATACATCGATCTAACCCACATCTCTATGTAACTCATGCATGAACATATCCCCAAATCAAGATACAACCCATATGTATATATCATATGACATATAGGTCATATATGGGAAATAGCCTATAACCCATATCAAGGCCAACCCAACTAATCTGGCCTCAAGCACAATATATATAACATATACAAATAGGTTATAGCTAGGCTAGGGTTCTGGTTGTAAGAAACAGGTGCAATACTCTGGACACTCAAGTCTGAACACACAATGTTCAAGGTAGTATAAAAAGATATGAAAACATACAATTCTGAACATTCTTCTAATGTAGGCAACAAGGGATAAACATATGGGGGTTTTGAACTAAGTCTAAAAGGTGGGGCTATATCAATGGGATATGTAGGAACTAGATTTACTTCCTAAAGGGTCTGTATATGAAGTGAATGACAACACTTTTAGGTGTACAAAGGACAGGCCAAGATGGAGGATAGGAACTAAAGGACTGGTCAAGTAGTGAAATGGATAGATACCTAAGCAAATATAGATTGGTTCCTGTGTGATGTAGGTAGTAATGTATCTCAGTTTTTTTCAGTTTTGTGTGTGTATATGTGATATGGTACATGTGTGTGAAGAGAGTCAAAGTGTAGGTTTAATTGTACATGTGTGTGTATAGGTGAGTGTGTGATCACAGATTGTGTGAGTGTGAGTATAGATAGAAGCTTATAGGTTCTCAGATTTTGATGGTGTGTGGTTAATTTAAAAGTACAACATAGGAGATTGTAATGTGTGGTATAGTTCTCAGGTTTAAAATTTCCGTATATTGAGTTGTGACAAATGTATAGATGTTGTTGTGAATACCTGCATATAGAACAGCTTACTGCCGTCGTCTCACAACGGTGCAGGCTGGGCATGATCCGGTTCGACCCAATTATTTGGGATCGGGTCGTGACAGGGAATGACCTAGTGGCTGGTCATAAAGGATAAAATTAGGGTTAGGGTTTCTAGTTAGTGGGCTTTGGGCTAAGTCACATGAGCAATGGGCTCGCTACCTTAGCCTTAAGTCCAACATTAAAATCCTTCCTAATTTTCTCAAGAGCTAAGTCACTCAAGTCAAAACCAAGTCGACTTAAGTTAGATTAGGGTCCCACCATGCTAGCCAAGTCACTATGGTCAAAGTCAACAGATTGGTTGGTCTCCAAAGTCACACCTATGAAAAGTCAAATTTAACAATCACCAATGCATTAAATAACAAAATAATTTAAAGGACCAAAATGATCAAAATATCCTCAAGCTAAAAATGATAAATGAAATATCCTAATCACATGGCTAGGCTCTAGGGCAGACAGTCTCTACGGTTTCACTAACTGCACATCAAAATCACAAGTCATGATTTTTCTAATAGTTTTAAAAATGATTAAAAATCACCAAAAATCAAATTATTATTTAAATATCCTAATTGAATAATTAAAACACAAAAATTCAAAATTACTCTCATTTTAGAAAATTGGGTGTTACAAACCCCCACCTGGAGACCGACCATCTGTTATGGGACCGACAGACTGACCCTCAATCTTTGACTCATCACCATCGGTGGCTTTGTCTCGACGAACTGAATCCTCCGTAACCCTCAAAACTTTTCGAAGTCCCTCTTCAACAAGTTTCCGACGATCCACCTCCTGTCGAACACCCCTCGTGCCTCCATCCGGTGTCTGTGGTCTGCCTGTACAGCTCAGCGTCTTGAGCCTTTACATGCCATAACACAAATTTTTTTCGAGCCAACTGTTGGAAACCCTTCGCAAGTATCAAATCTTTTCTCCCAAACAGACTGCGACAGCCATCATTTGCCAGCCTCCCTACCAAAACCAAGTTGTAACGCAAACTCGATACATGGTAGTTAATGTTGGACGCGTGCAGAAGCGTTTGCTAACCCACCTGATCAAAATCAATCACCGTCTAACAGACACCAAGCATAAGATGAAGACAAGTATATGGCGGTGGCGTACGTCACATGAACAAATTCCAACCTTTAATAACTCAGATGAAGTTACAAGATTGACAGAACTCACGTTGAACACTTTGCCCTAATAGGTTCAACCTCCTCACAACTCTAAAGAAAAAAAATAGATGATTACAATTGAGATCACTCTCCAATCCGTAGTGATCTCCCTAACCGAAGTTGACGAGTCCTCGATTAAATCTTCTTCCTTCTGTCTTAGATGACGAAGTCCTAATAGCAAAGTACGAACTTTCTCTTAGATTTTTTTGTGGACGAACACCCCGAATTTTCACTTTTTGCTTTGCTTTGTGCTGTAATTTGTGCCTCCACCCTCACCCCATATATATATATATATATATATAGGATGAGAAAATCATATTTTAGATCATAATATGATTTCTTAAATAGGAAGCCCTCAAATAAGAATATTATTACACCTAAAATAGCCATCAATATCCTATTTTATGTCATAATATGATTTTTTTTTAAAATAACAATCATATTATATCTAAAATAACACAACATTAACTATGGACATTCAAATCAAATCAAATCAAACATCTAATTAGATTTGGATTCCACAAATATGTTTGTACCAAATTTGGATTGGACTCTAACAGTTAAGATCAATATGCTTAGAACGAACATGAAAAATACGAATAGGATTGGAAGTCATATATGTCGTGTTGAGGTTGTCACGGACCATAGTAATGGATTTGAGTGGAAAAAAGTTAACAGACTCGCTGGTTCAATACTGATTCGTATGTTATCTTAGGATCCTATCTTTTGGGCTGTTTTCTTAGGATTGGAAGAGTCCCAATAAAAAAAGCAAATTAAGGGTTAACCCTCAAAAAATCAGAAGCAGACAGTGGAACCAGACGTACAAAGACGTACTTTACATTTATTTCCAAATTATCGACATGAAGAAAAAAGGAAAGCAAAAAAAATGTACTATAAAAATGCCGTACATAATAATAACAGAATCTTTTTTTTTTGAAATTCCACTCACACACATAATTGGGGGGCTCAAACCTTGCCGGCCCCTCCGGGTGTCCGCTCTAATACCACTAGGCTAGAGAGCTCGGACATAATAACAGAACCTCGTTCAAATAAATACATGATAATGGCTTTATAAAACCAAAGTAAAACCCAATCTTGATGAGACACATGAAAGCTCCAGCAGCCTGCCAATACACTTTTCAAACATGGACTCCTTTTATTATCATACATCTCGTATATACGCAAATAAAAATTGTCGATCACCACCCAATAAAGCAAAAGTGAATTAATTTATATATCGTGAAAGAAGATCGACCTCTTAATTAATTAGCGAAAGCCAGACATGGGGAAGGTTGGGGAGGGGGAGGGAGGTCGTCGTCTCCACCGCCACCGCCACCTTCGTTGTTAGAACACCAAGCGTCGTCGGTGATGAACTGCATCCACGCATCATCCTTGTCGTCCTCGTCGACGTACGAGGACGACCCCACGGCCGCGTCCGGGGACATGGTCTCGTACTGGTCGGGCGGCACCAGGGATTGCTTGGGGACTCTCCATCAACGCTGAGATGCTGCATTGGCCGGCCTGGTCTTCGACTTCAGTACATACCACATTTTTCTTGAACACTCTACATAGTGCATAGGAGTCCTGCACACATGATCAAAGCAAATCAATTAGCCATTCAATATCCGGAGATAGTATATATACATGATTAAGTTGCTTGATAGATTACATCCTGTACGTGTGATTGATTGTATCAACAACTAGTGCAGGAGTTTGAACTGTTAGGTCAGACTGGTGAGAGATTGGTGTCTGAACAATTTCAGAGCGTAGGGGACAGTTTACGTTGGACTAGATAGACAATACTGGATTTCTACTGGTGGAGGTGCATGCCGGACTGTGCATACATATATTTAAGGGATGAGCCAAATTCTAATGTTGGACATTATTGAGACATAAACCCTAATATCAAATATTATATGAGAACTTATTACTAAATAACGCCATATTAAAGTCCAGAAATGCTATTCATCACCCAAAGTGATCTTTTTGGTGATACCATCATACATGACATAACATGACATGATGATTGCGTACGTAACGATTGTAGTATCGGAAATTATTGGTCAAAAATGATAGATTTATGATATAATTCAAAATAAAATTAGAATATCACAAATATTTTTTTAAATAATATGTTATCTATATACTAAAACCATTGCCATGACTACTTCACTTCAGCGCTACCTTTTAGTGTTAAAATATCGATCACAAATAAAAAAATTCATGATATAATTCAAAAATCAAATTAGATTGTCAAAAAAAAAAAAAAAAAAAAGTATAACACTAAAATCGTCCTCACGTCATCACTATGTCATGAATTAATAATGGTTTCACAAAAAAATTTTAGATGATGAATAGTATTTTCGTAAGAACAATCCAAATGTGGGTTAAGAATACACCACATTTTAAGCAAATCAAGAAAGTTTTACAGAGGAATAATGCTAAGTTTACAACCAACCCCTTTCAACCAACCTACTCCCACTGCTAACATGGTCTCATCCAGCCCCACCTCTCCCCTTCAATGGGGACCGGCCATGTAGCATTTGGTTGTAAGGTGGTTGTAATCATCGCATTACCTTTTACCAAGTTGTAAATCCAAGTCAAATTCAAGTATTACCTGTTAGAATAATATAATTAAATATATAGGCAATTAATGCTTTCTTCCCTTTGGAATTCTTGGACTTGGACACAACAGCAAGGGTTGAGAGTTGAAAATCATATATTTATCTTATAATTTTAATACGATCCCCCATGTCGAAAGTTCGTTATAGACAGATAAAATCTGCCACTACCTCCAAATTCTATTTATAAAGGTTAAAAAGTTATATATTCATAAATGCTAGTCCATGATGTCTCACTTGGAGTTATATAATGACTCTAATTTGTTGTTTGACAGAGAGACAAGTAACAAGTAGAACCACAACTAAATCTGTTTCTTCTCCAACTCCAAGTCATGTTCATTTTCGGGCAGAGACGAAGTTCATTTCTGGGCAGAGAAGTCATGTGAGAGAATCTATAGCTGAGGGTGGAAGCTTGTGAATAAAGTGCAAAGCAACCGACACCATGAGAGAGAGACAGAGAAATTTAGCTTTATAAAGTTGTTAATGACACCTAGCATGCATTGATGAGAGAGAGATGGTGATGAAGGTTTTGAGAGGGAATCGTAGGTTTGTCCTACTTAGAATAGTGAAAGCAACAGCAGTACTTTGGCGGGGATCTAGGACCGGCGGAAGAAAGGAATGGTTTCTCCCATTTTTTAATTGGATAGGAAAAGCATGTGCGTGTATGTGTAGGAGAAGAAGGACTAACTTTCCATGCACGTCATGCATTTTACTCTCTCACGTAGATTCTCCTTTCTTTCCCCCCCCCCCCCCCCCCCCCCCCCCCCCCCCCCCTCCCACTCATTGGAACCAGCTATATCATAACAGTTCAACTATGTCCAACACTAGTAACTAATGCCGTGTATAAGCTAGATGGTGGAAGGTCAGTACTTAGATCGAGCTACGGAGACTTATTATTCTTTTTATTTATTTAATTGGTGAGAGTTGAAACAGTGGACCCAACATGCATGTAATGTAGCATGTACAAAGTCTCGTGCATATCGCTGACGTCTCAAACAAAACAAAAAAACTATGTCTAACACTAGTAACTAATGCGGAAAGCAGCACGGATAGGGACATGAAACAAAAAAACTATGTCTAACACTAGTAACTAATGCGGAAAGCAGCACGGATAGGGACATGATGTCCCTCAACGTAAGAACGTATGTAAGTATATGTTGGTTGTAATTGGAAAAAAAAAAAGAGTTTAACTACACAAATTCAAATAGAAACTCAAAATAGAAAGTTACTATACATGGAGGACAAATTTTTTCTACCTAGACCATTAAATTTTTAGAAACTTACCATCAATAAATGAAATGCATGTAATTAATCGAATGATTTTTTGAAAAAAAAATAGAAACTCATGAGTTCCTCTAGAATTTTTGATATCATAACTGCTAACATCTAATTATACAACGAGCTCTGAGTCTGTTATTGCTCATATAAGACTGTATATATTGATATTTTATATTTATTTTCCTTCTTGACAATTAATTTGGAAAACTGTTTGACAATTATTATTTGTTTTTTAAAAAAAGCTGAAAAGTCAATCTAAATTTGCAACAGTTTCTTGACAAAAAGAAAACTCCTGGGGTCAAAAATTATTTTTGCTGCCACTTTTTAAAAACCGACAGCAATGCCAAACCAAGAAGTATACATAGACTTAATAATTATAAGTATATTAGTGTACATTAGTGTACATTGTACAATAGTACTGATACATCCATTTCTTCAATCATGGATCCTACTTGACATCATGTGGTTGCAAACCATTATTTATCATTTAGGCATCCAATTTAATTTATTTGTTTGCATAATTGTACAAAAGCATGACTAAATGTACACGTGTGTTTGCAACATAACGACTAATTTCGGATTCATGACTAAATGTACACGTGTGTTCGCAACATAACGACTAATTTCGGATTCATGACTAAATGTACACGTGTGTTTGCAACATAACGACTAATTTCGGATTCATGATCATTATATGCCACATAAGTTTTATGAGGAGGAATAAGAATGATAACCCGTCTTCTCTAGTTTCCAACCGCGGTTTATGTACTAGTACTTTCACTCTATCGATCCAAAGATGGTGAACCCAAAATTCTAACCTAGAATTCAAATTGCAGTGGTTGTAGATAGGGCCGGCCCTGGGGCAAGCCAAATAGAACTTGGGGCTTGGACAACCCCTCTCTGCTAGGACAATTTTTCAAACTCAGCGTGATCCCACCAAAGATCGGGGTCACGGATGATCACCAGGACATGCTCATAATAAGGGTCAAGGGACAACTAAAATTAGCTTCGAATATGACAACCCAACCCTCCAGGCCGGCCCTGGTTGTCGAAATAACTCTTCTTAATTCCTTTTCCAATCACAAAGCAAATATATATATAAATCAAATAAATTGATATGTAATGGGGCTATTTAATTAGGAATTAGGATTAGTATAGTTAATTAGATATGGCAATGGTGATGAAATGACCTGCATTCCCATTGTGTCGACTTCGCATTCTCTGTCGTCGAGGCGATACTCATGCATGACCCAGCCCGTCCTGATCCCTTGAGGAGCTCGACCTCTGTAGTAGACCAAGGTCTTCTTCATGCCGATGGCCCGGTTCTGACAGGACACGCGCCGGTCCTTCCCGGTCGACTTCCAGTACCCCGCCCGTGTCGCCCTGTTGGTTCGGAACCCGTTCGGATACTTCCGATCTCGCGGCCCGAAGAAGTACCACTCGGGATCTCGACTCGGCAGGAACGATTTATCTGCAGAGCAGACATAAAGAAACTTCTTTAATTAGTGACTGACAATGTCTGTCGTCCCTAGCCTAGCTATATATAGACTAATTGTTGCACACAAGGGCGAAGCCAGAATTTTTTTTTTTTTTTAGCGGCAGTTGAGAGGAGATGAATTAAAAAAAATTAAGTCGAGACTACAATCCGGATTAGTCCAGCTTATGCTCCGCTACAGACCTGCTAATTCCCAGGGTTCACATTTGTAGAGGTCCACTTCTGGGATGATGTCGAGCTCGATCTTGAGGCCATGGATCTTCCTCTTCAGGTAGTAGTTGACGAGCTCCTCGTCGGTCGGATGGAAACGGAAACCCGGCGGCAGACCCACCGGCGCCATGTCTGTCGATCTCCTCCTCCTCCTTGGCTTTCTCTCTCTCTCTTTGTTCTCTCCTCTCTTTTCTTTTGGTCGCCATCATCATCTATATATTCAAAGACCATAGCTATAGCTACTCTTTGGGTCACTGTCACTTTCTCTTTTGTAGATTCTGAGACTGCTTTCAACACGTAAGATCTCTACTACGTGACTATGCTGCAATGCGTCCCTCTCGATCAAAATCTTTGATTGCTTCTGTACTTGTAGTTAGCAATATTGGATAACATAATTTACTCGATCTACAGGATGTCCTTAATTTTAGGGGTGAGCATTATTCGGTTTTGAACCGAAAATCGAACCAAACCGAATCGAATAAGAGATTCGATTCGGTTTTTAAAAAAATCGGTTCGGTTCCGGTTTTAAAAATACTAAAATTTCTTATTCGGCTTCGGTCCAAAACCGAAAACCGAATAAGAAAATTTAGTTTTTATATATATATATATATATGTATATATATATATATATATATATATATATATATATATATATATAAAAACCGAATAAGAAAATTTAGTTTATATATATATATATATATATATATATATATATATATATATATATATATAAAAACCGAATAAAAAAATTTAGTTTATATATATATATATATATATATATATATATATATATATATAGAGAGAGAGAGAGAGAGAGAGAGAGAGAGAGAGGTATATAATAAATATAGCTAGGTATATTTAGTTATTATATATATTAACAAAAAAAAATACAAATAAATCCAAAAACCGAATAAACCGATAATGGAACCGATTTAATTCGGTTCGGTTCGGTTCGGTTATTGACCAATTCGGTTTAGTTTCGGTTTTGCTTATTCGGTTTCGGTTCAATTCGATTTTCGGTTATTCGGTTCGGTTGGAACCGAATAAACCAAATACTCACCCCTACTTAATTTGGTGTGTCCAGTTTAGCTCGCTCACTAATGTACTTTGTTTCATTGAATGAACAAAAAAAAAAAAAAGGACCTTCACTTAAATGTTGATAGAGCTGAACCCAAGATCAGTGATCGTCGATTCTGAATCACCCACAAATTGAATGGTCCAACTTGCTGGACCCACAAACTAATTTTTGGAAACAACCCTGGTTTGACTAGGAAGTTTACATAATAGTTGTAGGGTTATTTAGTTTTAGGATCTCATATAATATTCAATATTTACATTTAAATCTTGATATTATCCAGGTGGGAGTTTAGGGCTCGTATTAACGATTGACTTACGCTGACCGTTAGATCTCATTTAGGTTTCCTTAATATTCGAATTTTACGTTTACTTTTAGATTTTCGTATGATATTCGAAATTTGCGTTTAGATATCCATTTTGGATAGTCAGACCATGTTAAAGGTCAGAATGAAACCTAAACCCTTCTCTGAACAATATAGAAATATAAATACAAAATTTGAATATTATACTAGATCTTAAAATTAAGTAACCCAAATTTTTATGACTGTGGAAAAGACACAAATGTGCTCTTCCTCTTATAATTCCTGTTAATTTTATACTATAGAAGTGTATTTTAGAGGTACCTATATAGAAGAAGCAACTTGCCGCTAGATTCCATTGATTGAAAACTCTCTACATGATTTCTTAATGAAATGCTTTTCCTAAAAAAAAAAAAAAAAAAAAAATACACTCTACATGGTCCCCACCCCAGTTCAATGCATTGGGCTCCATGAAGTAACTAAAACCTTGGGCAATCAATTGGACAGAGCCTGGCCTGCTTTGATACGCTCTTTTGGATTTGTAATCGATTTTCCTCAGACATAGACTTCTATTATGTGCGGGCCCAAATTTCAACAATTATAGTAACGATGACAACATTCCCTTCATTTATTCACGGGCGCTTCTCACTTCAACCAGCGGTTGGTCTGCCCCTACGTGGTAAAAATTAAAATGTTGAAGCAAAATTTAGGGTAAAGTACATTTAAACCCTTCCTAGAGTTGCCTCGTTTGTAAAATAAAACCTCTTAGAAAACTTAAGCAGTTTGCACCTCCAAAAAAATATGCTTTGTTTAGAATGGCCCTTATCCGTTAAATGGCCGTTAAAATGGCCGTTAAGTCTTAAAAAAAAAAAAAAAAATTTAAAAACTACCTAAACTATCCCCCGCCCCCACCCTTCCCTACCAGCCCCTACCCCTCCCCCCCCCCCCCCCCTCTTCCCCCCTCCGCCGGCGACCCGACCGTGACCCTCCCCCCCCCCCCCCTCCTCCCTCCACCGGGCATCCCCGACCACCCCCCCTCCTCCCTCTGTCGGTCATCCCCAACCACCCCCCCTCCCCCTCCTCCCTCCGCCGGCGACCCGCCCACCGACCTCCTCCCCCCCCCCCCCCCCTCCTCCCTCCGTCGGCGACCCGCCCCCCTCCCTCCGCCGGCAACCCGCCCCCCTCCCTCCGCCGGTCATCCCCTCCCCCCCCCCCTCCTCCCTCCGCCGGCGACCCGCCCCCCGAACCCCCCCTCCTCCGCCAGCCATCGCCGACCCCCCCCCCCCACACCCGTCCCCCACCACCGGAGAGAGAGAGGGGGGGGGGAGGGGCAAAATCGTCTTTTAAGACGTTTTTTAACGGATTTTAACAGCGGGGGGGAGGGGGGTGATTTGAGCATTTTCGTAACTAACTGTCTTTTTCGGATCAGCGAGTCTTTATTTGCATTTCGTGACATCTAAGGAGGGTTTAAATGCACTTTACCCCAAAATTTAAAAATAAACATTTAAACAAATAGAGATGAAATGTAACTACAATCTAAACAAGCCCAAGAGTTTTAATAGAGATGAAACCTTTAGATATTCAGGTTTGCTTTGACAATGTGAAATAAAGGGTAAAGTGCATTTAAACCCTCTTTAGATGTGACGAAAATGCAATTAAAGACTCATAGTTTGAAAGGAACCCTACTTTTTATATTTTTTGCTCAATTCAGCACCCCGATGTTAACTACCGTTAAAAATTGTCTAAAAAGACGATTTTACTCCTCCCCTCCCCCCCCCACCCCCTCTCTCTTCGGTGGTGGGGGCAGGTCGAGGGGGCTGGCCGGCGGAGGGAGGAGAGGGGAGGGGGAGGGGGCGAGTTGGGGGGCGGGACTGGCCAGCGGTGGAAATGGGAGAGGGGCTGGTATGGGAAGAGGGAGGGGGGCTGGTTGTAGTGCCCCATACGTCCCGCTCAGTCAATCGGAGGAATTGAAACGCCGACGGCGTTCGAACTTAGCCTTGCAACGGCTGCTCGAAGAGCTGCTCGGTCGAGACGACTCATCGCTCAGGTGTGGTAGTTTCGGTGAACTTGTCTCATCTTAGCCTTCACATAATAAATCGTATATTTTCAACTTGCACAAGTTAGGCTTGATAATAAAAGAGACGCATCCACATAGCTAAGAGAATAATTCTGACGGGTCGAATTGTGTTAGAACATGGAAAAAGGTCTCACAATCTGCTTAGAAGTCTGCTCAGCGTGCTTTGAAATGACACTCGGTCCTTCGTCCCGTGGCTTAGGAGAATGAAGTTGGCCTAAGTTGCTAAGTTGCCACAATGCTGAAATTAGCCTAAGTCATAGGCGTCGTCCGGATGAATGCTTGATAAAGCATGTACGGTCCCGTCGTCCAAGGCTTGGCATAGCCTTCGTCTGTCCCGTGGGTTAAGTCGTATTGCACGGCTTGTGGCTTAAGTCTAGGCACCCAAAGAGCTTGGTTGTTCAAGTCGACCACGTGCATAGCACGTGCCCTCGATGCGAAGCTTGGCGTAGCTTTTGCTCGTCAAGTCGTTGCCCGAATAAGTTAGACAAGAGTTTTGATGGACTATCGAAGTCATAGCAAGCACTATCCCCCGTTGCCTGCGGTTGTCAAGTTACATAGTCCCACGAGAACAAGGATCGTCATATAAAGTATGTGACTTGAGCGATAGTGTCGCCTAGAGAACAAGTCAGTCTAAGGCACGGGCCATGGTCGGTTTAGTGAAAAGCATGCCACGGACAAGGAAGCACACGAGATCGGTCCCGCTACTTAGGAGTCTCGATAAAGAAGGTCACGAGATCGATCCCGCTACTTGGGAGTCTCGATGAGGAAGTCCACGCGACTGGTTGTCGCCGAGATCGGTCCCGCTACTTGGGAGTCTCAATAAGGAAGTACACGAGATCGGTCCCGCTACTTGAAAGTCTCGATAGGGAAGCACACGAGATCGGTCCCGCTACTTGGGAGTCTCGATAAGAAAGTCCACGCGACTGGTTGTCGTCGAGATCGGTCCTGCTACTTGGGAGTCTCGATAGAAAGTTTGAAAGCATAGTCATGGTTAAGAAAGGACTTGGTAGATCGAGTTGAGTCTTGCATGGTCATTGGACAACTTGCGCGCGAGGGAAAATTCCTCGAACGATCCCGGGGCGCCGGGTTCGTGTCGGCCTAGGAAGAATTACAGATATTTTACGGCCTTCATCGACGGTACAACTCGATTGAAGTAAACCGTTACAATATAGGCTGCGGGTCATTCGGTAGAGCTCGTACCTCGCACGCGGATGGTCACCGTATGCAAAGATCCAGGATAGCTTGACATTGCTAGTGACCACTCATATAGATGTGTTGGCAAAAGAACGACTATCCGCGTGTATGCCTTTGAATTGCGTCGAGTACTAGCAGGTCACTAGTTGGGTTAACAAGGCATAATTGTAGCAAGCGCTAACCTTGAATCGGCACGGGCTAGGGTGTGCACGGTTGCAACACCATTCTGGAGCCTAAGATTTGGCTATAGCAAGGACACATGCTTCGGCATGAATATGGCATCGTCTCGAGTTAAGTCAGGAAGGGTCATAAGGCAAGTTGATTAAGTCTGGTTGATACTTGGGAGGCACGGCCTCGGTCTTAAGGCACGATCAAGTCCATTAGCACGACCAGCACGAGTCATCCCCTTGACGTCGTTGTCACGCGAATGGGGTCTAGAGCACATGAAAGAAGAGAAAGTCTTGGCACGGCCAAGTTGCATAAGTTTCTACTCGGCGAGGCACTGCCTCGAATGTATATTGAAACCACGAATAGAAAATGGCACGACCCTGTCGTTGCATTGCCAAGTATAGGCCAAGACGTCTTTGTCCTAAAATTGATCCTAAGGCAAGACTAGAAAGACAATAAAAAAGGGATTAAGCTGTATAAAGTAAATGAACGTGTCGATTTTGTATGGGTGGGCGAGGAGCTCACTCCACCAGTACAGTTGAGTACTGACAACCACACAGTTTTCATGTGCAGGCACATGTAGAAGCTCGTGGCGCGGAGCTCGCTTGGGTGCGTCGAGGCACGTAGTTCCTTGGCGATTCGAAGCGTACGGCCGCATGGAGTCAAGACTGATACGGGACATAATATATGGACATTGCCTTCCGAAGCATCCGTTGGCTCAAGCATTGTATTAAGAGATGAGAGAGAGCAGAGTGACTTGTAAAATAAGAGAAAAGTGAGCTTGAGAGACTTGTAATCTTGGCCTTGTGCCCCATTGTAATCTTATTGTTCAATATCAATAAAGAGCACTTTTGAATAACTTGTATTTTTCTTCTAAATTTTTGCTGTATGTTCAATGTTTCTGCTTGGGACTTCTGTGCGACGACCCCGTCGCAGCCGCTATAATCGACCGTTATAAAACTGCCTTACACGAGCGCAATCTAGGCTCATACGGCATCACGCCTTAGCGAGGACGATCGCTCCTACGGGAGCGGGGCGTGATATAATGGTATCAGAGCACGGCTTTACGTCCTTGGACTTAATGTTGATTCTCTCAGTTTGAAAGCTCGTTCATGGAAAAAGAAGTGTGCGCTCTCTCTCAAATGTCCCACGGCATGTCTATACAATAAGTCTAAATATTTTCAAAAGCTCGTACAAGTGTTCAATCGAACGCATCGGTAGGCGATGGCCTTTATGTCGAACGTTGTCAAACTTGAGTTGATAGAAAACACATGCCAAAGTTAGCAAGTCGCGTGCGTGCGTGCCTAAATAGTCCTACGTCGACATTAGAAAATGAGCGTGCAAAATCAGAGTATAGTCCGTACGGGATAGCTATGCACACAGCCTTTGGCTAAGTTGTGCCGCGTGTCGTGCTCCTAGACTTTATGGTGCCAACGAGTTGCGAGCGATATTAAGTATCGCTTGGTTGGGAATGAAGATATACTTATAGTTTATATCGATAGAAACACTATCGGACTAACGCTTAGGCATGCACGGAAGATTGGTTTAGATTTAGAGGAATAGTCTGAACGACTTAGTACGTCGAGACGCACGAATCATCAATATGATTTACATGTGGAATATCGATAGAAATGTACGAGACTTAGACTATCAAGACGACGTGAGCAATTACGCTAGAGTTTCGTCGAACGAATCTGAAAGATGTATTAGATAATAATACGAACGTGATTGTGGACTAAATCGGATGGCTCGAATCCTTAGTGGTGTATAGTCCGTCTTGGAAATTATTCGAGCAAAGATTCAGGATTAGGGGTAACAACGAGTATATCGGCGAGGCGAGGCGATGCGATCGCATAAAGCCTTAGAATGCGTCACGCTTAGTTGGTCGTGACTTCGAATGTCCCGAACGAGATATCGTTCGGACAACTTACGAATGGGTAACACGAGTTTGGAAACGATATTGAATCAGGATTCTGAACGATGAATAAAATGAATGGTCTTGATCGAGGAAACCTAGAGATCGCACTTATGATTTCGGATTTGGTCGAATGGAATTGTGGTATATCCAATTTGGACAATAGCATCAGTTGCACGACTCAGAGTTCGTTTCAAAGGAAGATCGTCAGGTTACGTACATCATCGATGGTATTGAGACGTATCAAAGATCAATGTGCGATAACTCGGGAGTACTCTGATTCGAGGAACGATGATCGTATAAAATATTATTGTTTCGATGGATGCTATACTCGTGATGTTGAAATGTGTTGAAAAAAAGATAAACTTGGCTCGAGGATTTTCTAGTTGAACGAATGACGAACAGACTATCGAACTGAGATCTTGGCTTTGATGAAAATGAAATGTTTTGATTGCTTCGACGATAACCACAACGTTGACGTTCTTGTCTTATGCGAGTGCAACTCCAGCCTCGCACATACGTCACGTAGGATTAGGGCGATCACTCTGCGTGAGCGCTGGTATGGTGATTCATACAGCAGGGGTGATCGGACTTGCTTGGTGTGGCAATTTGTATGCTTCGACTTGTGGTTTGACGCGAAGGTGGACTCGAGAATGACTTAGTGTACTTGACGATTAAACTTGAGGATTGAGTAGGTCCAATCTGCGTATCGAGAATGAACTAGTCTAGACTCAAGCAAGAGTTACGCTCCAATAAAGACGATTATCCTGTGAGAACGTGGCATGGTGATCCATGTTCAACGTAGATAATCGAACTTGCATGAGATTGGGGCGTGACAAATTGTTGTGCTAGACGACCTCGTGATCGAATACATGAATTGGTTAGAATAGATATGTGAATTATGTCGACATGTCGGAAGGAATAGACTATGCAAATTGGTGATTTGAACAGTTTCGAATCTGCGCAACAAATACTTTGATGCAAATTAGGTGATAATGCTCGATGTTTAGAAATCTGAGTGATGCGAGCTTGGATAGAAAACCTCGTATTATCGACTTTAGTTTGACCCTGGGATTGGGGTCAGTATTGGCATTATTGTTGGGGAACTATTATTCTAATCCTGACATTGACTTTAGCCTTGAGAAATGGCCTAGCGGTTAGGCGAGACGCCATGTTTCAAGAGTTAGCATTCTAAAGATTGATCTTGAGAATTGGTATGGATGGATAGAGTGAATCTAGAATATGGGAATATACCTCACGAGATTCGGCTGACATATATATATTTCAGGGATGCCTGAATATGTACTTGATACGACTCGAGTGAGAATGACAAATTCTATATCATGCGGCTTGGCTGAAATGCATGTATTTTAGGGACGCCTGAAATGCGTGCACGATCCAACCAAGTGATACATTGAATTCAAGTAACTCTTGAAGAATAAAAAAGTGTCGAGGATTTTGAAATCGTGTTAAAGGAAAGATTGATAGTAGTGCGAGCATGGCCCGGATTGAAGAAACGCATAGAAGGAGTGTGTACGAGGGTCCTTGGATCAAAGTGGTCCATAAGTAAGTACTCAGTTAGTTTCAAGGATGAAACTTTTTCTGAGTGGTGTATGATGTAGTGTCCTGTCCCGCTTAGTCAATTGGAGGAATCGAAACGCCGACGGCATTCGAATTTAGCCTTGCAACGGCTGCTCGAAGACCTGCTCGATCGAGGCGACTCCTCGCTCAGGTGAGGTAGTTTCGGTGAACTTGCCTCATCTTAGCATTCACATAATAAATCGCATGTTTTCAACTTACACAAGTTAGGCTTGATAATTAAAGAGACGCATCCACATAGCTAAGGGAATAATTTCGACGGGTCGAAATGTGTTAGAACATGGAAAAAGGTCCCACGGTCTGCTTAGAAGTCTGCTCAGCGTGCTTTCAAATGACACTTGGTCCTTCGTCCCGTGGCTTGGGAGAAGGAAGTTGGCCTAAGTTGCTACAATGTTGGAATTAGCCTAAGTCATAGGCGTCGCCCGCATGAATGCTTGATAAAGCATGCACGGTCCCATCGTCCAAGGCTTGGCATAGCCTTCGTCTGTCCTATGGTTTAAGTCGTATTGTACGGATTGTGGCTTAAGTCTAGGAACCCAAAGAGCTTGGTTGTTCAAGTCGACCACGTGCATAGCACGTTCCCTCGATGCGAAGCTTGGTATAGCCTTTGCTCATCAAGTCGTTGCCCGAATAAGTTAGACAAGAGTTCTGCTGGGCTATCGAAGTCATAGCAAGCACTATCCCCTTTTGCCTGCGATTGTCAAGTTACATAGTCCCACGAGAACAAGGATCGTCATATAAAGTATGTGACTTGAGCGATAGTGTCGCTTAGAGAACAAGTCAGTCTAAGGCATGGACCATGGTCGGTTTAGTGAAAAGTATGCCACGGACAAGGAAGCACACAAGATCGGTCCCGCTACTTGGGAGTCTCGATAAGGAAGGTCACGAGATCGGTCCCGCTACTTGGGAGTCTCAATAAGGAAGTACACGAGATCGGTTCCGCTACTTGGAAGTCTCAATAAGGAAGTACACAAGATCGGTTCCGCTACTTGGGAGTCTCGATAGGAAAGCACACGAGATCGGTCCCGCTACTTGGGAGTCTCGATAAGGAAGTCCACGCGACTGGTTGTCACCGAGATCGGTCCTGCTACTTGGGAGTCTCGATAGAAAGTTGTAAAGCATGGTCATGGTTAAGGAAGCACTTGGTAGATCGAGTTGAGTCTTGCATGGTCATTGGACAACTTACGCACAAGGGAAAATTCCTCGAACGATCCCGGAACGCCGGGTTTGTGTCGGCCTAGGAGGAATTGCAGATATTGTATGGACTTCATCGACGGTACGACTCGATTGAAGTGAGCCGTTATAATATAGGATGCGGGACATTCGGTGGGAGCTCGTACCTTGCACGTGGATGGTCACCGTATGCAAAGATCCTGGATAGCTTGACATTGCTAGTGACCACTCATATAGATGTGTCGGCAAAATAGCGGCTATTCGCGTGTATGCCTTTGGATTGTGTCGAGTACTAGCAGGTCACTAGTTGGGTTAACAAGACGTAATTGTAGCAAGCGATAACCTTGAATTGACACAGGCTAGGGTGTGCACGGTTGCAACACCATTCTAGAGCCTAAGATTTGGCTATAGCAAGGACACATGCTTCGTCTTGAATGTGGCATCGTCTCGAGTTAAGTCAGGAAGGGCCGTAAGGAAAGTTGATTAAGTCCGATTGATACTTGGGAGACACGGCCTCGGTCTTAAGGCACGATCAAGTCTATTGGCACGACTAGCACGAGTCGTCCCCTTGACGTCGTTATCACGAGAATGGGGTCTAGAGGCACATGATAGAAGTGAAAGTCTTGGCACGGTCGAGTTGCATAAGTTTCTACTCGGCGAGGCACTGCCTCGAATGTATATTGAAGCCACGAATAGAGTATGGCACGACCATGTCGTTGCGTTGCCAAGTATAGGCCAAGACGTCTTTGTCCTAAAATTGATCCTAAGGCAAGACTAGAAAGACAATCAAAAAGAGATTAAGCTGTATAAAGTAAATGAACGTGTCGGTTTTGTATGGGTGGGCGAGGAGCTCACTCCACCAGTACAGTTGAGTACTGACACCCACACAGTTTTTATGTGCAGGCACAGGTAGAATCACGTAGCGCGGAGCTCGCTTGGATGCGTTGAGGCACGGAGTTCCTTGGCGATTCGAAGCGTGCGACCGCGTGGAGTTAAGACTGATATGGGACATAATGTATGGACATTGTCATCCGAAGCATCCGCTGGCTCAAGCATTGTATCAAGAGATGAGAGAGAGCAGAGTGACTTGTAAAATGAGAAAAAAGTGAGCTTGAGAGACTTGTAATCATGGCCTTGCGTCCCATTGTAATCTTCTTGTTCAATATCAATAAAGAGCACTTTTGAATAACTTGTGTTTTGCTTCTAAATTTTTGCTGCATGTTCAGTGTTTTTCTTGGGACTTCTGTGCGACGACCCCGTCGCAGCCGCTGTATTCGACCGTTATGAAATTGTCTTGCATGAGCGCAATCTAGGCTCGTGCGGCATCATGCCTTAGCGAGGATGATCGCTCCTACGGGAGCAGGACGTGACATAATGGTATCAGAGCACGGCTTTACGTCCTTGGACTTCATGTCGATTCTCTCAGTCTGAAAGCTCGTTCATGGAAAAAAGAAGTGTGCGCTCTCTCAAATGTCCCATGGCTTGTCCATACAATAAGTCTAATATTTTCAAAAGCTCGTACAAGTGTTCAATCGAATGCATCGGTAGGCGATGGCCTTTATGCCGAACGGTGTCAAACTTGAGTTGATAGAAAACACATGCTAAAGTTAGCAAGTCGCGTGCGTGCCTAAATAGTCCTAAGTCGACATTAGCAAATGAGCGTACAAAATCAGAGTATAGTCCGTACGGGATAGCTATGCACACAGCCTTTGGCTAAGTTGTGCCGCGTGTCGTGCACCTAGACTTTATGGTGCCAATGCGTTACGAGCGATATTAAGTATCGCTCGGTCGGGAATGAAGATATACTTATAGTGTATATTGATAGAAACACTATCGGACTAACACTTAGGCGTGCACGGAAGATTGGTTTAGATTTAGAAGAATAGTCCGAACGACTTAGTACGTCGAGACGTGCGAATCATAAATATGATTTACATGTGGAATATCGATAAAAATGTACGAGACTTAGACTATCAAGACGACGTGAGCGATTACGCTAGAGTTTTGTCGAACAAATCTGAAAGATGTATTGGAGAATAATGCGAATGTGATTGTGGACTAAATCGGATGACTCGAATCCTAAGTGGTGTATGGTCCATCTTGGAAATTATTCGAGCAAAGATTGAGGATTAGGGGTAACAACGAGTATGTCGACGAGACGATGCGATCGCAAAAAGCCTTAGAACGCGTCACGCTTAGTTGGTAGTGACTTCGAATGTCCCGAACGAAATGTCGTTCGGACAACTTGCGAATGGGCAACGTGAGTTAGGAAACGATATTGAATCAGGATTCGGAACGATGAATAAAAATGAATGGTCTTGATCGAGGAAACCTAGAGATCGCACTTATGATTTCAGATTTGGTCGAATGGAATTGTGGTATATCCAATTCGGACAATAGCATCAGTTGTACGACTCAGAGTTCGTTGCAAAGGAAGATCGTCAGGTTACGTACATCATCGATGATATTGAGACCTATCAAAGATCGATGTGCGATAAATCGGGGGTACTCTGATTCGAGGAACGATGATCGTGTAAAATGTCATTGTTCCGATGGATACTATACTCAGGATGTTGAAATGTGTCGAGGAAAAGATAAACTTGGCTCGAGGATTTTCTAGTTGAACGAATGATGAACAGACTATCGAACTGAGATCATAGCTTGGATGAAAATAAAATGTTTAGATTGCTTCGACGATAACCACAATATTGACGTTCTTGTCTTATGCGAGTGCAACTCCAGCCTCATACATGCGTCACATCGGATTAGGGCGATAAATTCGCGTGAGCGCTGGTATGGTGATTCATACAGTAGGGGTGATCGGACTTGCTTGGTGTGGCAATTTGTATGCTTCGACTTGTGGTTTGACGCGAAGGTGGACTCGAGAATGACTCAGTGTACTTGACGATTGAACTTGAGGAGTGAGTAGGTCCAATCCGCGTATCGAGAATGAATTTGTCTAGACTCAAGCAAGAGTTACGCTCCATTAAGGGCGATTATCCTGCGAGAACGTAGCATGGTGATCCATGTCCAACGTAGATAATCGAACTTGCGTAAGATTGGAACGTAAAAAATTGTTGTGTCAGACGACCTCGTGATTGAATACATGAATTGGTTAGAATGTATATGTGAATTATGTCGACATGTCGGAAGGAATAGACTATGCAAATTGGTGATTTGAACGGTTTCGAATCTGCGCAACGAATGCCTTGATGCAAATTAGGCGATCATGCTCGATATTGTTTAGAAATCTGAGTGATACGAGCTTGGGTAGAAAACCTCATATTATCGACTTTGGTTTGACCCTAGGATTGGGGTCAGTGTTGGCATTATTGTTGGGAAACTATGATTCCAATCCTGAATATTGACTTTAGCCTTGAGAAATGGCCTAGCGGTTAGGCGAGACGCCATGTTTCAAGAGTTAGCATTTGAAAGATTGATCTTGAGGATTGGTATGGATGGATAGAGTGATTCAAGAATATGGGAATACCCCTTATAAGATTCGTCTAACATGCATATATTTCAGGGACGCCTGAATATGTGCACGATGCGACTCGAGTACGAATGACGAATTCTCTAACATACGGCTTGGCTGAAATGCATGTATTTTGGGGACGCCTGAAATGCGTGCCCGATCCAACCAAATGATACATTGAATTCAAGTAACTCTTGAAGGAAAAGTGTCGAGGATTTTGAAATCGTGTTAAAGGAAAGATTGATAGTAGTGCGAGCGTGGCCCGGATTGAAGAAACGCACAGGCGGAGTGTGTTATCCTTGGTTCAAAGTGGTCCATAAGTAAGTACTCAGATAGTTTCGAGGACGAAACTTTTTCTGAGTGGTGTATGATGTAGGGGCCCGTCCTGCTTAGTCAATTGGAGGAATCGAAACGCCGACGGCGTTCGAACTTAGCCTTGCAACGGCTGCTCGAAGACCTGCTCGGTCGAGACGACTCCTCGCTCAGGTGAGGTAGTTTCGGTGAACTTGCCTCATCTTAGCATTCACATAATAAATCGCATGTTTTCATCTTACACAAGTTAGGCTTGATAATAAAAGAGACGCATCCACATAGCTAAGGGAATAATTTTGACGGGTCAAAATATGTTAAAACATGGAAAAAGGTCCCATGGCCTGCTTAGAAGTCTGCTCAGCATGCTTTCAAATGACACTCGGTCCTTCGTCCTGTGGCTTGGGAGAAGGAAGTTGGCCTATGTTGCTAAGTTGCCACAATGCTGAAATTAGCCTAAGTCATAGGCGTCGTCCGCATGAATGCTTGATAAAGCATGCACGGTCCCGTCGTCCAAGGCTTGGCATAGCCTTCGTCTGTCCCGTGGTTTAAGTCGTATTACACGGCTTATGGATTAAGTCTAGGCACCCAAAGAGCTTGGTTGTTCAAGTCGACCACGTGCATAACACGTTCCCTCGATGCGAAGCTTGGCGTAGCCTTTGCTCATCAAGTCGTTGCCCGAATAAGTTAGACAAGAGTTTTACTGGGCTATCGAAGTCATAGCAAGCACTATCCCCTGTTGCCTGCGGTTGTCAAGTTATATAGTACCACGAGAACAAGGATCGTCATATAAAGTATGTGACTTGAGCGATAGTATTGTCTAGAGAACAAGTCAGTCTAAGGCACGGACCACGGTCGGTTTAGTAAAAAGCATGCCACGGACAAGGAAGCACACGAGATCGGTCCCGCTACTTGGGAGTCTCGATAAGGAAGGTCACGAGATTGGTCCCGCTACTTGGGAGTCTCGATGAGGAAGTCCACGCGACTGGTTGTCGCCGAGATCGGTCCCGCTACTTGGGAGTCTCAATAAGGAAGTACTTGAGATCGGTCCCGCTACTTGGGAGTCTCAATAAGGAAGTACACGAGATCAGTCCCTCTACTTGGGAGTCTCGATAGGGAAGCACACGAGATCGGTCCCGCTACTTGGGAGTCTCGATAAGGAAGTCCACGCGACTGGTTATCGTCGAGATCGGTCCCGCTACTTGGTAGTCTCGATAGAAAGTTGGAAAGCATGGTCATGGTTAAGGAAGGACTTGGTAGATCGAGCTGAGTCTTGCATGGTCATTGGACAACTTGCACACAAGGGAAAATTCTTCGAACGATCCCGGGGCCTCGGGTTCGTGTCGACCTAGGAGGAATTACAGCTATTGTACGACCTTCATCGACGGTACGACTCGATTGAAGTGAACCATTACAATATAGGCTGTGGGTCATTCGGTGGAAGCTCGTACCTCGCATGCGGATGGTCACCGTATGCAAAGATCCAGGTGTGGTGGCCCATGCAGGTCTGTGTCGCAATTAGTACAATCTCATAATGGTGCTCGACTTAGAGTACTAATTACGAGCCTGCAATTAGGACGTAGGACCTAGGACATGATAGGAGTTTCTCAAATCACAACTAGGAATTTTTTGATCTTTTGATTTTCATGATTACTCTCCTTGTATTAAATTAACTGTCCTTCTTTGATAAATCTACTCATGTGCCATATTGATCTCTTTGTTTCAATTCGTCTCCAGGATGACGAAGACGTACCCGTAGGCCACTGGATCGAGTAGCTTGCCCGATAGATCTGACCAGGCTGAGGAGGAGGTTCACGAGACTGCCCCCAGTGATTCCACTATCCCGGAGATCCCGGCAGTTGCACAGGGAGGTCTACTACCTCCACCCAGAGGGTTTCGGTCGTCGTTCCGGAGATGCTACCGCCACCACCTCCGATACCGACGGATACACATCATATGTTCCTTCTCCTTCAGCAGATGATGGAGACTCAGCGGGCCCAGACAGAGGCATCGCAGCGCCAGTCGGAGGCGTCACACCGTCAGATTAAGATGCTGAGGCAGAGCATGGAGAACTCATATTAGCTTGCACTGGCAGCAGTGGAGAGAGTGGCACCAGGTACGGTGCAGGGCCCTACTGGGCAGTATCCGTACCAGCAGCAGTCCAGGTCGGAGACATTATTAGACTTTAGGAAGATGAGCTCCAGGGACTTCACGGGCACGGCGGGCATCCTTTATGCAGACGACTGGCTAGAGGACGTGCAGCGGAGTATGGAGCTGGCAGAGCTTTCTAGAGCACTTTGGGTTTCGGCCGCAGCCAGCCGATTCTTCGACATCGCGCTGACATGGTACCGCACGGATCCTCATGCGTCGGTGAGAGGGCTGACATGGGAGAACTTCCGGAGGCTCTTCAAGGAGAAGTTCTTCCCGGACGTGGCTCTTACAATATTGGAGGGCCAGTTCGTGGGTCTAGTGCAGGGGAACTCGTCGGTGGACGAGTATGCAGCAGAGTTCTTCCGTCTTAGCAGGTTCGCTCCCGATATGATCCAGGATGAGGGGCTGACGGCTCGTAAGTTCCGTAGAGGACTTATTCATGCAGTGCGCACCCGCACCTTGGGACGCCGTGATGCGACGTTCGATCAGATATTGATGGACGCACAGATTGCAGAGGAGGACTTCAGCCTCAAGCCGAAGAGGGGCTGTGATGCCTTAGGGGCTAGTTCTAGTGTAGGGCCAGCCAAGTGCCCTCACATACTGTCACACCCCGCTCCCGTAGGAGCGATCGTCCTCGCTAAGGCGTGATGCCGTACGAGCCTAGATTGCGCTCGTGCAAGGCGGGTTCCATAACGGTCGATTTCAACGGCTGCGACGGGGTCGTTGCACAGAAGTCCCAAACAGAGACATTGAATACTAGCAGCGAAAGTTAAGAACAAAACACAAGTCATTCAAAAGAAGCTCTTTATTGATATCGAAACAACGGTTACATTGGAGGCGCAAGGCCGAGATTACAATCACTCAAATTCACTCGTCTCACATTACAAATTACTCTGCTCTCTCTCATCTCTCAATACTTGTCTCGAGCCAGCGGATGCTTCGGATAGGCGATGTCCATACATTATGTCCCGTATAAGTCTTCAATTCCATGCGGTCGCACGCTTCGAATCGCCAAAGAACTATGTGCCTCGACGCATCCAAGCGAGCTCTGCGCCCACCCATACAAAACCGACACGTTTATTTTACTTTGTGCGATACAAGCCCCTTTACGATTGTCTTTCTAGTCTTGCCTTAGGATCGATTTTTAGGACCGACGCCTTGGTCTATTTTGTGTCTTTTAGACCGTTACCGTGCCTTACACTGATAGTGTACTCATACTTTACCGCTACACCTTCTCGTTCCAATAACGTCAACTTATCGTCTCGTGCTTGCCTTTCGTGCCATACTCTGGGACGTAACGACTCGATCGTGCAATGAACTCGATTCGAGCTTAGTATCACCGAGGCAGTGCCTCCTCGCTTAGTCTTGCCTATACTCGTGTTGTGACAACGCGGCCAAGCCTCACATCTCGAGGACGTGCCCCGAAACCCAACATGACTTAACCAAACTTGCCCTACGGCCCTTCACTACTTAACTCGCAACGACTAACCTGATTTGTGGAACCGATGTTAGGAACTCAAGTACGACGTCGTATTTCGTGCCGAAGCACGTATCTTTACGTATAGCCGAATCGTAGGCTTTATAATACCTTGGGTGCAATCGAGCACACATTTCACCATTCAACGCATACCGTGCTTACACTTTCTTTGTTATGACCGACACCGTGCATGCGGATTCACCGCTTAGCACGCCAATTTCTATATGAAAGGCCACTGGCATGACAAGCCATCGCGGACATAGCTCGGGTAGGCGGTGGATCCTTCAGCGCAGGTAGCGAGCCCCGTTGAAAGCTCTCGACTACCCACGCAATAAAAGCATGCGCTGCTATAACGTCTACCCCCTAGGATGACTGGGCCCGGTGCCCCAGCATATAACCAATCTAGGCAAAAATCCTTGTCGATAAGGTGTCCAATGACCACGCACCTACGAGACATCTAGACTCACGTAAATGCATGGCCTAATATGTTGGTACGACTGGAACTATACTTAGCAACTCGTGCTCTGAACCACCCTTTATATTACGTGCATCGGGGCCGCAAGACTCCCAACTGAGGGACCGCCTCGAACATCTTAACGTGGATAGGAACGCGAGACTCCCAACCGAGGACCGCCTCGAAACATCTTAACGTGGATAGAAACGCGAGACTCCCAACCGAGGGACCGCCTCGAACATCTCAACATGGATAGGAACGTGAGACTCCCAACCGAGGGACCGCCTCGAACTTCTTTGAACTCGAGGGAACGACTACTACATAGCCTTCAAACTTAACTTGAACAAAACGTGTTCCTTAAGTGCCATAGATCATGGCTAACTTTACATCATGCCAACCGCGACTCGTGCCTTCAACTGACTTACGTCCTACGTGACGCTATCATCCAAGTCATATGTTACATGACGGCCCTTGAGATCGTGGGACTATTTGACTTGACAACCGCAGAAAGAACGGGACGGCACTTGGAATGACTTAGGTCGATCGGCATAACTTTGCCTAACTTACTCAAGCCTACAACTTAACCCGAGGGACGAGCCAAGGCTATGCCAAGCCTTGCGCAGTAGAAACATGCATGCTTTATCGAGCATTTACGAGGGCGACGCCTATGACTTAGGCTAACTCATCGTTTGTGTCGAACACCAACTTTTTCCTCTCACCTTTCGCGGGACGAAGGATCGAGTGTCGTTTTCAAAGCACACCGTGCACCAACTCTAATCCGACCGTGGGACGTTTTCCATGTTCTAAACTCGATTCGATCCGTCGGGATAATTCCCTTTAGCTATGTGGATTCGTCTCTTTTATTATTAAGCCTACTTGTGCAAGTTGAAAACACACGAATTATTAAGTGAAGGCTGAGATGAGGCAAGTTTACCGAAACTATCCCACCTGAGCGATGTCTTCGAGTCGCCGTTGTAAGGCCAAGTCCGAACGCCGTCGGCGTTTCGATTCCTTCGATAGACTTTGCGGGACGGGACACTACACATACAGCAGAGGCCAGTTCAGCAGCAACTTCAGGGCCAGGGACATGTACTTCACCAGCAGGTACCCAGGCAGCAACAGCACCCTATATGTAACTTCTGTAAGAAGTAAGGTCACGGATGGGATGACTGCAGGAAGAGGCAGGGCCTGTGTTTGCTTTGTGGTTCAGCAGAGCATCAGTTGAAGGAGTGTCCCAAGAACTTGGCACGATTGGCTCAGGCAGCAGCAGGAGCTAGGGCTCCGACAGGGCAGCAGACGGGACCACCGTTGCAGACTCAGCAGCAGAGGTTTGTCCAGCATCAGCAGCAGGCCAAGGGAGGCCAGCCGGGGCGAGCTTTCGCCATGGCAGTTGATGATGCACAGGCAGAGGGAGAGCTGATTGCAGGTTCCAACCTTTTCGATTATATTTCCGCATTTGCCTCCTTATAACTTTCTTGAAATTTGATTCTATCTGTTCCTTGTAGTTGATAAATTTTGTTCGGATATTTCATTGTGAATTATTTTCTTCTGAGATAAGTCGTATGGGCTAGGTCGTCTCGATTATGGGATCTAGAGTCTTCTATAGTCATGTTAACTGGCATATTGAGGACATATAGTCGGATTTTGGACGTATTTCTCGGGTGTGAGAATTTAAGGTTTTTGCGGCCAGGCATACGGCAATACGAAAATTTTAAATACCATAATTCTAGAGGTATGTACCTTAGTCGAGGACTCTGTGAATATTGTAGCCTTGCTCACTAGCATGACGAAGATTTCGAGTATCATGATTTTGGACAGACGCATATGATTATCGGACTGTGTGTTGAGACTGTGATTGTTGGGGTGTTTGACCTAGAAGGAGTATGACCATTTTAATTTCGAGGACGAAATTTTTCTAAGGAGGGTAGACTTGTAGCACCCAGTTTCTAAAATAAGGATAATTTTAAAATTTTGTAATTATAATTATTTAATAATGATATTTAAACCATATTATGATTTTTGGTGATTTTTAGTTAATTTAAAACTATTTAAAAACCACGACTTGTGATTTTGATGTTTTGCTAGTGCAACCTTAGAGATTACTTAACCTAGAGACTAACCATGATCATATGAGCCTAGTCATAGATTTAGAACATCAAGTTAGGGCTTTTTAGCCTAAGGGGTATTTTGGTAATTTACTAGGAATTATTGGATTTATGTGAATTATTATTATTTAATTATTGTCATGAGAGTCCCTAACCTAGTTTACCCTAATCTAGAGGTTAGCCACTAACCTAGAGACTAGAGGATGGATATTACATATTAGTCAAGGTAGGAAAATATCTAGGATATTTAATATCTAGGATATTTACATATTAGATGTTTTCCTTAAAAACCTCAAAAGATTTATTACTTTGGCATGAAAGTCCATACCTTCACCATGAAGGAAGGCAAGAGGACACCCCCCTTGCCATGACCAGCCAAGGGCACCCCCTAGCATGCCCCCTTCCTATATAACCCCATCTATTCATTCCCATACCAATTTACATGTTTCAAAACCTAGAAAAATTCATATTTCCTTAAACCTTCATATCTTCCTCAAAATAGATCCAAACTCATCCTAGTCTTTTGCATTGGGTTCCTACAACCTAGAGGGTGCTAAAGGAGGCTAGCAAGCTGGACACATAGCTGTGGACACCAACAAGTAAAGAGGACACCCCCCCTTCCATTGAAATCTTGAGTTTTCACTCAATAGGTAAATACCTATAAACCTAGTTAATATTGTGTTTTTCCTTTATAAATGCATGCATATAGGTATACCCTAGCTGTGGAACAAGTTTGGTAAAATCTAGGGTTGGTTTGGTGTCCGTATCGGACACGTATCCAGGGTTGAAAAACAGTGTTTGGTGAAATGCCACTTAGGAATAAAAGTTAGTGTTTTATAAAACAAATTACATATTTGGGTAGCTCTAGACTTGTAGGTCACAACCCTAGTTGACTGAGTACGATATTGTGTCGTATCCGTGTCCAAATTGGACACGAATACGCTGTGCACAGCAGTACACTGTGTCCTGCTCACACGTATCTCGTACACACTGCACACATCACTTGGACACGTGAAAATTGGTGTGGACACGGGGGCAGTGTCTGCACACACTTCCCCAAAATTTCACGACACCTCGTGTCGTATCGAGGACACGAGGACACGTGCACTGGTCATGCACTGACAGTGCACACACGCACAAAGCCGATTTCGTGCGCGTCGTGTCGCGCGGACACGACACTTGGATACCTCGTGTTTGCACGAGTGTGTAGCCCAATATGTGGGCTATATGTGGGCATGACCATAAGATCCCACGTGGCTTGTGTCGTGTCCACGAGATACGAGAACCACTGCACGACGCGGCACAGAATAGTGTGTATCAATCGAGTTTTCTCGACTGATACGGTGTTCGTGCCGTGTCCTGAGGATACGTGGACACTGTGCAGGCTACCCTAACCCTAGACTAACCCTAGGCGAACCTAGGGACACGATCACGAGATACGAGGACACGCGTTTCGTGTCCTAGAGCTAGGTGCACGCGTGCATGACGCGGTGACAATTCACTGTGTCAGTGTTTACCTGAATTAGTTTTGTGAGTGTTTGACACATCGTGTCGTGTCTTGGTGTCGTGCCAGGCACCCTAGAAACTAGAGGACACCTAGGGCTAGAGTTACCAACCAATAGATTCGAGTCATAGCTCGGTTTTGGTTCGATTTGGGGTTTACCTAATTCGAGTGAATAGTGTTTCCAGGTTTGGGTTTTTGGTATTTTGCTGAGTTTTAAAATGAATTTCAAACGAATTTTGTGTAGTGTATATTCATATATTTGAGTGTATTTATATTGTATACATATGTATATGTATATATGTGTGTGTATGTGAGATGTGAGGGTATATATACATGTATATATGTAGTTATGTATGTATATATATATGTGTATTGTGTGTGTGTGGTTGATTTCCGATTCCAGAAATCTGGACAGAACCCCTCCCCTTCACAGTTCAGCCCACTACCCCCATAACCCTAAACCCCCTTAACCCTTACTAACCCTAGTCCTAACCCTAACCCTTCACTCCCTTTTCTCTCTCTATATATGTCTATATGTAATATTATATATATAATGTTATATGTATATATGTATATATATTGTATAGATGTATATATAGATATAGATATCTATATATATCCACTAAGTACCCTAGGAATTCTAGCCTATGGCCTATGGCCAATGAGTTAGGATTGACCAATAGGTCTAGATGACCTAGATTGACTTAAAGGTTGACCCTTGTGGACCATGGTTGACCAAGGTCAACTATAGGTCAACCTTGACCTAGAATGGACTTGGATGGATATAGAAGGGACTAGTTGACTAAGATTGACTAAACCCTAGACTATTAGCTAGCTGATTGAGTTTGACCTATATGAGTATTTTGTGACTGAGGTTATGTAGATAGCCCTATGAAGATTTAGATATGTATGGGGTTAAGTGGGATACTTAGGAGTTATTTCATAATTTGAGTTAGAGTATGGGTTTAGCTTAATATAGATTTAAGGTTGGTAGTTATATATATTATGTGTGATATACTAGTATGAATAATTGGTTATACCTTAGCCTTGTAGTATGGTATCTTAGGTATTCTAAGTTATGTTAGCTTATGAATTGTTTTGAGTTAACCCTATAGAGTTGACTTAGATTGTTAATGGTTGACCCTTAACCTAATGACCTTGTGACTAGTCTATGTTGACCAAAACCTTAGTTAGTCTAAGTTTGACCTAGATTTGACTAACCTTGACTTGCTTGACCTTGTTTGACTTAGTTGACTCCTTATGACCTAGTATGACTTAAGTTGACCTAGTTTGACTGTTAGAGTTGACCAAGTTTGACTTTGGCCTAAATTGACCTAGAATCATGTAGTATGCATTGTATACTCTATTTTTACCATTGTGGATATATTGTGACCTGTTTTACTCTAAATAGGACTCTGTGACACCAGTTCGGACATCTATTCATATCAGTCATACAGGGTGACAGGTGAGTACATTCTCTGATCATTTCATACTTGTTAGGACTTATATTCTTGCTCTAGATTACTTTACATGATGCTGTGACGTCATTATCACGGATTGGTACTATATGGATCTTGTCATGCGATGTTATCCCCCTCGGGGTGCATTAGATACAGTTATCATGTACTTTTCACAAACATCTTGTATTTCATGTACACCGCTTTCATGTATACTCTTGTGCAATCTTGTACTCTCATGATCACGTGAGCAAACATGATAAAAACCTCTTGTAGTAGGTAACGTAACTTGACTGGATCATTGTGTACTAATTGGGGAGGGTGAGTAGGAAATGGTTATGTGATCAAAATCCCATCTTGTGAAATCTTGTGAAATTATGTATATGTCCATGGTACACTCACGTATGATGGAGTTACCCTTGCATTGTCCTAAACCGTTTATATAACCATCTCATGCTCTAAATCACAGGTTACCTACAGTTCTTACTTATCATATATATAGATATTTCCAGTTATCAAATCTCTCTCGTTTTTATATATATTTCTTTACAGTCCATGTATCTTACTCTTTGCATGCTTTATATTTCCCAACATGATATGAACTGCGTGAGATGTATTGTGCTCGTTCCTGTCCTGACTGGACCTGTTGAAAATATTACAGATGATGATGGTGACTGTCCTACCTTCTATGGGACACATGAGGGTGACCTTCAGGAGCCTGAGGAGCATTTAGCTCAGTAGAGGGTGCCTAATCTAGTCTAGTATTTATAGTTTTCAGTTTGTATCGGATTGTTCCGATTGTTAGTTGTGACTTAGTTATATTTTAGGTCTTGTATCTATTTGTGTTGGACATCTACTTGTGTGGTGTGATAAATCTATTTATATTCAGTTTCTTCCTTTTATCTGATTCCATATCATGCTCTATCTTTCCTAGACTTGTGTTGAGATATATAGTTGAGATATTATGTTATACCTCTGTACGGAGATGACAGGTTTATATATCTTGTTGGTAGATGTTAGATATTAGATGTTATAGATGACCTATACAGCGTTCTACCGTCGATACTGCGGCGTAGGCTGGACGTACCCACGTTCTCGTACCCCTAATCAGGGTACGGGTCGTGACACCAGGATAGCTTGACATTGCTAGTGACCACTCATATAGATGTGTCGGCAAAAGAGCGGCTATCCACGTGTATGCTTTTGGATTGCGTCGAGTACTAGCAGGTCACTAGTTGGGTTAACAAGGCGTAATTGTAGCAAGCGCTAACCTTGAATCGGTACGGGCTAGGGTGTGCACGGTTGCAACACCATTCTGGAGCCTAAAATTTGGCTATAGCAAGGACACATGCTTCGGCATGAATGTGACATCGTCTCGAGTTAAGTCAGGAAGGGCCGTAAGACAAGTTGATTAAGTCTGGTTGATACTTGGGAGGCACGGCCTCGGTCTTAAGGCACGATCAAGTCCATTGGCACGACCAGCACGAGTCGTCCCCTTGACGTCGTTGTCACGAGAATGGTCTAGAGGCACATGAAAGAAGTGAAAGTCTTGGCACGACCGAGTTGCATAAGTTTCTACTCGGTGAGGCACTGCCTCGAATGTATATTGAAGCCACGAATAGAGTATTGTACGACCCTGTCATTGCGTTGCCAAGTACAGGCCAAGACGTCTTTATCCTAAAATTGATCCGAAGGCAAGACTAGAAAGACAATCAAAAAGGGATTAAGCTGTATAAAGTAAATGAACGTGTCAGTTTTGTATGGGTGGGCGAGGAGCTCACTCCAACAGTACAGTTGAGTACTGACACCCATACAGTTTTCATGTGCAGGCACAGGTAGAAGCTCATGGCGCGGAGCTCGCTTGGATGCGTCGAGGCACGGAGTTCCTTGGCGATTCGATGCGTGCGGCCGCGTGGAGTCAAGACTGATACGGGACATAATGTATGGACATTGCCTTCCGATGCATCCGCTGGCTGATGAGAAAGAGCAGAGTAACTTATAAAATGAGAGAAAAGTGAGCTTGAGAGACTTGTAATCATGGCCTTGCTTCCCATTGTAATTTTATTGTTCAATATCAATAAAGAGCACTTTTGAATAACTTGTGTTTTGCTTCTAAATTTCTGCTGCATGTTCAATGTTCTGCTTGGGACTTCTGTGCGACGACCCCGTCGCAGCCACTGTAATCGATCGTTATAAAACTGTATTGTACGAGCGCAATCTAGGCTCGTGCGGCATCACGCCTTAGCAAGGACGATCGCTCCTACGGGAGCGGGGCGTGACACTGGTAGGGAAGGGGGAAGGGTAGTTTAGGATTTTTTTTTTAACATCATTAACGGCCATTTCTAACGGCTAATAGACGGTAGAGACCTTTTTGCTCACGCGGACAATCTAAGGATGTGCAAACTGCTTAAGTTTTCTAAAATGTCTTATTTTGCTAACGAGAAAAATCTAAGAAGGGTATAAATGCACTTTACCCGTGAAATAAATAATTTCTATAGTTCGTAGTATCGGACGATACAGGATCGGTACCGTCGATACCGATACGATTTAACATATCCTGATATCCGACTCCGACCCATGCCCAATACTCAAATTGGAGCCGAATACTCACATTGGGGTGGGAAATCAACAAAGGATGTAAAAGCATTGTAAAGTTGAATATGAGTCTTTATCTTTTCATGATTTGTATATAAATATAATTTCGATTTGACTGTATAGTTTTGAGCTCACACCTTTCCGTACGGACCTTGCATCGCGACAAAACCTATGCCGCTGGATTCGCAACATCAAATTACACATGTGAGAGCATTTTTAACGAATTTTTTGATACTTTCAAAATGCATTCGTGCACGAATGATGTTCCGTGAAAATATCACAAAATTCATTGAAAATATCCTCATAAAGGTAGTTTGACGTTGCGGATCCAACGATGTAGGTCTCATCGCAATACGATTTCTGTACGGAAAGATGTGAGTCTATATCGCTGCAGTTAAATTGAAAATATATTTATATACAAATCATGAAAAAATAAGGAACATTTAGACTTTGGGTCACGAATAAGCTAGGATATTTGTGTTTGGGTCTACATAATAGACGTAATTAGTATTTGAGTCCCCAATAAGTTAGAATATTGGTGTTAGTCTCTATAATAGAAATAATTAGTGTTTGGGTCCTGGACTAATGGCTGACTGTTAAAACCCAACTAAAAAGTGAAAATAATGAAAAAAAAATATTTTAAAAAAATGAAAAAGAAACGAATAAAAATAAATTGAATAAAAACTGAAAAAATGAAAACAAAAAAAAGGTAAATAGAAAAAACATGAAAAATGATGAAAAACTGGAAAAAGATAAGAAAAAATAAAAATACTGAAATAAAAAAAATTTTAAAAAACAAAAAAGGTAAAAAAAAATAACAAAAAAAATTATTTGTGAAAAAAATTACCCACTTATTCTTAAGAGATAGGCTTCCCATGTTTTGTGGATAAATTATTTATACGTGTATTCGTAATTTTCAGGAATATTTTTTTAACCTAAACCAAATATGAGAATGGGAGAGGGGCTGGTATGGGAAGGGGGGCTGGTAGGGAAGGGGGAAGGGTAGTTTAGGTTTTTTTTTAACATCATTAACGGCCATTTCTAATGCCTAATAGATGGTATGGGCCTTTTTGCTCACGCGCGCGGACAATCTAAGGAGGTACAAACTGCTTAAGTTTTCTAAAACGTCTTATTTTGCTAAGGAGGCAAATCTAAGAAGGGTTTAAATGCACTTTACCCGTGAAATAAATAATTTCTATAGTTCGCAGTATCGGACGATACATGATCGGTACCGCCGATACTGATACGATTTGGCATATCCTGATATTCGACTCCGACCCATGCCCAATACTCACATTGGAGCCGAATACTCACATTGGGGAGGGAAATCAATAAAGGATGTAAAAGCATAATAAAGTTGAATATGAGTCTTTTATCTTTTCATGATTTGTATATAAATATAATTTCGATTTGACTATATAGTTTTGAGCTCACACCTTTCCGTACGGACCTTACATCGCGAGAAAACCTACGCCACTGGATTCGCAACATCAAATTACACATATGAGAGCATTTTTAACGAATTTTCTGATACTTTCAGAAAGCATTCGTGCACGAATGACGTTCCGTAAAAATACCGCAAAACTCATTGAAAATATCCTCACAAAGGTAGTTTGACGTTGCGGACCCAACGACGTAGGTCTCGTCGCAATGCGATTTCTGTACGGAAAGATGTGAGTCTATATCGCTGCAGTTAAATTGAAAATATATTTATATTCAAATCATGAAAAAATAAGGAATATTTAGACTTTGGGTCACGAATAAACTAGAATATTTGTGTTTGGGTCTACGTAATAGACATAATTAGTGTTTGAGTCCCCAATAAGTTAGAATATTGGTGTTAGAGTCTCTATAATAGAAATAATTAGTGTTTAGGTCATGGACTAATGGGTGACTGTTAAAACCCAACTAAAAAGTAAAAAAATGAAAAAAAAAATATTTTTAAAAAATGAAAAAGAAACGAATAAAAATAAATTGAATAAAAACTAAAAAAATACGAAAAACGAAAAAAAAACAAAACAAAACGAAAAAAAGGTAAAGGAAAAAACAAGAAAAATAATGAAAAACTGGAAAAAAAATAAGAAAAACTAAAAATACTGAAATAAAAAAATTAAAAAAACAAAAAAGGGTAAAAAAAAAAACAAAAAAAATTGTTTGTGAAAAAAATTACCCACCTATTCTTAAGAGATAGGCTTCCCATGTTTTGTGGATAAATTATTTATACGTGTATTCGTAATTTTCAGGAATATTTTTTTAACCTAAACCAAATATGAGAATGGGAGAGGGGCTGGTATGGGAAGGGGAGGGGGGACTGGTAGGGAAGGGGGAAGGGTAGTTTAGGTTTTTTTTTTTTGAAACGTCATTAACGGCCATTTCTAACGCCTAATAGACGGTATGGGCCTTTTAGCTCACGCGGACAATCTAAGGAGGTGCAAACTGCTTAAGTTTTCTAAAACGTCTTATTTTGCTAACGAGGCAAATCTAAAAAGGGTTTAAATGCACTTTACCCGTGAAATAAATAATTTCTATAGTTCGCAGTATCGGACGATACAGGATCGGTACCGCCGATACCGATACGATTTGACATATCCTGATATCCGACTCCGACCCATGCAAATACTCACATTGGAGCCCAATGTCACGACCCGCACCCGCTTTTCGGACGTAAGCTCGTGAGCAAGCCAGCTACGTATCGAGCGGACTCCAGCCCGAGTCGAGTACGTATAAGCTGTCAAGGTCATGGTATCATGTCTAATCTAAACTATATCTCAATCCACAGGAATCATAGAAACAAGAATGAACAAGTATGGGTCATGATATGCAGTCCATTAGCATATTGTTCGATTAGACTCCAAAAATGATATGAGTCTATAAATAAGCAGAGTATATCATGGTATGGAATATAAAGCACGAGAGAATAATAACGAAATATCACAAGCAATTACCTATGTCCCTGCAGGTGTAATCACTACCATCATGAGCCGCTAACTAAACTCCACGCAGTCGCTAAACCTGAAAAGATCATCAGGTCCTCAGAGGACTAGCAAGATACATAAAATATGCCTATCTAACAGTTTAATCATGTAATAATATAACCAGGGTATAAACAGGAACTAGACAGGAGACTGACATGTGGCTACTGACAGGTCACTATGAACACAGATACAGGATCAAGTATGCATAAATGAACTGCTGATAGATCAATGGATACCAACCCTCGCCCCGAATGTGGACTCGCAGGTCAGTTTCAAGACAAGTCACCCTCGCCCCGTATGTGGACTCGCAGGTGCAAAGGACAACCCACTACCAGAATAAGTCGTTTTAGCGACGCATAAAGACGTCGCTAAAACGACAAATTACGTCGCTAAATATATTTAGCGACGGGATTATCGACGTTTTGTGATCGTCGCTGAAATGTAAGTCGCTAATCTCCGAAACGACGCAAAACGTCGCCATTATCGACGTTTACCGACGTATATGTACGTCGGTATATTGCCGACGTCTACCGTCGTGACGTCGATGGATTACCGACGTTTTACTGCGTATCGCTACGCGTCGGTAAATTATCGACGTACTACCGACGAATAGTCGGTGGTTTAGTGACATGATCAAAGTCGCTAAACGTCGGTAAATTATGGGAATTCCTGGGAATAGTAGCGACGTACACCGACGTTTACCGACGTTCTCCGACGTTTATAACGTCGCTAAAACGTCGGTAAACTGAAAATATTGCATAATTACCGATGTTTATCGACGCAAACTTACGTCGGTGTCCGTCGGTAAACGTCGCTAAAACTGCAAAAAAAATAAAAAAAAGAAAATACAGAATGTCTATTTCTCCCTGCAGTTTAAAAAGATAACCATTTCTCACTGTAGAATAGGATCCAAACAATCACAGAATGTCCATTTCTCGCTGTACACAACTAACCAAGTTTGTATACTTGACGTCGATAATTGCGAATAACCAAATATCCAAATAACCAAGTTTACAACAATCACACAACAACTAACCAAATAACCAAATATCCAAATAACCAAATAACCAAATATCCAAATAACCAAGTATCCAAATAACCAAATAACCAAATATCCAAATAACCAAATATCCAAATAACCAAGTATCCAAACAACCAAGTATCCAAATCTACACAACCAACAAATATCCAAGTCACAAAGAATGAAATAAACACAGAAACAGTCCTAACTAGGACTACTAGGAATATGGTGCAGAAGGGGCACCGCCGCGACGAAGGGATACGAACAACTCATACTTCTCACGTGAAATCGATACCGATGGAGGCAGTGACGTCGGTGGAGTCGGTGTCGAAGAAGATGGCGGTGGAGGCGGCGGAGTCGACGACGATGAAGTCGCACCCGAAAGACTAGCACGCTCCAACGCTGCAAGTCGCTGGTGGTATAAATCCATGATAGATAACATTCTATCACTGCTCTCGACCATCGACTCCTGCGCCAATCTCATCCTCTCGGCCACGGTCGTCTGTCCTGTCTGCAGCTCCGTGACCGTGCGCTCTAACCCTCCAACGGTACGCTCTGTCCTCTCAGTCGTCTCCATGAGGTCCATAATGCCGCGATCGAGCGCATCCAATCGTGCTAGCAGCGCAGGATCGTCCGTATGGTGCTGAGACTGCTCCTCGATCCGTCATAGCAGGTCGTCACGGAGAGACTCCATCATCTGGTGGACTCGGGCAGACTCCTGGGACGGCTGTGGACCATGCACACTAGCAGGAGATGTCCTAGAGGACTGGGTCGCAACTAGGGCGCCATAGGATCCCGTACCATAGTACGTACCCTTACGGAGTCCACCAGCAGCGGCAATCTACAGCTCGTCCTCCGACAGAGCTTGAGTGGGCTGCGAGGAAGTACCGGCCTCTCCTGCATCAGGTGCACTAGCAGCCGCCCGTTCCCGCAGCCTCTGATACTCGGCCTAGAAAGTACTTATTATTACTAACTTCTAATTTCTAATTAATGTACTTATTATTACTAATTTCTAATTAATGTACTTATTATTTCTAATTTCTAATTAATGTACTTATTATTATTAACTACATGAATATTTATTTGCATCATATTTACTAAGTTATATTAAAATTGATACGAAGTATTAAATTAAGATAACGTATTGTAATACTTACATAAGTCTGCTCGGCCCTCTCGTCAATAAGGTCAGCGCCACGACGATGGGTGGCCAGGAAAACGGTCACCATGTCGACGTTACCGACCTTCCTTACCTGTAATTAAATATATTATCTTAGTAATAATTTATCGATTTTGCATTAAAATAATATTTCTAAAAGAGGAAGACATACCAGACGACGGAAATGTTCTGTCATCGGAATCGACCCACCGCACCACTTCGAGGCATGTTGCCTAGCCGCCTTGGCCTTCTCCGACTTCTCCTTGTACTTTGGCTCCTCGAATCGAGCCTTCATCGCATTCTATTGATCAGGGGTGATCCAACCTTGGATCGGCTTTCCAGCACGATCACGATCCTTCTGATCATTGATAGAGTCGCGGATCAGCTTGGCAGCTACGGCAGAAAACATCCCCTCGATAAGCTCGGCCCGGTACGGTGGATAGAAAAACATATCCTAGAAGAGCGCAAACCAAATATTTATCAGTTATATATAATATACAAAAACTATATGATTCATGTTAAAAGCAAATATATTTTAACCTTGAAGCGCGCAAACCAGAAGGCATTCCTCTCGTCCGGAGCCTCAGAGTAGTTAATCCAAGCACCACCATAATTATGCCTCAGCATGTGGCCTAGACGTCTCTGTACCTCTGGGGGACGATATCTATACAAACATATTATATTCATGAAAAAAGTTAAATTATGATAAAAACAAAAAAAAAATATAAACCAAAATACCTACTTTGTACCGTCGGCCCAGATCTACGTCCTCCTCTCCTCCGGAGGTGCGCACGCATCATCTGCATGATGTTGGTCGGCCGTCGGTGCCGCCGCCTCGGCCGTCGCCGCAGCCTCCGCCATCTGCTCATCCGTCTCCATCATCGTATCAGCAGTAGGAACGCTAGACGGGCGATCACTCTCAACAGGCCTGGAACTACTCATCCCAGGAGATATCCCACGTGATGTCGTCCCACCAGGCCCACCTACTGTCCGATATGGAGGAGTAATCGGCGACGAGGATCCAGAGCCGGTACCAGAATGAGGTACCGAAGGAAAACTCCGTCCTCTAGCAGTACCTGTAGGAAGTACCGGAGGAGAGTGACCTCGTTGTCCTCTTCGGTACGCTCCGCGACGACCTGCCATACCTGATAACAGCATATGATAATACAACAAATAATAGAGACTAGAAATATGAAAGTACAACAAATAATAGAGACTAGAAATATGAAAGTACAACAAATAATAGAGACTAGAAATATGAAAGTACAACAAAGACAAGATAATAACCAAGACAACATATGATGATACATTCTACAATAAACATCTAAGCCCAGATAATGTATTCTAGAAGAAACATCTAAGTTCAGATAAGTATATCTCTCTCAATCATCTTCAGAATAATTATCTTGTTCGTCTTCCTCGACCTCATCTTCCTCTTCCTCTTCCTCCTCATCTTCACTTTCATCTTCGCCTTCGTCGGCTTCGTCTTCCTCTTCGGATAATTCTACATCTTCTACATTATGTGTCGTGTAATGCGTAACTTCCGTGGAGTCCACATCGACAATATTGGTTACAAGAGGTAGCTCGTCCTCCTGGTAAGCTTTTTCGTCAACATCAAAAGTATCTCTGGCTTTAGTCTTGCATACTGCCCACCAGTCAGACTTCGTTGCTTCCCGTCTCGGATAAGCTGTAAAGTATACGAGCTGAGCCTGAGTTGCTAGGACAAACGGTTCGTAGCCTTGATATCTACGCTTGTAGTTTATATCCAGAAGACCATGCTTGTCAATTTTCCAACCTTGATTTTCAATCGGATCGAACCATTCACACTTGAACAACACGATCTTTGCAGGTTCTCTGCCATTATTATATGACAACTCCACAATCTCTCGCAAGATGCCAAAGAAATCATTTCCTGGATCGATGTCTTTGTAGTTCGAAGACTTGATACACAAACAACTGTTTTTCATGGAATCAAGATCCAGGAAGCTGTCTCTGATCGGAGCATTTGTCGACTTGAACCGAAAGCCATTGACACAGTAACTTGGCCATATTTTAACAAGAGTAATTGGTCCCTTGGTAAGAGTTCTAATTAATTCAATCTCGGGTGAAATTAGACGATCGACCTGAATATCAAATAAGCGATAATAAGTTATTTATTGCGCAGTTGCATTAGAAGAGGCCAGTAATTACCGAGCTACTTACATATTCGCTCAACCAAGAAGGAAAATGACGTCTCATTTCTTGTTCTAATGCTTCGTCTGTTAGGTAGGGTCTAACCAGCCTCAACTCATCATTATATGTGCTGGAAAACAACGAAGCAACCGCCGATTAGTACAATAATATTAGCTTATACTATTACATTAAGATGACGTAAACTCATCATCCTGAGTTACTTACCCCTCTAGCTTCTCCACTTCATCCTCGTCGCAATTGAGTAATACATACAACTGAGCAGCCCTTAGCTCTTCGTCATTCAAATATCTCTTCTTCATTTTCCCCGAAGGCTTTCCGGACGCATTGAATACTTTCAGTATTCCATCATTAAATTCTTGATATCCGTCGTCGTTTCTCGGAGCCCTCGTTCTATTCGTAGCAACATGAGGTTTGAAATAGGAAGAGTAGAAATTTGTAATCTCCTCGAGAATATAGGCTTCACAAATAGAACCTTCGACCCGAGCCTTATTTTTCACCTTTCTTTTTAGGTGATTCAAATGTCGCTCGAACGGGTACATCCATCTATATTCGACGGGTCTACCAACACGTGTCTCGTAGGAAAGATGAATCGGCAAATGCTTCATAGAGTCAAAGAATCCAGGAGGGAACACCCTCTCTAACTTGCACAGTGTTACCGCAATGTCCTTATCTTGCTTTTCTAGACGTTCAACGAGCAATTTCTTAGAACAAAGGTCCCTGAAGAATATGCTAAGCTCCATCAATGGATCCCAAACTGCCTGCGATAAGAATTCCCGAAATGCAATCGGAATTAACTGCTCCATGAATACGTGACAATCATGGCTCTTCATACCTGTCAGTTTGTTCTCCTTGAGGTCGACGCATCTTCTCAAGTTCGAAACATACCCATCTGAAAATTTTAGACCTTGAATCCACCTACAAAGCCTCACTTTATCCTCCTTCTCCAGTGAGAAAATTGCCTTAGGCTGCTTCAACTTCCCATTTCCGTCCTCTATCAAATGCAATGCAGGACGTCTACATATTCCTTCCAAGTCCAATCTAGCCTTTGGATTGTCTTTCGTCTTCCCCTTTACGTCTATTACAGTATTAATTATGTTGTCAAACACATTCTTCTCGATATGTATGACATCAAGGTTATGTCTAATCAGATTGGTGCTCCAATATGGAAGATCCCAGAATATACTCCTCTTCGTCCAGTTATGAGTGCGACCAAATCCGTCACACTTGTAGCCCGTAGCAGGCTCCTCAATAGCTCTTGGTAAATCTTTTACCTCTTCCCATATCGTGTATCCGGTCCACCTTGGCGGGGGATTAGCCTTCTCCACAACGCCAGCACGAAAAGCATTCCTGCTCCTCCGGTACGGATGATCCTTCGGCAGGAATTGTCGATGACAATCGAAGAAGCACGGTTTGCCTCCGTATTTCAAACGGAAAGCCTTAGTACTGTCCATGCAATACGGACATGAAAGACGACCATGCATGCTCCATCCAGATAATATTCCATAGGCCGAAAAGTCGTTGATGGTCCACATAAGTGCTGTCCGCATCCGAAAATTTTGTTTTCTAGATACATCGTACGTGTTGGAACCTACTTCCCACAGCTGATTCAACTCATCAATCAACGGCTGTAAATACACATCGATGTTCCTTTTCGGATTGTTCGAACCTGGGATAATAACGGTGAGAAACATATACGGAGTCTTCATACACATCCAAGGCGGTAGATTGTACGGGGTTACGATCACAGGCCAACACGAATACTGGGATCCTGAAAGTCCGAATGGGGTAAAACCGTCGGAGCAGAGACCCAATCTGACATTACGCGAATCAGAAGCAAAATCTGGATACTCTCGATCAAAGTGCTTCCATGCTTCTCTATCAGATGGGTGATCCAACACTCCTTCGGTATGTTCCCGCTTATGCCAACTCATGTTTTCTGCAGTTTCCTTCACCATAAACAACCGCTGCAACCGCGGCGTCAACGGCAAGTAGTGCATCAAAGAGGTAGGCTTCCTGGCACCGACAGACTTTCCTTTACCACATGCCTTGTAGCGATCGACACCACAAAATCTGCAGGCGTCTTCATCCTTGTCGTCTTTGTAGTACAACATGCACCCGTTGCGACAGGCATCGATTTTTTCGTATCCCATCCAGAGTGATCTAACCATCCTCTTAGACCGGTAGAAGTCTTTAGGCAACTTCGCACCCTCAGGCAATATTTCTATAAGCAACTCCATAAGACGGTTGTAGCAATCTTGCGACATGTTAAAATTGGACTTGATGCTCAACAATCTTATAACCACCTCCAACGGTGAATGATCCTCACAACCAGGATATAATGGAGTCCTTGCATTCTCCAGTAACTCCATGAACTGTGCAGCATCGGGGTTCGGTGCCTCCTCAGGTGCATCATGATCATCCGGATCGAAACTAGGCCCGGCCGCGTCGAAAATCATGTTCACCAACCCATCGTCGTAAGGAGCGTTGTTGTGGACATCCACATAAGGCTCGTACTCCGATGCTAAAGACACAAGTTCTCCGTGCTCGCTCCACTGATAGTAATTCGGCGTGAAACCCTTCGAGTATAAATGATACATGACATCCACTTCTGGATGATATTTTAAGTTACGACATCTCACACACAGACACTTAATTTTGGTACCGTCCATGTACTGAGGGAACGCCTTGGCAAACTGCAGAAACTGGTGTACACCCTCTATGAATTCATCCCGCACACCGCACATGTCATCAGGATGACAGTTGTACATCCAAGTACGATTCCGCAGATAGTAATTCAGCTCCATAATTCTGTAAGATAGATACATCAAGGTAGTGAATGATATGCAATTGTCAGTTCATGCGGTCTACACTTTCCGCAGTATATGTACACATGATATTTTACGTTAAATGGTCAGAGATTATCTGTCATCTTCTTTTCGCATTGCTAACTTTTCTTTCGCGTGTTTGTGCGTGCGGTGGTCAGAGATTATCGCGGCGGTATATCACCCGTGTCTACAATATTTCATATAGGCTGAGTTGTAGAAGTAAAGTTTTAGAATATTAGTCTATATATTATGTATAGTCCAACCGAGCCAACTCTAAGCTAAACTAGTCCAACTTGGTCAAACTAGCCATTTCTAAGTTGTATACGTCAAGTTTTAGGATATTAGTCTATATATACTAGTATAAACTCTCCCTCCTCTCCAAATACCTGGTACTAGTTAAACCTCCCCCTTTCTCCCACTAGACACACACATACATATACATGATGTATACAACCACACCATAGTTCCCAGGTTCTTTTAACCTAACTTGCCAGTTGGTACTAACCTCAATAGAACAAACACTCTCACAGCTCAAAATACTAACACATGCTCACGCCTCACTCTTGTGACACTCCCTTTCAAACACAAATACACACCTATATGTTCCCTTACACATGTTGCCATGTTACCTATAAAAATAAGAAACCCTTGTTGTCTAAAATAAGACACAATTGTACAAAGAGAACCATACTTAGAACTCACACTTTAAGACAATAGATGAAGGAAGACTTGTATGGAGGATCGATAGGGTTGAGCAATGTCATTTTATCCTACAAAGAGAACCATACTGTAGAACTCATACTGTAGAACTCACACTTTAACACAATTCTACAAAGAGTTGTCATAGGGTGTTGAGCGATGTCATTTTATTCTTTTCTTCTTCTTCTTCTTGGAATTTTCGAGTATTGGATCTTGAGACATATATAGCTAGAACTTACGAAGAATGGAGTACCATACTTCAACAAATAGATGTTGACTAATTGGTTCATATACTTGTTGTCTAAAATTAGTGTAGGAATGTTGCAAGGTGAAACAATGTATCAAACACTATATCGAAACCCAAACCCAATATGCAAATCCAAATTAATACGAAAATACACAAGTGTATGTAGGGGATTAAGTGTACAGAGGTAAAATACATATATATGCATGCTTGGGGGTGTCCACGTGTCCAACAAATGGACATAAAGTGTTCAAAACCTCACGAACACACTGTATCAGTGAACACATGGTCGTAATGTGTCTCCGTGTCCATTTTGGACACGAAAAACACCTCAATTAGGGTTAGGGTTTACCTTCAGTCTCCTCATGGTGGTGGAAGAGGAGGAGGAGGACAAGTTCGGTGGTGGAAGAGGAGGGGATTAAGTGTACAGAGGTGAAATACATATATATGCAAGCTTGGGGGTGTCCACGTGTCCAACAAATGGACACAAAGTGTCCAAAACCTCACGAACATACTGTATCAGTGAACACATGGTCGTAATGTGTCTCCGTGTCCATTTTGGACACGAAAAACACCTCAATTAGGGTTAGGGTTTACCTTCAGTCTCCTCGCGGTGGTGGAGGAGGAGGATCTCGCGGTGGAGGAAGAGAAGGGGCTCGCGGTGGAGGAGGAGGAGGAGAAGGGGCTTGTCGGAGGGAGGAGAAGGAGCTCGCGGTGGAGGAGGAGGATGAGCGGCGCCGGAGGGAAGGGGGTCGGGCTGTCGTCGAGGTCGGGGGAAGAGGGACGGGAACAAAGAATTTTGGGAGAGGGAGAAATAAAAATTGGAACCGAAGAAACCCTATTTAGCAGAAATTAGCGACGCCCGAAATACGTCGCAAAGCGTCGGTATTAGTTAAATATTCGGCGACGTTATAAACTTTGTGACGCTAAACGTCGCTGAACTGATAAAACTAGCGACATTTTCCGACAAATCAACGACGTTGATTTTTATTAGACTATAGGTAGTCGCAATATGTCGCTGTATGTCGCTACCAGCGACGTATTGTGACGTTTAAATTTGGCGTCGCTAAAACCAAAAATATTGGCGACGTTTTAAGTTGGCGTCGCTAATTACGTCGCTGATATGACTTATTTTGGTAGTGACCCTCGCCCCGTGTGTGGACTCGCAGGTTGTGGAAAAGACAAAGGAATAACAGTTCACTCGCCTCATACTTGCAGACACGACTCGATCAAGACACAGGTGAAGACACGATATGACCCAATCACGATACACGAGAGAACCAATCCAATATGAACTAACAAGGCTAACCAAGTACAAGGACTATAGCTATACTAGCATGTACGAATACAAATCACAAGTAATAACCAACTAGTAAAACTATATAATAATAGAAATATGCATGTAAATAAACTGTAGAGGGAGGCAAGGTATACTTGCCTGGGGGTTGCACGGAGAACCAACAATGTATCGCAAATCAACAAGTCAGAAAGTCCAAGTCATCTCAAGTGTCTCCGAAAGCTGAAATAAATGTTACCAACATTCTCAGAATAGTCAAATTAGATAGGATTGCCTGTCCTTAAGTCCAATTCTGGACACAGGGGCAAAACAATAATTTTGGGCAAAAATGATGTCCGCTGTTGGACCCGCTTTGCACCGAAAATTGTGCCAGAGTCAAT